>JAPDFW010000081.1:97500-450000 GCA_028826165.1 Anaeramoeba ignava | reverse complement strand
ATTACAAGAATTAGATCTTGAAGGTTTGATTTTTTGAAAAATTAAAATTAAAATTATTTAAATTTAAAATTAAAATCAAAATTAAAATCAAAATTAAAATTAAAATTAAAATTAAAATTAATTTATAAAAATTAAAATTAGAATTAAAATTAAAATTAAAATTAAAATTAAAATAAAAATTAATTTATAAAATTAAAATTAAAATTAAAATTAAAATTAAAATTAAAATTAAAATTAAAATTAAAATTAAAATTAATTTATAAAATTAAAATTAAAATTAATTTATAAAATTAAAATTAAAATTAAAATAGGAAATCAATTAACAACACTTCCACAAGAATTACATTTATTATCATCATTAAAATTATTAATGTTAAACAGAAATCCATTAAAAAAGTTACCTGATGATTTATTCAAGAATTATGGGGGATTAATAGATTTAAATTTATCATACAGTCAAATATCAACACTTCCAAATTCAATTAGTTTTTTAACATCATTACAAACATTAGATCTTTCAAACAATGATTTTTCAGCACTTCCTCCTGAAATTGGACATTTGCAAAAAGTTCACGAAATGAATCTAAATGAAAATCAATTGCAATCTTTACCTCCAGAATTTGGAAAATTGGTTAGTCTTAAGGAAGTTCAATTGGAAGGAAATCAATTGAAAGAATTGCCTACTCAAATTGAAAATTTAACTGCTCTTAGGAAAATAAATCTTAATGATAATAAACTTACAAGTTTACCAAAAGAAATGAGCAAATTACATTTATTAAAGTTAATTTCAAAAAATTAAAATTAAAATTAAAATTAAAATTAAAATTAAAAATTAAAATTAAAAATTAAAATTAAAAATTAAAATTAAAAATTAAAAATTAAAATTAAAAATAAAATTAAAATTAAAATTAAAATTAAAATTAAAAATTTAAATTAAAAATTAAAATTAAAAATTAAAATTAAAATTAAAATTAAAATTAAAATTAAAATTAAAATTAAAATTAAAATTAATTCAATTAAAAATCAAAATCAAAATTAAAATTAAAAATTAAAATTAAAATTAAAATTAAAATTAAAATTAGAGAATTATATGTGAATGAAAACAAAGTAGTACAACTCCCACAATCATTTGGAGAATTAAAAAGTTTAGCTATATTAAAAATGGAAGAAAACAAATTGGAAAAAATTCCACCTCAACTTGGAAAATTATCACTTTTAGAAAGTTTAGTTTTATCAGGAAATAAACTTAAAGAACTTCCACCAGAAATAGGATTATTGTGTTCATTAAAAGAATTTAATGTAACAAATAATTTAATTTAATTTAATTTAATATTTAATTTAATATTTAATTTAATTTAATATTTAATATTTAATTTAATTTAATTTAATTTTTAATATTTAATATTTAATATTTAATATTTAATTTAATATTTAATTTAATATTTAATTTAATTTAATTTAATTTAATTTAATATTTAATTTAATATTTAATTTAATTTTTAATTTAATTTAATATTAAATTTTAATTTAATTTAATTTAATATTTAATTTAATATTTAATTTAATTTAATTTAATATTTAATATTTAATTTAATATTTAATATTTAATATTTAATTTAATATTTAATTTAATATTAATTTAATTTAATTTAATTTAATATTTAATATTTAATTTAATATTTAATTTAATTTTTAATTTAATTTAATATTTAATTTAATTTTAATTTAATTTAATTTAATTTAATTTAATTTAATTTTAATTTAAAAAGGTTTCTGAAAACAAATTAACAATTCTTCCACCAGAAATTGCATTACTTAGTAATCTAACAGAATTAGATGTACTTGATAATCCATTAAAAAGTCCACCAGAACAAATTTGTGAAGAAGGTCCTGATTTTGTTTTACAATATCTTGCAAGACAACTTCGTGAAAGAATTAATCAACAAAATATGGCAAATCTTGGTGATGATGATGATAGATAATTTAATCTAAAAAGAAAATTTTAATCTAAAAAGAAAATTTTAATTCAAAAAGAAAATTTTAATTCAAAAAAAAGGAAAATTTTAATTTAAAATTAGTTGAAAAATTTTAATTGAAAAAGAAAAATTTAAATGAAAAATTCGTTTTTTTTTTTTATCAAATTTTTTTGTTTTTAAACATTATTTTGTTTTTTTTTTTTTTTACTTTTTTACTTTTCCAAAAAAAAAAAAAAGAAGAAATTTTGAGTTTTTTTTGATCCACTTTTTAAATAAAAAAAATATTTTCTTTTCTTTTATTTTCTTATTGAATTTTATTGAATTTCAAAACAAAAAAAAAAAACTTTTTTAGTTTTAAAAATCAACTAAAACTTTTAATTCCAAAAAATTTCGAAAATCACAAACTAATTCATGTTCGAAAGAAAAAATCCAAATTTCATCATAAGAAATAGAATTTTCATATTGACCACCAAAAACAAAGAAAGAAGAACGAGAAATATGACAACCAACAGAACCAAATCTTGGAGAAGGAACAGAATTTTTGGTTTTTTCAAGTTGATTTTCTTTTAGATTTTTTTCTTTTTGATTTTTTTCTTTTAGATTTTTTTCAAGTTGGTTTTGATAATATTGATATAAAAACCATTCATTTGATTTCAAATCATAATAACTCAATTTATTAGAATATCGAGAATGCCAAGAAAATCCACCAAAACAAACAAGATATTGATTTTCATAAATCATTGAAATATGACCTCCAATTGCCGGAATATCCAAAATAGGATGAATTTGTTTCCATTCAAATAATTTCAAATCAAGCAAGAAAATTTCCATCGATTTAACTACTGATTTATCAAGGCCTCCGAATATAAGCAAATTGTCTTCATAGATATGGCAAGTGTGAGAAGATCTTGGATCAGGAATTTTTCCTTTTGTTTTAATTATTTCCCATTTAGGTTCTAATGTGTTAAATTTCCAAACATCATTTTTTCTTGATCCATCAGATAAAACTCCTCCAAAGACATAGATATATGCATTGTGGTAGATTATTGAATGCGAATATCTTGGTTCAGGTTGGGATTCATTGTTGTCAGTTTTGATTTTTTTCCATTCATTTGTTTGTGAATTGAATTCCCATAAATCATTATAAAATTTTGATTCAAAATGTCCTCCAAAAATCCACATTTTATTTTTGAATCCACACATTGAAAGTGCAGATCTTGGTTTGGGTGATTTTTTGCTTGTTGGCTCTATTTTTTCCCATATTTGTTCTTGCAAATCAAATGAAAAAAATTGATTCATTAATTTAGCTTCTTTTGTTGAATCTAATTCAGATCCTCCAAAAATATATATTTTATTCAATTCTGAATCAAAATATATGCCTGATTTTGCTACTCCAATTGGATTTTCTTGTGATTTTGGAATTATTTTTTTCCAATCAAGAAATTTTTTAGTTGATTTTTTCATAAAACAAAAAATGAAAAAAAAATGAAAAAAAATGAAAAAAAATTTTTATTAAATCTTTTTTTTTTTTCTTCTTTTTAAATTTTTGAAATATCACTAAAAATTTTCATAAAATAATGAACTCCTTTTAAAAAGATATCTCGATCAAGAAATTCATTGTTTCCATGAAGTAAAACTAATTTAAAAATAAAAAATTAAAATTAAAATTAAATTAATTTTTGTTCCACTTTTTTAATTATTTTTTTTTTTTGATTTAAAATGATAAAATTAAAAAATACTTGGTGTATTATTCATTGGACTAAATCCAATTGCAGGAATTCCTAATTGTCTTAAATATCTTGAATCAGTAGCAGCCTAAAAAATAAGAAATAAAAAAAATCAAAATCAAAATTCAAAATTCAAAATAAAATCAAATATTTTCTTTTTCTTATTTACAGGAAAAATTTGAGGTTCAATTTCAATACCAAGTTCTTTACAACTTGATTCAAAAGTTTTAAACCATTGCGATTCCAAGTCTGTGAGATTATTAATAGGGGTATGTTGAAGGAACTGGTATTGAACATTACAAGATTCACAAATTTCATCAATAAGTTTTTGAATTTCTTCCATTGATTTTTTTGGAGTAATTCTAATATCACAAGCAAGAGTAGCTTTACTAGGAATCACATTGATAGATTTTTCTGATGGTGTTGCTGCTTTGATTTGTGTAATATTGAGTGTATGAACATCTGATATTGTTTTGTTTGGATCTTTTTTTAAAATTTCAAGTTGTTTGTTTCGAAATTCTGTAAGTTTAGTCATAACAGAATAAATTTTTTGGATTGCTGTGTTTTCAATGAATTGTGAACCATGTCCAACATTTCCTTCTGCTGTGAATAAAATCCACCAAGGTGCTTTTTCTATAAATATTAAATATTAAATATTAAATATTAAATATTAAATATTAAATAATAAATAAATATTAAATATTAAATATTAAATATTAAATAATAAATAATAAATATTAAATAAATATTAAATATTAAATATTAAATAAATATTAAATAAATATTAAATATTAAATATTAAATAAATATTAAATATTAAATATTAAATATTAAATATTAAATAAATATTAAATAAATATTAAATATTAAATATTAAATATTAAATATTAAATATTAAATATTAAATATTAAATATTAAATATTAAATATTAAATATTAAATATTAAATATTAAATAATAAATATTAAACATTAAATATTAAATATTAAATATTAAATAAATTTGGAAATATACCGCCATAAAATACTGTAAATTTTTCTGATGGATTTGCTAATCCTTCATCAAAAGCAACTCTATTTATTTTAAATAAAATAAAATTTATAATAAATATTGAATAAAAACAAAAAAGAAATTAGAATTACCCAATATTCCACTTTTTGATAATTCCAGATTTTACCAACATTTCCATTCCAACATGACCACCAACTTCTTCACCAGGAACAAAACTATATTTATTTTATATAATTAAAAAATTAAAAAATTAAACAATTGATTTTATAAAAATTAAATTACGTAATATGAATAGATCTTTTGAATTTAAATCCTGATTCAACTAATCTTCCAATTGATTCTAAATGTTGAATTCCTACACATTTCATCTAAAAAAAGTAAAGAAAGAAAAAATAAATATAAATTTGTATAAAAATTAAGAAAGAGAAGAAGAAATAATAATTACATCTTGAGTTCCTCTTGCTTTTTTAATTAAAATTAAAATTAAAATTAAAATTAAAATTAAAATTAAAATCAAAAATCAAACTTAAAAATCAAACCATAAATTTTATTATCTTCTTCTTTTGCACTAAAAGGATCAAACTTCCAATTATTTGTATCAGCTGGAACTACATCAATATGACTATTAAGTAAAATACTAGGAATATTTGGTTCAGTTCCTTCAATAAAAATATGTCCAATAGGATTATCTTTGACTAATTCAAAACTTTCAAAATTTAATAAAAATTCTTTTGAATAATTTTCTAAAAACTTTTTTTTATTTTTTGTTAATTCAAAATTTTTCATTTTCTTTCCTTTTTTTTTTGTTTTTACTTTTATTGCTTCTTCATAATTTGGATTTGGATGAACTGTTTGAATTTGAAGATATTGTTTAAATTTATTAAGAACTCTTTCGTCTTTTGAATTCATTTGAAAAAAAATGAAAAAAAAATGAAAAAAAATGAAAAAAATGAAAAAATTTGGAATTGATTTAAAATTAAATTTTTAAAGTAAATCAATTATTGAATTTGAATTTAATTGAAAATATTCTTTTAAATCTTTAAATTCTTGGTTAATTTCTTTCGGAATTTCTTTTTCTTTATCAAAATTATCATGATAAAAGAAATAAATAAATTGTTGAATTGTTTCAAATGATTTTCCTGAATAATCATGAACTTGATTAGATGAATCTTGAACACTTAAAAACATTCCTTTAAATAATTCACTTCTCATTATTAATATTAATTTATGAACTTTGATTTCTTTTTCTTCAGAAATTATTGTAAAATCTTTTGTTTCATTTTGTTGATATAATTTTGATAAATCTTTTATTAATCCTTTTCTTCCTTTTTTTGTTTCAATCCATTTGAATCTAAATCCAATTTCATTAAATAATTCTCTTTTTTGATTTTCTTTCATTTTAATGAATTCAGAATCAGAATCAGAATCAGAATCAGAATCAGAATTAGATTCAGAATCAGATTTAGAATTAGAATTAGATTTAGAATTAGAATTAGAATTAGAATTAGAATTAGAATCATCAATTCGATTAAATTTTTGTTTAAATTGATGAAAATCAAAAAATCCTGAATAAATAAAATTTAAAGCAAATTGAACTTTTTCTTTTGATTTTTGAGAACAAATATCAATAAATTTTTGTAAAATTGATTCATTATTATCAAATCTTGTTAAAAGAATCAATTTATGAGTATTAAATTTGAATCCATCATTTGATTGAATTTGATAATCTGAGAAATTATCATTTGAATTTAATAATAAATTATTCATATCTTGATTAATTGAATAAAGTTTAGTGAAAATTTCAGTCAATTCATTTTGGATTTCATTTAGTTCTAAATCAAAAACATTTACATCATCCATCAACAATAATTGAACTAAATCTTTTCTTTTTTCTTCAATTGATATTAAAAGAGCTGTTTTATTTTTCTTTGTTTTTGCATTGATATTAATTCCTTTTTCAATAAGATATTTGATAATTTGAATAGAAATATTTTCATTTTGGCAAGCAAGATGTAAAGCTGTTTCATTATATTTTGCTTTTGCATTGATATCAATTCCTTTTTCAATAAGATATTTGATAATTTGAATGGAAATATTTTCATTTTGGCAAGCAAGATGTAAAGCTGTTTTATTATCGTATCCTGTTTTTGCATTGATATCAATTCCTTTTTCAACAAGATATTTGATAATTTGAATGGAAATATTTTCATTTTGGCAAGCAAAATGTAAAACTGTTTGACTACGATATCCTGTTTTTGAATTGATATCAATTCCTTTTTCAATAAGTAATTTGATAATTCCAAATGATGGATTTGGATTTTGGAAAGCAAGATGTAAAGCTGTTTTATTATAATATCCTGTTTTTGAATTGATATCAATTCCTTTTTCAATAAGAAATTTGATAATTTCAAATGATGGATTTGGATTTAGGCAAGCAATATGTAAAGCTGTTTGATTATCAATTGCTTTTGCATTGATATCAATTCCTTTTTCAATAAGATAATTGATAATTTCAATAGAAAATTTTTCATTTTGGCAAGCAATATGTAAAGCTGTTTGATTATCAATTACTTTTGCATTGATATCAATTCCTTTTTCAACAAGTAATTTGATAATTTCAAATGATGGATTTGGATTTAGGCAAGCAATATGTAAAGCTGTTTCTTTATAATATTCTGATTTTGCATTGATACCAATTTCTTTTTCAATAAGATATTTGATAATTTCAATGGAAAATTTCTGATTTTGGCAAGCAAGATGTAAAAATATTTCATTACGATAATATATTGGTGCATTTATATGAATTTCTTTTTCAACAAGATATTTGATAATTTCAAATGATGGATTTGGATTTTGGAAAGCAATATGTAAAGCTGTTTCATTATCATATTCTGATTGTGAACTAATATCAATTTCTTTTTCAACAATATATTTGATAATTTCAATGGAAATATTTGGATTTTCGAAAGCAAGATGTAAAGCTGTTTGATTATCATTTGTTGTTGCATTTAATATCAATTCCATTTTCAATAAGAAATTTGATAATTTCAAAGGAAATATTTGGATTTTGGCAAACAATATGTAAAGCTGTTTGATTATCTTTTGTTTTTGCATTTGATATCAATTCCTTTTTCAACAAGATATTTGATAATTTCAAATGATGGATTTGGATTTTGGCAAACAATATGTAAAACTGTTTGATTATTTTCTTTTGCTTTTGAATTGATATCAATTCCTTTTTCAATAAGATATTTGATAATTTCAAAAGAAATTTTTGGGTTTTCACAAGCAATATGTAAAGCTGTTTGATTATCATTTGTTACTGCATTGATATCAATTCCATTTTCAACAAGAAATTTGATAATTTGAATGGAAATATTTGGATTTTCACAAGCAAAATGTAAAACTGTTTCATTATTTTCTTTTGTTTTTGCATTGATATCAATTCCTTTTTCAACAAGATATTTGATAATTTGAATGGAAAATATTTTCATTTCCACAAGCAATATGTAAAGCTGTTTGATTATCATATTCTGTTTTTGAATTGATATCAATTCCATTTTCAACAAGATATTTGATAATTTCAATGGAAATATTTGGATTTTGGCAAGCAATATGTAAAGCTGTTTGATTATCATTTGTTTTTGAATTGATATCAATTCCATTTTCAACAAGATATTTGATAATTTGAAATGATGGATTTGGATTTTCACAAGCAAGATGTAAAGCTGTTTTATTATTGTTTTTTTTTTTTGAATTAATATCAATTCCTTTTTCAATGATAAATTTAATAATTTCAAATGAAATGGATTTGGATTTTGGCAAGCAAGATGTAAAGCTGTTTGATTATCAATTGCTTTTGAATTGATATCAATTCCATTTTCAATAAGATATTTGATAATTTGAATGGAAATTTTTGGATTTTGGCAAGCAATATGTAAAACTGTTTTATTTTCATATTCCGTTTTTGAATTGATATCAATTCCATTTTCAATAAGAAATTTAATAATTTGAATGGAAATATTTGGATTTTCACAAGCAATATGTAAAACTGTTTTATTATCATATTCTGCTTTTGAATTAATATCAATTCCATTTTCAATAAAAAATTTAATAATTTGAATGGAAACATTTGGATTTTTGCAAGCAATATGTAAAGCTGTTTTATTATCATATTCCGTTTTTGAATTAATATTAATTCTTTTTTCAATAAGATATTTGATAATTTCAAAAGAAATATTTGGATTTTCACAAGCAAGATGTAAAGCTGTTTTATTGTCTTTTGTTTTTGAATTAATATCAATTCCATTTTCAATAAGATATTTAATAATTTGAAAGGAAATATTTGGATTTTCACAAGCAAGATGTAAAGCTGTTTTATTGTCTTTTGTTTTTGAATTGATATTAATCCCATTAGAAAGTAAAAGTTCAAGAATATCTTTTTCTGAATTGTTTAGAATTGCAATATGAAATGAATTTCTTCTTAAATCATCAATTAAATTAGGATTTATTCCTTTTGAAATTAAATTTTCAATTATTTCTTTTGGAACTTTTTTTTCAATCGCAAAATGTAAAATGAATTTGTTTTCTATTTTATTTTCTGTAATTGTTTCAATTTCTTTTAAATATTCAATATTATTTTCTTGAATAGCTTTTGAAATTAATTCCATTTCTTTTTTTAAAAAAAAGAAAAATGAAAAATGAAAATTTTTTTTGTTTTTTGTTTAATTTTTTATTTATTTTTTGCCAACTACAAAATTTAATTCAAACTCTTTTTTTAATTATTCGAGAATTTTGAGTTGTATTTTTTTTGGCTGAAGAAACAAAACTGGGAGTTTGTTTTCTTGGAACTCTTTTTAAACTTTTCTTTTTCATTGATCTTCCAAAATATTCATCTTCCATTTTTTGAGCTTTTTGTTTTAATAAAACTGAAAGTGGAACATTTTCATTCAAATTATTTTGAGATTGTGATTGAGTTTGAATAGGTTTTTGCTTTGTGGTTTTTGACTTATTTTTTGTTATTTGTTTAGATTTTGCAAGAGGTTTTGTTTTTTTATTTGTTTCTTTTTTTGGAATTTTTTTTGGAATTTTTTTGGGAATTTTTTCATTTTTTTTAATTTTTGGATTTTTTTCAGTTTTTTTAAGATTTAATAAAAATTCTTTTGTTGAAATTTCTTGTTTAATTTCTTGTTTTTCCTTTTTTAATTGAACAAAGTCTTTAAGTTTCATTTGTTTAATATTTGTTGGTAATCTCATCAATTCAATTGAAATGGAATTATTTAAACCTTGAATTAAATTTTCAGCATTTGCAATTAACATTTGAATTCTTAATTCAACTTTTTATTTTGTTTTGAAAAAATTTATAAATTATTTATTATTTAAATTTATTATTTAAATTTATTATTATTTATTATTTTTACTTTCTAATTCATATTCTTGAATAAGATCTTTAATTTCAAAATTTTCTTTTAAATTTTGATCGTTAATAATTTGTGTTGGAAAATTTTCAAATAAATTCATATTTTTTTTTTAAATAAAAATAACAAGAAAAAAATAAAAAAATAAAAAAATAAAAAAATAAAAATAAAAATAAAACAATAAAACCGTTAAAAAAATTTTAATTTTAACGAATCAAATTTAAAAATCAAATTTAAAATCAAATTTAAAATCAAATTTAAAATCAAATTTAAAATCAAATTTAAAAATAAATTTAAAAGAAATTTAAAAAGAAATTTGAAGAGAAATTTGAAATCAAATTTAAAAAGAAATTGAAAAGAAATTTGAAATCAAATTTAAAAAGAAATTTGAAGAGAAATTTATTCCCAAATTGAAGAAAAAAAAAGTAAAAAAGAGAAAAGAGAAAATTAAAATTAAAATTTTTTCCGATTTTCCTTTTTTCTTTTTTGAATTTAATTTTAATTTCTTTTTGAAACGATTAATGAACCAGTTGGAACAAGACCTGCTGAAGAAAGTGTGAGTGTTACATCTTTTGCAGTAAATTTCTAAATTAAAATTTTAAATTAAAATTTTAAATATTTTAAATAAAGATTTTAAATTAAGATTTTAAATAAAGATTTTAAATAAATATTTTAAATAAAGATTTTAAATAAAGATTTTAATATTATTTACTCTTCTTGGTGGGACTGTATCAACTAAAATAAATTGAGTTCCATAAATTTCTGGTTGTTGATTTAAAAATTCAATAAGAGTATAAATTGTATCAGTTGGTTTAAAGTCTCCAGTAATAAGTTGACCATTTGGTAATCGGAACTAAAAATAAATTATAAATAAAATTATAAAATAAATTATAAAATAAATTGTAAATAAAATTATAAAATAAATTATAAATAAAATTATAAATAAATTTTTATCCGATTTTAGATAAAATTTTAAATAAAATTATAAATAAAATTATAAATAAAATTATAAAAAAAATTATAAATAAATTTATAAATAAAATTTTAAATAAAATTATAAATAAATTTATAAAATAAATTATAAATAAAATTATAAAATAAATTATAAATAAAATTATAAATAAAATTATAAATAAAATTATAAATAAAATTATAAATAAAATTATAAATAAATTTTTATCCGATTTTAGATAAAATTATTTTACTCTAATTTTGGATTCATTATAAGATTGTTTAATAATAGGTTTTGATTCTTGTTCTTGTTTTTGTTCTTCTTTAATTTTTCCCCATTTCTTTATTAAATAAAAGCAATAAAATAATTATTTTATTTTTGTTATAAATTTTTAAATAATAAAAATTGAATTACAGCATTTCTTTCTTTTTTATCTTGTTCAATTCTTGCAAGAATTCTTTGTTTTTCAAGTATTTTTTCTCTTTTTTCTTTCTTTTTTTCTGCGATTGCAACTTCTCTTTTTGTTTGTTCTAATAATTCATGAGATTGAGCTGCTTTTTTACCTTGCTCTCTTCTTTTTATTTCATCTTCTAATTCTTTTTTCTTAGCTTGCTCTGCTTTTTTCCTTCTTAATTCTTGAATTCTTTTATTCATTCTATTCAACATAAAATTTTTTCCGATTTTAAAATTGATATAAAATTGATATAAAATTAATATAAAATTGATTTAAAATTAATATAAAATTAATATAAAATTGATATAAAATTAATATAAAATTTATTTAAAATTGATATAAAATTGATTTAAAATTGATTTAAAATTGATATAAAATTGATATAAAATTAATATAAAATTGATTTAAAATTGATATAAAATTAATATAAAATTGATATAAAATTAATATAAATTTGATATAAAATTGATATAAAATTGATATAAAATTGATTTAAAATTAATATAAAATTAATATAAAATTGATATAAAATTGATATAAAAAATTGATTTAAAATTGATTTAAAAATTGATTTAAAATTGATTTAAAATTGATATAAAATTGATATAAAATTGATATAAAATTGATTTAAAATTAATATAAAATTAATTTAAATTTGATTTAAATTTGATATAAAATTGATATAAAATTGATTTAAAAATTGATATAAAATTGATATAAAATTGATATAAAATTGATTTGATATAAAATTGATATAAAATTGATATAAAATTGATTTAAAATTATATAAAATTGATTTAAAATTGATATAAAATTAATATAAAATTAATATAAAAATTGATATAAAAATTAATATAAAATTGATTTAAAATTGATATAAAATTAATATAAAAAATTGATATAAAATTGATATAAAATTAATATAAAATTGATTTAAAATTGATATAAAATTGATATATAAAATTAATATAAAATTGATTTAAAATTAATATAAAAATTGATATAAAATTGATTTAAAATTGATAAAAATTGATTTAAAATTGATTTAAAATTAATATAAAATTGATTTAAAATTGATTTAAAATTAATATAAAATTGATTTAAAATTGATTTAAAATTAATATAAAATTGATATAAAATTGATAAAAATTGATATAAAATTGATTTAAAATTGATATAAAATTAATTTAAAATTTGATTTAAAATTGATATAAAATTGATATAAAATTGATTTAAAATTGATATAAAATTGATATAAAATTAATATAAAATTGATATAAATTGATTTAAAATTGATATAAAATTGATTTAAAATTGATTTAAAAATTGATATAAAATTAATTTAAAATTGATTTAAAATTGATATAAAATTAATATAGAATTGATATAAAATTGATATAAAATTAATATAAAATTGATATAAAATTGATTTAAAATTGATATAAAATTGATATAAAAAATTGATTTAAAATTAATATAAAATTGATTTAAAATTGATTTAAAATTAATATAAAATTGATTTAAAATTGATTTAAAATTAATATAAAATTGATTTAAAATTGATTTAAAATTAATATAAAATTGATTTAAAATTGATATAAAATTGATATAAAATTGATTTAAAATTGATATAAAATTAATTTAAAATTGATTTAAAATTGATATAAAATTAATATAAAATTAATATAAAATTGATATAAAATTGATATAAAATTGATTTAAAATTGATATAAAATTAATATAAAATTGATATAAAATTGATTTAAAATTAATATAAAATTGATATAAAATTGATATAAAATTAATATAAAATTGATTTAAAATTGATTTAAAATTGATTTAAAATTAATATAAAATTGATTTAAAATTGATATAAAATTGATTTTTTAATACATTTCTTGTCTTTCTTCAAAAGATAATTCTTGATTTGGATTTTCACTTTCTTTTTGAAATTGTTCAATTTCTTTATTAATTTCTTCTTGAAGTTGTTTATCTTCTTGTTCTTGATCTTTTTTCTGTTCTTGATCTTGATTTTGGTCTTGATTTTGTTGATCTTGATTTTGGTCTTGATTTTGTTCTTGATCTTTTTTTTGTTCTTGATTTTGGTCTTGTTCATCTTCATCAACTGTATTATCCATAATCCAATTAATTGCTAGATCTAATCCTTCGTTTTTTGTTTCTATTAAACTTTTTCTTGCTTTGTTTTGATCAAATCCCATTTCTAAAAGTTCTTTAAGAAGTACTGGATTCGGTCGTTCTTCTTGTTGATTAATTGATGGTTTTATTTGGGTTTCTCCTCCTCCACCTAATCTATTTCCTTTTCCAGAGAACTTTTTAATTTTAAATTTAATTTTAATTTTAATTTTATAAATGAATTTTAATTTTAATTTTAAATTTAATTTTAATTTTAATTTTAAATTTAATTTTAATTTTAATTTTAATTTTAATTTTAATTTTAATTTTAATTTTAATTTAAATTTTAATTTTAAATTTAATTTTAATTTTAATTTTAATATTAATTTTATAAATGAATTTTAATTTTAATTTTAATTTTAATTTTGATTTTAATATTAATTTTAATTTTAATTTTAATTTTAATTTTAATTTTAATAGTAATATTAATTTATAAATGAATTTTAATTTTAATATTGATTTTAAATTTATAAATGAATTCTAATTTTAATTTAAATATTGATTTTAATTTTAATAGTAATATTAAATTGAATTTAAAATTGTATTTGGTTTGAAAATTAAATTTGGAATTTTTTTTTTGTTTTTTAATAATAAAGTTGGAATAATTTTTAAAAGAAAAACAAAATAAGATAACAAACAGTAGCTTCTGTATAATTCTCCTGAATAAAACGTTTTAAAGAATTAAGATCAGCACCTTTAAATTCACCAACTTTAGTTTTATTTTTAAAAAACATAAAAGTAGGCATTGCTCTTATAAAATAACGTTCAGAACATTGTCTCAATTCTTCTACATCAATATGAAGGAAAATCGCATTCGGATATTCAAGACTTAAAGTGTCATAATGAGGCGCAATCATAACGCATGGACCACCTTTATTAAATATTTATTTATTATCGTTATTTTCATCTTGATTTCTTCTCTCTTTGAGATTAAGAAATCTTACACCATGAGGCAGACCAGTCAAGTATTACTAACTTATCAGGTGTGTTTAGGTAATCCTCAAGATCTTTTTCCGAATGAATATGTATTACTTTCGAACTCATTTTAGATTTTGGAATGAAGAAAAGAAAAAAAAAATGAAAATTTTTGATTTT
Source organism: Anaeramoeba ignava (assembly GCA_028826165.1). Taxonomy (NCBI): domain Eukaryota; family Anaeramoebidae; genus Anaeramoeba; species Anaeramoeba ignava. The sequence goes on along the minus strand of JAPDFW010000081.1, from coordinate 435,175 downwards.
TATTTTTTTTATTTTTTTTTTATTTAATTAATAATTTTTATATAATAATTAGTAATTTTTATTTTTTTTCTCTTTTTTTTGATTAAAATATTTATTTTATTTAATAAAAAGAGAATTTGGACAATAAATAACAATTCATTAGATAAGATTAAAAGCAAAAAAAACAGAAAAAAAAATAAGAAATTCACTTTTATTTTTTTATCTTTTTTTTATTTTTTTATTTTTTAAAAAAAACAAAATTAAATCAAAAAATTTAATTTAAATCCAAAAAAATGCAAATTGGTCTTTATGAAAAAAATTCCTCAATTCCGATTCCTTTAATTAATACTACTTACTCAACTGAAATTTCTGATTCAAGTGCTTTGGTAACTGTGGTTCAAAAATATTTTAATGATGATGATTCTCCTCTTGAATCTGTTTTTGTTTTCCCAGTTGATTCTAATTGTTCTGTTTGTGGTTTGGAAGTTTATTTGAATGAAAAACATGTTGTTGCAAAAATAAAAGAAAAAGAAAAAGCTCAAAATATTTATCAAGATGCGATTTCTATTGGCAATACAGGGTAATTTTATATCAATTTTAAATTAATTTTATATCAATTTTATATCAATTTTATATCAATTTTATATTAATTTTATATCAATTTTAAATCAATTTTATATTAATTTTATATTAATTTTAAATCAATTTTAAATTAATTTTAAATCAATTTTATATCAATTTTATATCAATTTTATATCAATTTTATATCAATTTTATATTAATTTTAAATCAATTTTATATCAATTTTATATTAATTTTATATCAATTTTAAATCAATTTTATATCAATTTTAAATCAATTTTAAATCAATTTTAAATCAATTTTAAATCAATTTTATATCAATTTTATATCAATTTTATATCAATTTTATATCAATTTTAAATCAATTTTATATCAATTTTTAATTCAATTTTAAAATCAATTTTAAATCAATTTTATATTAATTTTAAATCAATTTTATATTAATTTTAAATCAATTTTAAATCAATTTTATATCAATTTTATATCAATTTTAAATCAATTTTAAATCAATTTTTATATCAATTTTAAATCAATTTTAAATCAATTTTATATTAATTTTAAATTAATTTTATATCAATTTTATATCAATTTTTAAATCAATTTTATATCAATTTTATATCAATTTTATATCAATTTTAAATCAATTTTAAATCAATTTTAAATCAATTTTAAATCAATTTTATATCAATTTTATATCAATTTTATATCAATTTTATATTAATTTTAAATCAATTTTAAATTAATTTTATATCAATTTTATATATTTTTATATTAATTTTAAATCAATTTTAAATCAATTTTTATATTAATTTTATATCAATTTTATATTAATTTTATATCAATTTTAAATCAAATCGAAAAATTTTATATCAATTTTAAATCAATTTTAAATCAATTTTAAATCAATTTTATATCAATTTTTATATTAATTTTATATCAATTTTATATCAATTTTAAATCAATTTTAAATCAAATTTATATCAATTTTATATCAATTTTATATCAATTCTATATTAATTTTAAATCAATTTTAAATCAATTTTAAATTAATTTTATATCAATTTTATATCAATTTTATATTTAATTTTATATTAATTTTAATTTAATTTTAAATCAATTTTATATCAATTTTATATCAATTTTATATCAATTTTAAATCAATTTTAAATCAATTTTAAATCAATTTTAAATCAATTTTAAATCAATTTTAAATCAATTTTATATCAATTTTAAATCAATTTTAAATCAATTTTAAATCAATTTTAAATTAATTTTATATCAATTTTATATCAATTTTATATCAATTTTAAATCAATTTTTATATCAATTTTAAATCAATTTTATATTAATTTTATATCAATTTTTATTCAATTTTAAATCAATTTTATATCAATTTTATATCATTTTATATCAATTTTATATTAATTTTATATTAATTTTAATTTAATTTTAAATCAATTTTTATATCAATTTTATATCAATTTTTATATATCAATTTTAAATCAATTTTAAATCAATTTTAAATCAATTTTTAAATCAATTTTAAATCAATTTTAAATTAATTTTATATCAATTTTAAATCAATTTTATATCAATTTTATATTAATTTTTAAATCAATTTTAAATCAATTTTAAATCAATTTTATATCAATTTTAAATCAATTTTAAATCAATTTTAAATCAATTTTAAATCAATTTTAAATCAATTTTAAATCAATTTTTATCATATCAATTTTTAAATCAATTTTTATATCAATTTTATATCAATTTTAAATCAATTTTAAATCAATTTTAAATCAATTTTAAATTAATTTTATATCAATTTTATATCAATTTTAAATCAATTTTAAATCAATTTTATATCAATTTTATATTTAATTTTATATTTTTTAAATCAATTTTATATTAATTTTATATTAATTTTAAATCAATTTTAAATCAATTTTATATCAATTTTATATCAATTTTATATCAATTTTTATATCAAAATTTAAATCAATTTTATACTAATTTTATATTAATTTTATATCAATTTTATATCAATTTTATATCAATTTTAAATCAATTTTATATCAATTTTAAATCAATTTTAAATCAATTTTATATTAATTTTTAAATCAATTTTAAATCAATTTTATATTAATTTTATATTAATTTTATATCAATTTTATATCAATTTTATATCAATTTTTATATTAATTTTATATCAATTTTATATTAATTTTTAAATCAATTTTAAATTAATTTTAAATCAATTTTATATTAATTTTAAATCAATTTTAAATCAATTTTAAATCAATTTTATATCAATTTTAAATCAATTTTAAATCAATTTTATATCAATTTTATATCAATTTTATATCAATTTTAAATCAATTTTATATCAATTTTAAATCAATTTTAAATCAATTTTATATTAATTTTATATCAATTTTAAATCAATTTTATATCAATTTTATATCAATTTTAAATCAATTTTAAATCAATTTTAAATCAATTTTAAATCAATTTTAAATCAATTTTAAATCAATTTTAAATCAATTTTAAATTAATTTTATATCAATTTTAAATCAAATCGAAAAAATTTTAAATCAATTTTATATTAATTTTATATCAATTTTATATCAATTTTATATCAATTTTATATCAATTTTATATCAATTTTATATTAATTTTAAATTAATTTTAAATCAATTTTATATCAATTTTAAATCAAATTTTATATCAATTTTATATCAATTTTAAATCAAATCGAAAAAATTTTAAATCAATTTTATATTAATTTTAATTCAATTTTAAAAAAAAAAGTGTCGTAGTAAGCCAAAAATCAAGAGAAGTGCTTTCAACAGATATTGGAAATCTCCTTCCAAAAAGTCAATGCGTAATCAAAATCAAATACGTAACTGAACTCCGCTCAAAAGAATTAAACAAATCCCAACTTTTCATTCCAACAACAATAATCCCAAGATATCTCCCAGTGGATTTCGACGCTAATGATATGAAACACTCAGAAATAATCAATCCAGTTTACATTTCAAATAAAGCAAATATTTTTGAAGATGAAAATCAAGAATATCTTTATGGAATTCAAATCAAAGGAAAAATATCAACAAATAGCACAATAAAAAATATTGTCTCCACAACACACGAAATCAAATCATCTATCCAAGACAAAAACGCTGATTTCCACTTCAAATTTGAAGACTCTGATTTCGGAAAAGATTTTGTACTTGAAATTGAAACAGATGATCCAAAAAATCAAAAAGCAATCATTGGATGTTACAACAACACATACTCAACCATTTGCAAGTTTATCCCAGAAAAAACCACAGAAATGAAAAAGGCGGAGTTGATTTTCCTGCTGGATCGCTCGGGTTCGATGATGGGGAGCCGAATACAAGCTGTGAAAGAAACGATGAATATCTTACTTCATTCCATCCCTGAATCTTGTTTATTCAATGTAATTGGCTTTGGAAGCAATTACGAAATCCTTTTCAAAGATGGGAGCGTTAAATATAACAACAAAAACCTGAAGATTGCAAAAGAGAAAAACGAGATACTTGATGCAAATCTCGGAGGAACTGAACTACTTGCGCCTCTCAGACACATCCTTTCAAAACCCCCTTTGAAAGACTATCCCAGATTGGTCTTTGTTCTTACAGATGGTGCTGTGATGAATACTGAGCAGGTCTTATCATTAGTCAAACAGAACGCATCAAATTCCACTTTTTTCACTTTCGGAATTGGAGACGGTGTTTCTCGAGAACTTGTTGAAGGAATCGCCAAACTCGGCAACGGTCAATATGAATTTATTATTGGAAACGAGGATATCCGCTCCAAGGTTATGAGACAACTTGCGAGCGCGTTTACAGGATTGTATTCAAATATTCATCTTGAATGGAAAAACATGAAAGAACCTGTTTTTGTATCTCCTCATCATCTCTACCAAATCACGCCAGATATGACTTACACTATATACGCAATACTTCAAGACGACACTCCAGGCGAACTTGTTCTTGCAGCAAATGATCCTGATGGAAAGCCAGTTTCGTGGAGCATCAAGCTCGATCCAAAATCAAGTGCGATCCACAATAGATCAATTCAATATATTGTCGCCAAGCAAATGATCAACGATCTCCAGAACAAAAACAGCAAACACCACACCAGCGATGGCGCTTTGATTGATGGAGCTACTCAAGAAATTGTGGATAAAGAAATTCTTTCACTTGGATTGGCAAATGATATGGTGACACCTTTTACTAGTTTTGTTGCTGTTGTTGAAAATGAGGACAAAACTTCGCAAGAAGAAATGGCTCTTAAAAGAGTTCCCATCTACAAACCATATGTTCCTCGCACATACAATAATTCCCAAAATAACGGATATGTTGGTGGCGGATCAACTCAAGGTTTTGTTAAGACTTTAACTGGAAAAACAATCACTTTCAGTTTTGATCCTTCAGACTCTGTTGATGAAGTTAAACAGCAAATTCAAGACAAAGAAGGAATTCCTACAGACCAAATCAGACTTGTTTTTGCAGGCAGACAACTCGAATCGGGAAGAAGTCTTGCAGATTATAATGTACAAAAAGAATCCACTTTGCATCTTGTTTTGAGAATGAGAGGCGATTCTAATTCTAATTCTAATTCTCAACCCCAAATTAAAAGACAAGAAGCTGAATTAACTGAATCACAGAAAAAAAGAATAGAAAAAATCAAGAAACTGCAAGAACAACAACAGAAAAAACAAGAAGAAAGCAAAAAAGAAATTCAAAAAGTTGAACTGGCAAATTTAGTTGATCCAAAATTAATGGATAAGATTATTGGAATGCAAGATGCTAATGGATCTTGGTCTCCTTCTAAAGATTTGTATTCGCTTCTTGGTGATAAAGATAAACTGCTTAAGGAGAAACCTGGTAATGTTCCTGAAGATGTTTGGATGACTGTTTTGGTTATTGCTTTTTTGCAAGTTAAATTTGATGATAAAAAAGTGGAATGGAATTTACTTGTTCAAAAATCAATGAATTGGCTCAATAAAAACAACCAATTTGATATTGAAGAGATGATTAAAAAAGCAAAAGAATTAATTTGAGTTTTTTTTTTTCAATTTCAATTTCAATTTCAATTTCAATTCAAATTTTTTTTTAAAAGGAAAATAAAAACAAAAAAAAGAAATTTCCCAAAATTTTTCATTTCATTTTCTCACTAATAATTTCATCAAATAAAAATATATTTGGAAATACAAATTTATCTTTAATAATTGTATTAATTGCTTCAACCATAAAATTTTGAACTTTTTCTAAATTTTGTAAAACTCCTTTTGATTGATCTCCAATAGCTGCTTGAATTTCCATTTCTAATGGTTTTTTATTTGCATCTTCATCTGAATCTAAATAAATACCCATTTTTTCATTAAAAACAACAACATTTATAATTGATTTCATTCCAATATTTTTCACAGTTAATTTTATTGGAAGTGAAATGAATTTAGGAGTTGGCCAATTGACAACAAGTTCAGTTTCTATTGTGAATTCTATAACATTTGATAAATCTGCTGAAACTTGAAGAACAAAATCAATTGGTTTAATTTCTTTTTGAAATTTTTGGAAAAACTGTCAAAAAATATTTTTCAATTTAATATTTTTCAATTTAATATTTTTCAATTTAATATTTTTCAATTTAATATTTTTCAATTTAATATTTTTCAATTTAATATTTTTCAATTTAATATTTTCTACTTTATTCATAATTTGTGAAATATTTTTCTTCATCTCTAAAGAATTTTCTGTTTGTTCGATTATTCTTTTTTTAACATTTTCAGGAGTATTTATAATTCCAAGAAATCTAATTTTAGGTTTTTCACCAAATCTTATAAAAAACATCCAAATTAATTTTTTTTGAATTTCAATTTGAAAATTTTTAAATATAAATAAATATTTTTATTTATTTATTTACTTTAATGAAGAAATATTAATTTCTCCAAGAAAATCAGGTTTTTGTAAAGATTTCATTTTTTCAGATAATTTTTCATGTGTTTTTCTAGTTTGTTCTGGATTATTAACCTTTTCCCAATTAATTTCAAAAGACATTTTTTCTTTTTTAAATTGAAAAAAATGAAAATGAAAAAAATGATTTTTTAATTTTTTGATTTAAAAAATGATTTTAAAAAAAAAAGTGTCAAAAATTTTTCTCTTTTTCAATTTTTTCTTCATAATCTTTTTTGCAACCGAAATGAACCAAATCTCCATTAGGATAAACAGAAAAAGCGGAAGAAGCGATACGTTTATCACAAAAACAGCATTTAGTATTTTCTTGAATGCGAACATATCTACTTTTAGCTTGAACTAATTTTGTGTTAAAATTCATGATTTCTGCTTTAAGAAGATTTTTAGTAATTTCATAAGTTCTTTTTGAATTGATTTTCTCATTCATGACTGAATCAATATATGGGTACAAATCAAGCAGATACAAATCTTTGGGCAGAATTGCGAATACTTGTTCAGGATTGATTTTCTGGTGATACCGATTGAGAATTTCAAAAGATTTTTGGATGTTTGGTTCGCTTTTAAGAGGCGCTAAATACTGTTTGAGTAAATAGAAATAAACCTTCTCAGATTCACCTTCTTGACTGTAATATTTCTGGCAATATTCCTCAGCTTTCTCAAAGTTATCCAAATTATGAATGTAAATTTCAAGTGCTTTTTCATGTTGATTTAATCTACTTAAAAGTAATGCTTTTTCCTCAAATAAATCATCTTGTGGAAATCTTGAAAGCATTTTTTCTGGTGTATAAAATTTCGAGTCCTCAAGAAAATTATACATTTTCTTTCTTAATTGGAAATATTTCTTCTTCAATTCCATTAAATTTGAATCAGGTTGATCTGGATTCTTTTTAATTTCCATTTTGATTTTTGAATTCAATAAAACAACTTCTTCAAGCAATCCCAAAAGAAGATCGTTGTGGAATGCTGGTGTTTGATCTTTCTTAACATAGATCACGTGTGTGAGATATGGAACCACATTTTCTGGTGTTCTTGATGATAAATATTCTTTTACTTGAGCAACTGGAAGATTTCTTGGGTTTTCGTTACTTGGCTCAAATGTAAAGATTTCAAGAACTTGTTCTGGATCAACTTGACGGATTAAGTCAGTGTATCTGAATATTAAGTCTAGATCTTCTGATCCTAAATATTGCAAGTATTTTACAATTGAGAATATTTTTCCTTTTGCGAATTCTTCTTGTTCTAAAAGTTCTAATGCTTGTTTATGTTTTTTTTTGCTTGCATATAATTCAATTAATTCTTTTGGTCTCTTTAGTAAAAAATATTTGAATATTTAAGAATATTTATGAATATTTTTGAATATTTTTGAATATTTTTGAATATTTATGAATATTTTTTAATATTTTTATTTTGAATATTTTTATTTATGAATATTTTTATATATATTTGAATATTTATGAATATTTTTGAATATTTTTTAATATTTTTTAATATTTTTGAATATTTTTGAATATTTATGAATATTTATGAATATTTTTGAATATTTTTGAATATTTTTGAATATTTTTGAATATTTTTGAATATTTTTGAATATTTTTTAATATTTTCTATTTTTAATATTTTAAATATTTTCTACATTATTCTTTAAAATCCTCTCTCCTTCCTCAAGATCACAATGATTTGGAAATCTAAGAAAAGATCCAATTAAAGCAGCATTGGTTTTTAAATAAGCCTTCACAATAACAGTATCAATAAGTGTTAAATCATCTTCATTCACATCAGGATCTCTTCTTTTTTGAGTCAAAAAATCAATAAGAGCCAAAATGGCTTGTTCAACTTCATCAGGTTGAAGTTTTGGAACAGGAAATGGATTATCTTGAAGTGGATTTTGAATGACATTTTGAATAAAATTAGAAAACAAAGAAATAACAGAACGAACATCACATTCACTTTCTTTAAAAAGATCCATTGAATGAGCAAATTGTTTTGTGTGAAACAAATAAAATGCAAATTTTGTTTTAATTTCGCGAATTTTTTCATCTTTCTGTTCTTTTTCCATTTCATCATGTCCAATTAATTCACATAATTGAAGTGCTTCAATATATTCATTCTGTTTAACTAATATTGTTGCCTGTTCAATAAGTGGCACAGGATACATCCGATAAATGCTGTTTGTTGTTGCTAAATATATAAGGTTGTTTTTATTACTAATTATTTTTATTCCTGGATATGCAAGTTTTTGAACTAATTTTTTTGAATCAATTGTTCGTATTTCAATTTGTTCAGGTAATACTCCAATTAAATAAGGTTGATGAAATGTTGTTACTAATGGTGTATCACCCCATACTATTCCATGTTGTCTTGTTGGTTTTAGATTTGCATCATAAAAAATACTAATATCTAATTTTCAAAATAATTTTCAAAATAATTTTATAAATGAATTTTAATTTTAATTTTAATTTTTAATATTAATATTAATTTTAATTTTAATTTTAATTTTATAAATGAATTTTAATTTTAATTTTATAAATGAATTTTAATTTTAATTTTATAAATGAATTTTAATTTTAAAAATGAATTTTAATTTTAATTTTAATTTTTATTTTATAAATGAATTTTAATTTTAATTTTGATTTTAATTTTAATATTAATTTTGATTTTAATTTTAATTTTAATTTTAATTTTAATTTTAATTTTATAAATGAATTTTAATTTTAATTTTTAATTTTTAATTTTTAATTTTCATTTTAAATTTTAAAATTAAAATTAATTTTATAAATGAATTTTAATTTTAATTTTAAATTTTGATTTATTTGATTGGAATTTAATAAAAAATAAGTACGATCTCTTCCAACAAGACATTCTTTTTCAGAAATTTTTGCTGTATAAGGATTTCCACTTTTTCCACCAGGAAGTAAATCAGAACATTCCAAATTATTTAAAGTAAACATAGTATAACCTTTTTTAAAACCAATACAAACTTGATATTGAATCCATTCCATTGTTTTTGGAATATCAATAAGTGTAATATCTTTAGAAGTCATAATATTATTTCCACTCCAATAAAAAGTAATTAATTTTTTTTTCATCGCAACTACAAAATGATATTGTTGACTTGTTGGATGAACTGCTATTAAATGTGCTCCTTTTGTTTGTTTCAATTTGTAAAGTGGTTTAAAATCATCTAATGAAAAAATACTGACATACTAAAATATTCATAAATTAATTTTAATTTTGATTTTAATTTTGATTTTAATTTTGATTTTAATTTAAATTTTAATTTTGATTTTAATTTTAATTTTGATTTTGATTTTAATTTTGATTTTGATTTTGATTTTAATTTTAATTTTAATTTTAATTTTAATTTTAAATTTAATTTTAATTTTAATTTTAATTTTAATTTTAATTTTAATTTTAATTTTGATTTTATAAATGAATTTTAATTTTAATTTTAATTTTAATTTTAATTTTAATTTTAATTTTAATTTTAATTTTAATTTTAATTTTGATTTTAATTTTAATTTTAATTTTAATTTTAATTTTAATTTTAATTTTAATTTTTTGATTTTAATTTTAATTTTGATTTTAATTTTAATTTTAAATTTAATTTTGATTTTAATTTTAATTTTGATTTTAATTTTGATTTTGATTTTAATTTTGATTTTGATTTTAATTTTAATTTTGATTTTAATTTTAATTATAATTATAATTTTAATTTTAATTTTAATTTTGATTTTGATTTTAATTATATAAATGAATTTTATTTTTGATTTTAATTTTAATTTTAATTTTAATTTTATAAATGAATTTTATTTTTAATTTTATTTTTAATTTTAATTTGATTAATTGAAAAAAAATTACATGATTGGTTAAAGCTAAAATCATATTAATTTTTGGTAAAGCTTCAAGTTGTAAAATAGGTTTGTTTGATAAAGAAAATTGTTGAGATTTTGAAAAAACATATTTATTTTGCTCTTTTGTAACTTCATGAACAATAACATTTCCATCACTTTTTCCAATTAGAAGTTTATTTGAATAAGTTGTTAAACATTCAATTTTAAATTTTTCTGTTGAAATTAATTGAATTTCAAAAGCTCGATGTTCCATTTGTGTTTTTTATTGAAAAAAGAATAAAAAAAAATGAAAAAAAAAATTGAAAAAAATTTTTTATAATTTTTTCAAAATTCATTTTTTTTTCTTTTTATTTTTCTCTTTTTCTTTTTTACTTTTACTTACTTTTTCTTTTATTTTTCGAAATGCAACAATCTGAACTTAATAAACTTCAACAACAACAACAACAAAAACAACAAAAACAGGTTTTTTGAAACTCCAAAAAAAATAAAATTTAAAAAAAATTTTTTACTTATTTTTTTTTGCTTTTTTTATTTTGATAAAAGAATAATGCAGAAATGCAAAAGAAGCAAGCGTAAAATCTATTTAAACTTCAATTTAAACTTTCTATTTAAACTTCAATTTAAACAATCCAATTTAAACAATTCAATTTAAACAATCTATTTAAACAACTCAATTTAAACAATCTATTTAAACAATCTATTTAAAAAATTTATTTAAGCAATCTATTTAAACAATCTATTTAAACAATTCAATTTAAACAATCTATTTAAACAATCTATTTAAACAATCTATTTAAACAATCCAATTTAAACAATCCAATTTAAACAATCTATTTAAACAATCTATTTAAACAATCCAATTTAAACAATCTATTTAAACAATCTATTTAAACAATCTATTTAAAACTTTAATTTAAACAATTCAATTTAAACAATATATTTAAACAATATATTTAAACAATCTATTTAAACAATCTATTTAAACAATCTATTTAAACAATCCAATTTAAACAATCTATTTAAACAATCTATTTAAACAATCTATTTAAACAATTCAATTTAAACAATATATTTAAAAAATTTATTTAAACAATCTATTTAAACAATTCAATTTAAACAATCAATTTAAACAATCTATTTAAACAATCTATTTAAACAATCCAATTTAAACAATCAATTTAAACAATCTATTTAAACAATCTATTTAAACAATCTATTTAAACAATTCAATTTAAACAATCAATTTAAACTTTCTATTTAAACAGTTCAATTTAAACAATCTATTTAAACAATCCAATTTAAACAATCTATTTAAACAATCCTATTTAAACAATCTATTTAAACAATCTATTTAAACAATCTATTTAAAACTTTAATTTAAACAATCTATTTAAACAATCTATTTAAACAATCTATTTAAACAATCTATTTAAACAATTCAATTTAAACAATTCAATTTAAACAATCAATTTAAAAAATTTAATTTTCTTTCCAAAAAATAGAGCAATGGAAGAACAAAGAAAAGCAATTCTTTCACAAATTTTATCAACAGAAGCAAGAGAAAGACGTAAAAATTCAAAATTCAAAATTCAAAATTCAAAATTCAAAATTCAAAATTCAAAATTCAAAATTCAAAATTCAAAATTCAAAATTCAAAATTAAAAATTCAAAATTAAAAATTAAAAAGTTTCCAGAATTGCTCTTGTAAGACCAGAACATGCAAGACAAATTGAAAATTTTATCCTTCAAAGTGGAATTAGACAACAAATCTCTGAACAACAATTAATTGATTTTGTTGAAGAGTTTACTAAACAAACAAAAAAAGAAACCACAGTTAAAGTGATTTATTTTAACTTAAAAATTTCCAAAACAAAACAAAACAATTTTTAATTTTTAATTTTAAAATTAAATAGATTCAAAGAAAACATTGGAGTGATGATAGTGATGAAGATTTTTATTAAAAAATCAAAATTTAAATTAATTTAAAAATTAAAAATTAAAAATCAAATCCAAAAATCAAATTCAAAAATCAAAAATTAAAAATTAAAAATCAAAAATTAAATTCAAAAATCAAATTCAAAAATTAAATCCAAAAATCAAATCCAAAAATCAAATCCAAAAATCAAATACTTTTTTTTTCCATTTTCAAATGATTTGAATTTTGAAATTAAAATCAAAATCAAAAAATAAAAATTTTGTCCTTTTGAAATGAATTCCAAAATTTTTTTTTCCTTTTTTATTTTTCATTTTTTTTCTTTTTCAAAAATGAATGAAATTATATTTTTTGGTAAAAATGAAAAGTCAAAACTTATAAAAAATAAACCAAAAAGAATAACAAAACCAATTCAATTTAAATTTGAAAATGAAAATGAAAATGAAAATGAATTTGAAAATGAAAATGAAAATGAATTTGAAAATGAAAATGAAAAACAAATTAAACAAATTTCATCAGGTTATTTTTCAACAATTTTCCTTTTTGAAAATGGAAAAGCAATAGAATATTTAAATGAAAATGATTCAAAACAAAATCCTTCAAAAATCCAAATTGAAGAAAATATTCAAAAAGTAACTGTTGGTGTTGAGAATGAAGCTATTTTAACAATAGAAGGAAATGTATTTGCAAAAGGAAAATATATTAATCCAAATAACCCAAATGAATTTATCAATATTTCATCATTAATTGAAGATACAAATGATAGAACAATTCAATATATTGTTTCTGGAGCTAAATCAATTTACTTATTAACTTCAAATCAAAATGCTTATGGAATTGGTTCAAATGAATTTGGTCAACTTGGTTTTGATTCTGAAACACTTAAAGAAACAGAAAAACCAATTTTAATGATGAAAAATGTTTCTAAAATATTTTCAGGAAATTCTTCTTATCATGTTTTTCTTTTAAATTCAAATCAAAAATTATTTGGATGCGGAAATAATTATGATGGTCAACTTGGATTAGGAAAATCAAGAAAAAAAGAATATATCCAAAAATTAACCAAAATCCAAAATATTCCAAAAGGTAAAATAATTGATATTCAATGTGGAAGTATACATTCAATAATGTTGATTGAAAATGAAGATGAAAATCAAAATCCAAAAAGAAAGCTTTATTCATGTGGAGATTGGATATATAATGGACTTAGTAAAAATGAAGATACTTATGAATTTACTGAAATCAAATCATCTTTATTTGAAAATGATGATAATATTCTTGATTTTTCTGTTGGTGCTCTTCATACTTTGATTTTAACTTCAAATTCAAAATTAATTGGATTCGGGAATAATAGATATGGCCAATTAGGAACTGGAGATACAAAATATAAATTAATTCCTATTCAAATTGAATTTCCTAAATTAAGATTTAAAGAAGATATTTTCAATTATCACATTCTTTGTGGATATTACAAATCATTTCTTTATTATTCTCCTTTTTCTTTTTCCAATATTGAAGAAGATTTGATAAAACTATTTAGAAGAAAAGAATTTTGTGATATTTCATTTAAAACTGAAAATGGAGAAATAATCGAAGCTCATAAATTAATATTAAAATATAGATTAAATCAAAATCAAATTGAAAAACTTCAAGAAATTATTTCAAAAAAATCAATTAAAGAATCAAATCAAATATTTGAAATGATTTATTCAAACAGAATAATAAATCCAAAATTATATTCTGAAATTAAAGAAATTATAAATTTAAATGAAAAAATTGAAGAAACAATGAAAAGAATTTATTTAAATGAAAATGAAAATGAAAATGAAAAAGATTTTATTATTGAAAGAAAAGAAAAACAATATAAATTTCCTAAATTAATATTAATAATGAGAAGTGAATTATATCGAGGAATGTTTTTATCTGTAACTGAAGATAAATCTATTAAACTTACAGATTATAGTGAATTAAGTAATAAATCATTTCAAATATTTGAATATTGGATTTATTCAAATCAAATTAAAGATGAAATTGAAATTACACAAGAAATCATCAATGAAATTCAAATTGGAATTGATTATTTTCAATTAAATCAAACAAATCCAAATTTATTTGATTTATTAATTAAGAAATTTAATAATCAAAATTAAAATTAAAATTAAAATTAAAATTAAAATTAAATTAAAATTAAAATCAAAATCAAAATTTAAATTAAAATTAAAATTAAAATCAAAATTAAAATCAAAATTAAAATTAAAATTAAAATCAAAATTAAAATTAAAATTAAAATTAAAATTAAAATTAAAATTAAAATTAAAATTAAAATTAAAATCAAAATTAAAATTTAAAATTAAAATTAAAATTAAAATTAAAATTAAAATTAAAATTAAAATTAAAATTAAAATTAAAATCAAAATTAATATTAAAATTAAAATCAAAATTAAAATCAAAATCAAAATTAAAATTAAAATTAAAATTCCAAAAATCATTTTTTCATTTTTTTTCTTTTTCAAAAATGAATGAAATTTTATTTTTTGGTTTAAATCAAAACCCAAAACTTATCAAAAATGAACCAAATAAAATAATAAAACCAATTCAATTTAAATTCGAAAATGAAAATGAAAATGAAAATGAAAATGAAAATGAAAATGAAAATGAAAAACAAATTATACAAATTTCATCAGGAAATTATTCAACAATTTTGCTTTTTAAAAATGGAAAAGCAATAGAATATTTAAAAGAAAATTATTCAAATCAAAATCCTTCAAAAATCCAAATTGAAGAAAATATTCAAAAAGTAACTGTTGGTGTTCAAAATGAAGCTATTTTAACAATAGAAGGAAATGTATTTGCCAAAGGAGAATATATTAATTCAAAAAATCCAAATGAATTTATCAATATTTCATCATTAATTAAAGATACAAATGATAGAATAATTGAAGATATTGTTTCTGGTTATCATTCAATTTACTTATTAACTTCAAATCAAAATGCTTATGGAATTGGTTTAAATGAATTAGGTCAACTTGGTTTTGATTCTAAAACACTTTATAAAACAGAAAAACCAATTTTAATGATGAAAAATGTTTCTAAAATATTTTCAGGAAATGCTTCTTATCATGTTTTTCTTTTAAATTCAAATCAAGAATTATTTACATGCGGAAATAATTTTCATGGTCAACTTGGATTAGGAGAATCAATAAAAGAAGAAACAAAAATCCAAAAATTAACCAAAATCCAAAATATTTCAAAAGGTAAAATAATTGATATTCAATGTGGATATTCTTATTCAATAATGTTGATTGAAAATGAAAATGAAAATGAAAATCCAAAAAGAAAACTTTATTCATGTGGATATTCTGGATTTAATGGACTTGGCAAAGATGAAAATAGCTATACTTATGAATTTACTGAAATCAAATCATCTTTATTTGAAAATGATGATAATATTATTGATTTTTCTGTTGGAAATGGACATACTTTGATTTTAACTTCCAATTCAAAATTAATAGGATTTGGATATAATTCATATGGCCAATTAGGAACTGGAGATACAAAAAAACAAAGAATTCCAATTCAAATTGAACTTCCTGAATTAAGATTCGATGAAGATATTTCCAATTATCATATTTCTTGTGGATATTACAATTCATTTCTTTATTATTCTCCTCCTTCTTTTTCCAATCTTGAAGAAGATTTGATAAAATTATTTGAAAGAAAAGAATTTTGTGATATTTCATTTAAAACCAAAAATGGAGAAATAATCAAAGCTCATAAATTAATATTAAAATATAGATTAAATCAAAATGAAATTGAAAAACTTCAAGAAATTATTTCAAATAAATCAGTTAAAGAATCAAATCAAATATTTGAAATGATTTATTCAAACAGAATAATAAATCCAAAATTATATTCTGAAATTAAAGAAATTATAAATTCCAATGAAAAAATTGAAGAAACAATGAAAAGAATTTATTTAAATGAAAATGAAAATGAAAATGAAAAAGATTTTATAATTGAAAGAAAAGAAAAACAATATAAATTTCCAAAATTAATATTAATAATGAGAAGTGAATTATATCGAGGAATGTTTTTATCTGTAACAAATGATAAATCTAATAAAGTTACAGATTATAGTGAATTAAGTGATAAATCATTTGAAATATTTGAATATTGGATTTATTCAAATCAAATTAAAGATGAAATTCAAATTACACAACAAATCATCAATGAAATTGAAATTGGAATTGATTATTTTCAATTAAATGAAACAAATCCAAATTTATTTGATTTATTAATTAAAAAATTTAATAATCAAAATTAAAATTAAAATTAAATTTAAAATCAAAATTAAATGAAAAAATTTTTATTAAGAAAGAAAGAAAAGAACTGTTTTAATTAAATAATCATTTGATCAACAAACTGATTGCAAATTTGAATAAATTCAATTGGTTCACCTCTTTTATAAATGAAATAAAGTTCTTTTTCTGAATCTGATGAAGAAATACTTGATTTTGTAATTTTGAATCTAATTTTCAATCCTCTTCTTCTTGCCTTCAAAGTGAAAATATTTGGGAATTTCCATTCAAACCCATATTTATTTAGAACAATTTGGCACTGCAACATAATAAACATAATTTCTTTTTTAGTTTTCACACTCACTTTATGATTTTTTGAGAATGACTTGTTTAAGTTTTCCATTTGAAATTGTTTTGATTGAATAAATTTTTTATGATATTGAAGTTCACAATTCTGAAATGGAGTTTTTCTTTTTTTATTTTGACCTCTTCTTCTATTTAAATCGTTACTAAACCATTGATATGTTGTTTTTGGTTCTTTTTTTAATTTAATTTTTATTTTGCTTTGAGTTTTTGATTTTTTTTGTAATTGAATTTGAACTGGATTTTTGGAAGAATTTTGTGATCTCTTTTTCTCTTTTTCAATCTCTTTCTCTTTCTCTTTTTCTTTTTCTTTCTCTGTTTATTTTTGTGTTTATTTTTGTATTTATTTTTGTATTTATTTTTTGATTTTATTTCATTTCATGTAATTGGAAATTTACCATTGTGAATCCAAAAAAGTTCATTTGTAAAATCATTCGAATAAGATTGATAATTACTATTTGATCTTTTTAATTCTTTCGAAATCAAAAAAAATGATCAAAGTTGAATTTTTTTTGATTTTGTTTTTGGAATAAAAATTAAAAAATTAATTTCAAACTTCTATTTTCAAGACGTAATTTCTTAATAGAATTTTTTTCATCATCATCATTATCATCTTTTTCTTTTTCATGTTCTTTTTCTTTTTCTTGGGAATTTTGATCCTTTTTGATTACACCTTTTAATTTTTTTTTAAATTTTCTATAAAATAAAATATAAAAAATCTTTTCCATATTTGGTTCTTCTTTTTTTAATTGGTCTCTAATATTTGTTTCATCCCAACCAAATGTTTTCAATTCAAGAAGAACTTGATTACTAATAGTTTTATTAAGAATTGGTCGAATAAATCTTTGTCTTAAAACTGCAGAAGGTGGAACAAATCCAAGAGGGAAGTTTGAACAAAACCAAGTGTTTTTTTTAATTTGATCAATTGAGTATCTTTTTTCAGGTTCTTTCATTAACATTCCTTTCAATAATTCTTCTTGATGAATTGGGAAATTTTCTGGGAATTCTAATTCTTCTTCCATTATTTTTTGGAGAATTGATTGAGTATTTTGTCCTTCAAAAGGTAATTTTCCAACAAGTAAAATATAAAGGATAACACCACAACTCCAAATATCCGATTTTGTACCATCATATTCTTTTCCCTTTAATATAATAAATATTTTTAAATTAAATATTTATGAATTAAATATTTATGAATTAATTATTTATAAATTAAATATTTATGAATTAAATATTTATAAATTAAATATTTTTGAATTGAATATTTATAAATTAAATATTTATGAATTAATTATTTATAAATTAAATACTTTTAAATTAAATACTTATAAATTAAATACTTATAAATTAAATATTTTTAAATTAAATATTTTTGGATTAAATATTTATAAATTAAATACTTATAAATTAATTATTTATAAATTAAATATTTTTGAATTAATTATTTATAAATTAAATACTTATAAATTAAATATTTATAAATCAAATATTTATAAATTAAATATTTATAAATTAAATATTTATAAATTAAATACTTATGAATTAAATATTTATAAATTAAATATTTATAAATTAAATACTTATGAATTAAATATTTATAAATTAAATATTTTTGAATTAAATATTTTTGAATTAAATATTTATAAATTAAATATTTATAAATTAAATATTTATAAATTAAATACTTATGAATTAAATATTTTTGGATTAAATATTTTTAAATTAAATATTTATAAATTAAATATTTATAAATTAAATATTTATAAATTAATTATTTATAAATTAAATATTTATGAATTAAATATTTTTAGATTAATTACTTATAAATCAAATATTTTTGGATTAATTACTTATAAATTAAATATTAATAAATTAAATATTTTTGAATTAAATATTTATAAATTAAATATTTTTAAATTAAATATTTTTAAATTAAATATTTATAAATTAAATACTTATAAATTAAATATTAATAGATTAAATATTTTTAAATTAAATATTTATAAACTAAATATTTATAAATTAAATATTTATGAATTAATTATTTATGAATTAAATATTTATAAATTAAATATTTATAAATTAAATATTTATAAATTAAATATTTATAAATTAAATATTTATAAATTAAATATTTATAAATTAAATATTTATAAATTAAATATTTATAAATTAAATATTTATAAATTAAATATTAATAAATTAAATATTTATAAATTAAATATTTATAAATTAAATATTTATAAATTAAATATTGTTGAATTAAATATTTATAAATTAATTATTTATAAATTAAATATTTATAAATTAAATATTTATAAATTAAATATTTATAAATTAAATATTTATAAATTAAATATTTATAAATTAAATATTTATAAATTAAATATTTATAAATTAAATATTTATAAATCAAATATTTATAAATTAAATATTTATAAATTAAATATTTATAAATTAAATATTTATAAATTAAATATTTATAAATTAAATATTTATAAATCAAATATTTATAAATTAAATATTTATAAATTAAATATTTATAAATCAAATATTTATAAATTAAATATTTATGAATTAATTATTTATAAATTAAATATTTTTAAATTAAATATTAATAAATTAAATATTTATAAATTAAATATTTTTGAATTAAATAATATTTATATCAATATACTTCAATTATTTCAGGTGCTACATATTGAGGAGAACCACAAAAAGTTTTCAACAAAGAAGAATTTTTGAGAAATCCAACCATTCCAAAATCACCAATTTTCACATTTCCAAATTTATCAAGAAGAATATTTTCTAATTTTAAATCACGATGACAAATAAAATGATTATGACAATACTCAAGTGCATAAATTAATTGCTGGAAAATTAAAAGAGCTTCACTATTCATAATAAATTGCTTTTTAACTAAATAATCGAATAATTCTCCATTTTCCATATATTCCATCACAATAAAAATATGTTGTTTTGTTTCATAAATATTGCATATTTTCAAAATGCTTGGATGATTTAAAAGTTTCAAAACTGTAATTTCTCTTTGTGATTGTAATTTTTTTCCTTGTTTTGTTGTTATTGATTGAATTGAATCAACTCTGGGTATAATTTTTACTGCTACTTTTTCTCCTGTTTCAATGTGTTCACCTAGTTTTACTTTTCCTGTTGCTCCTGAGCCAATCACTTTAATTAAATTATAATTACCTATTTTTTTTACTTTTTTCATTTATTTTTATAAAAAAAAGATTAAAAAAAAATGAAAAACAAAATTCCAAAAAGAAATAAAATTTTTTTAATCAATTCAAAAAAAAAGAAAAAGAAAAGAAAAGAAATCAAATTCCATTTTTTAATCAATTCAAAATTTAAAAGAAATAAAATGAAAAGAAATGAAAAGAAATGAAAAGAAACCAAATTCCATTTTTTTAATCCAATTCAAAATTTAAAAGAAGAAATAAAAGAAATGAAAAGAAAAGAAACAAAATTCCATTTTTTAATCCAATTCAAAATTCCAAAAGAAAAAGAAACCAAATTCCATTTTTTTAATCAATTCAAAATTCAAAAGAAAAGAAACCAAATTCCATTTTTTTAATCAATTCAAAAGAAAAGAAAAAGAAAAGAAAAGAAAAGAAAGAAAAGAAAAGAAACCAAATTCCATTTTTTAATCCAATTCAAAATTTAAAAGAAAAAGAAAAGAAATCAAATTCCATTTTTTAATTCAATTCAAAATTTAAAAGAAGAAATGAAAAGAAAAGAAAAGAAAAGAAATAAAATTCTTCTAGTTTTGATTCATTGTTTCTCTTTCCATTTTTTCAGCAAGATTCCAACCTTCATTAAATTTGTGTTTCATTTCATGAATAAATTGAGTTATTGAATCTAAATCAGAAACAGGTTTTTGGAAAATCAATTCAAACCAAAATTTCTTTAAACTATATTTAAAATCAGTTGAAATAATTTGAGTTAATTTTTTCAATTTAAAATTTTCATAATTTTGACTATAAAATTCTAAATTAGGATTTTGAATGAATAAAGAAGAAGATAAACCAAATAAATAAACAAGTGAACTATTGATAACATTTGAAGAAGTTCCTGATAATAATTTTTTATTCAAATTTCTTTTTATTGAAGAACTAAAAGAATTCCAAATTGAATATTTATCAATTAAATTAAATTGTTTTTTTTTATCTTCTAAAACACTATAAAAAAGTGATTTTTCTTTTTGAGTTTTTTGAACAAATTCTAAAGATTTCTAATTTAATTTAATTTTGAAATGAATTTTGATTTTAATTTTAATTTTAATTTTAATTTTATAAATGAATTTTAATTTTAATTTTAATTTTAATTTTATAAATGAATTTTAATTTTAAAATGAATTTTAATTAATTTTTTACAATTAATTGTGGTTTGAAAACATAAATAAATAAATTCATTTGTAAAGTTTTTGGAATTGTTTCACTTGTTAACATATTTCTTGTTGTTTCTTGTGGAATTGAAAAAGGTTTTTCTTGTTCTTGCAATTTCTTTTCATTTTCTTTTTGAATTACTTCAATTTTTGGTTGAAATTTCTCATAAAAAAACATTTTTATAAATTTGTTTTGATTTATTTTCTTTTTTTAAAAATGAAAAAAATGAAAAAAATAATTTTGAATTTTATTTTTTTTCATTTTTCATTTTTCATTTTTCATTTTTTTTAAATGGAATTTCCAATTTTTTATCCTTATGAACAAGTTTTAGATGAAAATTTTATTTCAAAATTAAAAGAATATAAAGATGAAATTGATAAAACTACTTGGGTGAATATTAAAATGAATATTAAAATAATTTAAATAATTTTTCAATAATAATATTAATTATTCATAAAAGATTGTGACAGAAAAAGTTCATGGATCTAATTTTTGTATTGTTACTGATGGAAATAATATTCGTTTTGCAAAAAGAGGAGAATTTTTAAATGAAAATGAAGATTTTTTTAATTATAAAAATTTGGATCCAAATATTATCCAAAAAATATTTAATATTTATCAAGTATTTCCAAATTTTAGAAAACAAAATCAATCAGATTTTTTTTTGTTATTTGAAATGATTTTTATTCTTATTCTTATATTTATCAAATTAGATTTTGAAAAAGAAATTCCAAAATATTGCTTATGTTTATATTTATGGAGAATTATTTGGAGGATTTTATCCAACAATATCTTCAAAAAGTTTCATTTCACCTGTTCAAATTGGAATTTATTATTCACCAGAAATTGAATTTTATGCTTTTGATATTGGAATCAAATTTAATAATGAAAATCAAATTCAAAATGAAAATGAAAATCAAAATATAAATCAAAATCAAAATCAAAATCAAAATCAAAATCAAAATCAAAATCAAAATCAAAATCAAAATCAAAATCAAAATCAAAATCAAAATCAAATTGAAAATCAAAATCAAAATCAAAATCAAAATCAAAATCAAAATCAAAATCAAAATCAAAATCAAAATCAAAATCAAAATCAAAATCAAAATCAAATTGAAAATCAAAATCAAAATCAAAATCAAAATAAAATTCAAAATCAAAATCAAAATCAAAATCAAAATCAAAATCAAAATCAAAATCAAAATCAAAATCAAAGAAAAAAACAATTTATTGAAAATATAAAAATAATTGAAAATATGTTAACAAAAAAAAGACAGAAAAATGAGTTAACTTTTCTAAAATATACAGAATCTGTTAAAATATTTGAATCAGTTGGACTTTTTCATGCAGAAATATTATTTGAAGGATCATTTGATGAAGCAATAAATTATCCTATTGGATTTCAATCACAAATTTCCACAAAACTTGGATTTAAAAATTTGGATGATAATAAAGCTGAAGGAGTTGTTATAAAAGGAAATGAATCTATTTATTTACCTTTATTCAAAAATTTCTTTAGAGTTGCTATTAAGAAAAAAATTCCTGATTTTGAAGAAAGAAAATATAATTTGACTGAAAATTATTATTTAACAAAAATATTAAATGATTCAGGAATAAATGAAGAAACAAAGAGCATGTTTATTGAATTAGATTCTTTTATTACAAATCAAAGATTAACTAATAGTATAAAATTAATTTAAAATTGATATAAAATTAATTTAAAATTGATTTAAAATTGATTTAAAATTGATATAAAATTGATTTAAAATTGATTTAAAATTGATTTAAAATTGATATAAAATTGATTTAAAATTGATTTAAAATTGATTTAAAATTGAATTAAAATTGATTTAAAATTGATTTAAAATTGATTTAAAATTGATTTAAAATTGATTTAAAATTGATTTAAAATTAATATAAAATTGATTTAAAATTGATTTAAAATTAATTTAAAATTAATTTAAAATTAATATAAAATTGATATAAAATTGATATAAAATTGATTTAAAATAGATTTAAAATTAATATAAAATTAATTTAAAATTAATTTAAAATTGATATAAAATTGATTTAAAATTGATATAAAATTGATTTAAAATTGATATAAAATTGATATAAAATTGATTTAAAATTGATATAAAATTGATTTATATTTGATTTATATTTGGTTTAAAATCGATTTAAAATTGATTTAAAATTGATTTAAAATTGATTTAAAATTAATATAAAATTGATTTAAAATTGATTTAAAATTAATATAAAATTGATTTAAAATTGATTTAAAATTGATATAAAATTGATATAAAATTGATTTATATTTGGTTTATATTTGATTTAAAATTGATATAAAATTGATATAAAATTGATATAAAATTGATATAAAAATTAATATAAAATTGATATAAAAATTAATATAAAATTGATATAAAATTGATTTAAAATTAATATAAAATTGATATAAAATTAATTTAAAATTGATTTAAAATTGATTTAAAATTGATTTAAAATTGATTTAAAATTAATATAAAATTGATTTAAAATTAATTTAAAATTGATTTAAAATTGATATAAAATTGATTTAAAATTGATATAAAATTGATTTAAAATTGATATAAAATTGATATAAAATTGATTTAAAATTGATATAAAATTGATATAAAATTGATATAAAATTGATTTAAAATTGATTTAAAATTGATTTAAAATTGATTTAAAATTGATATAAAATTAATATAAAATTAATTTAAAATTGATATAAATTTGATTTAAAATTGATTTAAAATTGATATAAAATTGATATAAAATTGATATAAAATTGATTTAAAATTGATTTAAAATTGATTTAATATTAATATAAAATTGATTTAAAATTAATTTAAAATTGATTTAAAATTAATATAAAATTGATATAAAATTGATTTAAAATTGATTTAAAATTGATATAAAATTGATATAAAATTGATATAAAATTGATTTAAAATTGATATAAAATTAATATAAAATTGATTTAAAATTGATTTAAAATTAATTTAAAATTAATTTAAAATTAATATAAAATTGATATAAAATTGATTTAAAATTGATTTAAAATTGATATAAAATTGATATAAAATTGATTTAAAATTGATTTAAAATTGATATAAAATTGATATAAAATTAATATAAATTTGATATAAAATTGATTTAAAATTAATATAAAATTGATTTAAAATTGATATAAAATTAATTTAAAATTGATATAAAATTGATTTAAAATTGATTTAAAATTGATTTAAAATTAATATAAAATTGATTTAAAATTTATTTAAAATTAATTTAAAATTAATATAAAATTGATTTAAATTTGATTTAAAATTGATATAAAATTGATTTAAATTTGATTTATATTTGATTTAATTTAGTTATTTCGAAAATTGGAAGAAATTTTTCAGAAGAAAAAATTGATCAAATTCATCAAAATTTTATTTTAGATATTCTTATTAATTTTAAAAGAGAATATGAAAATTTGAATGAAATTATTGAACAATCAAAGGATAGAGTGATAAATTATTTAAAGAAAATAACGAAAAAATTAATCAAAAAATATATTTTAGAAGAAAAAAAATTTTAAAAAGAAAAAAATCATTTTTCATTTTTCATTTTTTTTCATTTTTTTTAATTTAAAAAAAAATAAAGAATTTTTAATCAAAATGTCTTCAAAAAGAACTATAAATTCACCCATTGCAAAAAATTTAAAAAAAACAAAAACAAGAAAGCACAATAAAAACAATAAAAATAAAATCAATTCAAATTCAAATTCAAATTCAAAGAAAAAAAATCAATTAAATTTAATACTTTCACCAAATTTTAAATTACAAAATAAAACAAAAATTCCACAAATAAAAAAATATCCAAAAGAATTAATTATAAAAAATTTTAAAAAAGATCATAAATTAACAGAAAAAGAAGAGAATATTTTATTTAATAAATTAAAAAATTCAATTTTAGAAATTACACAAAATAAAGCAGTTTCTGAATCACTTGAAGAATTATATCGAGTATTTTACTTTTATAAATAAATATTAAAATTAAATATTAAAATATTAAAATATTAAAATATTAAAATATTAAATTAAAATATTAAATTAAAATATTAAAATATTAAATAAATATTAAATTAAAATATTAAAATATTAAAATAAATATTAAATTTAAATATTAAATTAAAATATTAAAATATTAAAATATTAAAATAAATATTAAATTAAAAAATTAAAATATTAAAATATTAAATATTAAAATAGGCAGTTCAAATCCTTTGCTCATCTCAAAAATCACCAAAATTATATCAAATGATCTCAAATTTAATCCAAAAACAAAAACAAAACCAATTTTCCCAAATTTCAACAAACTCTAAAAATCAATTCCAATTTTTACAAATGATTACTAAAATATGGAGACAACACTGCAAACAAATGGAACAACTTCATGCAGTGTTTTTATATTTAGATCAGTCATATTTGACAAGCAATCCAGAAACAAAATCAATTTGGGAACTTGGATCTGAACTTTTTTTGGAAATTTTTCTAAAAAACCCAGGAATTCGTAGTAAAATAACACAAGCAATGATAGAAATTATTCAGCAAGAAAGACAAGGAAATCAAAATAAACGAAATTTACTTTGTAAATCTTCACAAATGCTCATTCAATTAAATTTATATCAAGATTCTTTTGAAAAAGATTTCCTTCAACAATCTAATGATTACTTTTCAACAGAAAGCAAGAATATTTTGGAAACAAACACAATCACAAAATACATTGAAATTGTGAACAAAATTTTCGAACAAGAATCGAATATTATTTGCTCCTGTTTAAATAAAAATACAGAAAAACAAATAACGATGCAAATCGAGCAGAATTTCATTAAATCAAAAGAAATTCAAATCCTGGAAAAAGGATTTGCAGAATTGCTCAACAAAAACGATCAAGAAGTTCTTAAGAAATTGCATTTTATGTTCAAAAGAATTGGATCACTTGAAGTTATGAGAAATGAGTTTAGGAAGATAATTTCAGCCAATGGAAAAAATATTGTTGAAAACAAAAACGACATTTCAAATCGAATCAAAAACATTCTGGATTTTCGAGACACCATTTATGAAATCATAGCAAACTCGTTTGAAAAAGATGCGGTTTTTGAGCACTACGCTCAATCCGCATTTGAGGATTTCCTCAATTTGGATCATGACGGGATTTCAAAGCAATTAACTGAATATATTGATAATATTCTGAGAAATAATCAAAAAGAAATGAAAGAAGACAAAATCAATTCGACTATTGATAAAGTTGTTGAAATTCTCAAACTCAATCACGCAAAAGATGTTTTTGAAGCTTTCTATCGAGAAAAATTATCTCAAAGATTTCTGCAAAAAAAAATAATTTCAAATGAACTTGAAAAATCAATTTTATTAAGAGTTGCTTATGGAATGAATGCTGGAGCAATAAAGAAATTTATGGTGATGTTTCATGATATCGAAACATCACAAGAAATCACAAGTTTATTTCAGCAAACTGTGCGCAAAATTTCACCAGAATTGCCGCGTTCAAGTTTCCAAGTACTAACACAAGGCCATTGGACAAGTACAAGTGAGCTTTCAGTTATTTTACCAGAACAACTGGCAATCCAAAAGGAAGCTTTCCAGAAATTCTATCTTTCCAAACACAACGGACGCAAACTAGTATGGCAGCACCAACACAGTAGGTGTATTGTCCGCGCATCATTCAAAGATTCGCGCAAGGAGTTTGATGTGAGTCTTCTTCAGGCAGTTGTGCTACTTCTTTTTAACAATTCCACTTTCTTAACCTTTAAGGAAATCTCCACTTTATCTGGGATCCAAGAAGAAGAACTCAAACGGACCCTGATGAGTCTATATCTCGGTAAGATATGTTTGCTTAAAAAAACTCCCACATCACGCGCTATCGGGCCTGAGGATAAATTCGAGTTTAATATGGAATTCAAACATCCTTTATTTAGAATCAAAGTAGGATCTTTAGTTGTCAAAAAAAATCAACAAAAAAATAAACAAATTGAACAAAGAATTTGGCAAGAAAGAGAATATCAAATTGATGCAGCTATTGTTCGTGTGATGAAAGCTGAAAGAGTTCTTGAACATAATGCTTTAATTGAAAGATTGCAAAAACAGTTGAAATTTCCTGTTGAAATCTCTTCTATTAAAAAAAGAATTGAACATTTAATTGAAAGAGATTATATGGAAAGAGATCCAAAAAACCAAATGGTTTATCTTTATGTTGCATAAAATTTATAAAATTTGAAAAGAAATTGAAATTTAAAAAATTTGATGAAGTGTTTTTTTTTTTCAATTAGATTTTCTTTTTTTTTTATAATCAAAATAAAAATCCAACAAATAAATTTTTTTTTTGGTTGTTCAAAATTCATTTTTTTCTTTTTTTTCTTTTTTTTTTAAAATAAAATAAAATGAAATTGTTAATTTCAATTTTATTATCTATAGTATTTTTTTCCATAATCAATTCCAAAAAATTTGAAGATGGCCGACCAATAATTGTTACTTGTCGTTCACAAATTAACAACACATGCAACACACTAGCACGAAGATGCACTGATCTAAGTGGAGCACTTTCAATAGCAGGAGAAAACGACACTATTCGGTTATCACAAGAGCCATGCACTGATCCAGGAAACTGGAACATAACAACAGATAAAACTGTGAACATTTTTTCCGAATCATCAACCACAATTGATTGCGGTGGGCAAGGATTCGGGATAATATTCAATTATACAGAATCAACAGGAACAGTTCGATTCGAAGGAATCACATTCCAAAACTGTCTTTTCCAATCTCAGGATTTTCCTGTGACTCGAGGGGCGGCAATTTATATAATCAACGGCAATCTCGAGATGAATAATTGCAGCTTCATTTCGAACAAAGTTCTCAAAAAAAACTCTGATGCCGATGATGTTTCACTCAGCGCCGCCATATTTGTGGAAAATAGCGAGTCTGTTTTCATTAATTCTTCTATATTTATTAACAACTCAAACAAAGCCAATGGAACAGGAGCAATCTATGTTGCTGCCAATTCGAGCAGCAGGGATATGGAGCAGATGGAGATTTCTCAATCCAATTTTACTGGGAATAACGGAAGCACTGGTGCGGTTTGTGTTCAAGCTATCAATGCAATGCTCACTGTTCCGTTGGATCTTCACAGCAATAATTTCACAAACAACACAGGCACGCAATATGGCGCAGTTTTTGTCGATAACAGGCTCATTAACAAAGGATTCCAGACAACAATAACTTTGAACACTTTTGAGTACAATTACGGGAATAAAACTGGTGCTGTTGAGATTTTCACTGCAAACCCTTCGGATCTCAAGGTCAATCTTCTGAACAACCATTTCGGAAGCAACATTGGAATTGCTAAGGCTGGCGCAGTTACTATGCAAATCAATCTTCTAGAGCAGATGCGATACGAGATTTCCTATAACACCTTTGTTAATAACCAGGGACACAAAGGAACTGTTGGTTTTCTTGTTAGTTTTCTTCTCGACTTCGGGACTTCCTCGCTCACAAGTCAAGTATCTTCAATTAACATGGTTTCCAATACTTTTGAGCAGAATTTCGCAGATTTCGGAGGTGCTTTGTACTTCCAAATAGATTCCACAATTACACTCACAGATAACATATTCACAGGCAACTCAGCAATAAATGCTGGTGCTATTTATCTTTCGGGGAAATCCACATTCAATGAGTCTGGCTCTGAGTATCGAAATAACAGTGCACAGCAATGTGTGGATTTGTTTGCGCGGACAACCTCTCTCGTCTCAATTTGCAATACCGTGTATCACGCATCTAATCAGGACGAAACACTTGTGCAGATTCTTACAGACACCTCTCCCAACCTTGCAGAAAACAACAAGGTTAACTGCCCTTCAAGCAGTATTGTCTCACTCGAAGTTGGTGAATCACATCATTTCGCAAACCAATTCTTCTTCGGTTGCCATTTATGTCCTGAGGGAACATACAGCTTCCCTGTGGCGCTCGCCAATCTTGAAGCTGCAGAATGTCTTATGTGTCCTGCAGAAGCTGTTTGTCGTGGAGGTAACGATATTCGGGCCAAATCAGGATTTTGGGGCACTCAACTCGATCCAAAAAAAACAGATGTTACTTTTTTTTATTGTCCAAATGAATATTGCATTACCGATGATTCCTATCTCGGTGAATATGATCACTGTTCTGGGAATCGTGCTGGTGTTCTTTGTGGAGACTGTCGCAAAGGCTATACCGAGACACTTCGAATGGATAGCGACTGCGTTGAATCCAGCCAATGCCACAACCAAATTGCGGCGTATATTCTCCTGCTTCTTCCCAAAGCGCTTATCTATGCTCTTGTTCTTCTCTACATTCCTCAACTTAAATCTGCGTCCTTCCATATCTTTGCATATTTTTTCCAAGCGCTCAGCCTCGTTCTTCCTCTTATTCACACACAACCAATGGATTCATTTATCGACATTTTGCTCTCCTTTTCCCAGCTCGTTTCTTTGCAATCCAACTTGGAAATCTTCTCGAACTTCGGTATTTGTCCATCAGCTTCCCCAATAAATGCTGCACAGAAAATCGCAATGTCGCTTATTGGTCCGTTTACTTTCTTTATTGCTGTTATTTTCCTCTACTTTATTCTCCGTCTCATCTCCTGGATACGCAGCTACCGTGCACACCACCAAGATTCAGACTCTGAAGAACCCTCAGAAATCAGTTTATCAAGTGATGAAGACATCCAAGAAAATATCGATCCAAATCATCCTCATCGTTCTCTTAATTTCAGAAAACATCAAAACCAACAAGAAAAAAGTGATAGTGATCAAGATTCTGATCTAAATCATTTCCAAAAAAAACGTCAAAGTCAATTTCATCATCGAAATCGAAATCAAAATCAAAATCAAAATAAAAATCAAAATCATAAAAGTCATAAAAGTCATAAAAGTCATCAAAGTCATGTTCACAATAAAAAAAGCACAAAACATCATCATGATCAAGATCAGTATTTTTCTCTTTCCGATCATTCAAAACATTTCAGTCAATTCGATCATTTTGTGAAAAATCCCAGAAATAAACGCATTTCAATCAATCCCGAAAAAAACAATATCAATGTCAATCGCATGGTTGAAAACGAAAAAAATATCAGTATTGACATTGACTCTGACTCTGACATTAGCAATTTCAGAAACAAAAGGCATCGCAACGCATCACCTCAAACACCAAAAACACTAGCAGAAAAGTTCCAACAGTTAGAAGGACAACGTGTATCAGGAATAAATGCGGTTGAATGGCAGAGAGCAGAACAAATAGGGATTTCAAAAGAAGATTTGCCGAGCGAAGATACTTCATCACTTTCCACTTTGCCAAATGATGAGGATCTTTCCGATTTTGAGGAACCTGATATTAACAACTTGATTCATCTTTTCCCCGAACTTGAAAAGATCATTTCTGAAGATATTGTTCTCGAGTCTGTTCTCAAAACAACACAACAAGAAGTGCGGATGTTTCCTTCACAACGCTTGACAAAAAGACTTGGGATTGCACTTCTCACAATTGGTTTTCTTGCATACTTTCCGGTATTGAATGCATTCGCGAACTTGACATCTTGCATAAGAATACCTTTTACTGATTCAAGTCAACTTAGAATGTTCCGTTTTGCTTCTGTGTCATGTTACAAAGGATGGCAAGCATTTTTGATATTTTTGGTTATTTTACTCGCTGTTCTCCCGTTTGTCTTGTTCTGGGTTCTTTCTCGAAAACCTCGTTCAAAATCATCACTTACTTTACTTAGTTCACTTTATTTTCCCTTCAAAGATCGCTATTATTGGTTTTCTTGCATGATGATTTTCTGGAGAACTGTGTTGATATTCGCTTCCGCTTATGCAAACAACTCTTCTCTCAAAACATTTCTTCTTACTTCCACTTGTTTGCTTATTCTTGTTATTCATCTTCAAACAAAACCCTTTTTACTCAAAAATCACAACAGACTCCAAACTACTTTTTTACTTATTCTCACATTGATTTCTTCCATTGATTTGATTCATTCAACTTGGTCTTATGGTGGTATTTCGCCTGAAAAGAATTCAGTTGTTATTTTTGGAGAGGTTTTTCGCTATTTTCTTTTTATTGGATCTTTTTTGGGAAGTTTTTATGCTTTGTTTTTATTTTTCAGAATGGTTATCAGAAGTATTTTATCTTTAAAATTTTGAATAATAATAATAATAATAATAAAATTTTTAATAATTATAATTTTTTTTTTGATTGAAATTAAACTTGAAAATGAAAGGTTTTATTTTTAGATTTTTTTTTTTTAAAAAAGAAAAAAAAAAGAAAAAGCAAAAAGGAAAAAAAGATTATTTCTTTTTTTCTGTTTTTGTGTATTCTGTGTGTAAATTTGGATATGATTTTGCTTCATGAACTACTTTTCCTTTTTTATTTTTTCCATCCGTTTTTTTGATTTCTCTTTCTTCAATATCATTTTTATCATCTTCAACAATTTCTTTAGATTCAGTTTTAATTGTATTTTCTGAAACTTTTCTGTGTAAAGAAGGTGAATCCATTTGATTTAAAAAAGAAAAGAAAAGAAATGAAAAAAATGAAATTTAAAAAAAAAAAATTTTAATTTAAAGTTTGTTTTTTTATTATTTGAGAACAGAATAAATTCATCCACTTTTACAAATTAAGGAAAAAAAAATAATAAAATTTTTTAAAATTTTAATTTTGTCGATAAGAATTTGAAGAAAATGAACGAACTAATTGACGTGAATTTACATTTGCATTTTGTCTTATATTTTGTTTTGTTTTTGGTTTTGTTTTTGTTTTTAATTCTTGTTCAATTTGTTGTTGAAGTTGAAATTGATTAAATCCATCTGATTTACTTTTACTTTTATCATTAAATTTTTTTCTTTTTGGGGAAGAAATTGGTTTTTCTTTTTTGATTTCTTTTTTGTTTTCTTTTTTGATTTCTTTTTTCATTTCTTTTTTGTTTTCTCTTTTCATTTCTTTTTGTGGAGATTTTGGAATGAGAATTTTTTGTGTTTCAAAAACTGGAACAAAAATTGTTTTTTTTCTTCTTGGACTTTCTTTTAAACTTTCTGTTTGAGATTCCTTCATATTTTTAAATTTCTCATCAAAAGCCTTTTTTTTTCTTGATTTTTAAATAAATTTAATTTTTTAAATTTTTTAAATTTTTAAATTTTTTAAATTTTACTTAATATTTCCCAAACATAAATTACAAACTCTTTTAGGAGTTGTTGAAATATTTGGGAGTGAACATTTATTTGGACTACAATTCCCACAAATTATATTCCCACAATTTCTACAATGATGCTAATAAATTAATAAATAAATTTTGATCAATGAGAATTTTTTTTTTGATCAAAAGGTGAAGAAAAAAATTTTTTTTTTCTTTTACTCTTCTTTTAACTAATGAAAATTTTGAATGACAAATTGCACATTCATTCACTTGATCATCCGGAATCCAAATTGGAGCTTCTTGACGTTCCAAATTTTGAACTCCTTTTTCTTTTCTCACTTTATTTACTTGTTTATTGATTTTAGAAATCCATTTCATTTTTTCTTCTGGTTGATCAATCATAACTATAAAACTTTTACTTGGAGTTTTAATTGAAAATGAATTTGGAATATCTAAAAAGAAAAATAAAATAAAATAAAAAAGAAAATGATGAGATTTTTGCATTTAATTTGACATTTAAGAAAATTATTTGAATTGAATTTACTTTCAATAAATTCATTTGAATCACAAGTTTTGATTTGATCCAATTCAAAAACCCAGTGAATTGTTAATTTTTTTTTACTAATTAAACTATATCCTGCAACAACTATAATATCATTACATAAAATTAAGTGTCTTTTTTCTTTTTTTTTTCTTGAAATTTTGTGGATTGGTCCTTCATAAATAATTTCTCTTTCTTGATTTACTTTTTTCTATTTTTATTTTTATTATTTTAATTTTAATTCCAAATAAATTTTTATTTTAATTTTACTCGAATTTTTGCAATAATTTTTTTTGAACTTTCATGTAATTCATTTGTATTTTCTCGAATTTGTTTAAAACTTGTTTTTTTTTCTATTTTTGAATTTTCTAAAATGTTTGTATTTGAAATATTGGATAAATCAAAATCTTTGCTTTTTTCTTTTTTTGATTCAATTTGATCAGAGTTTTCTTTTGATTCTTGAATTAAATTTAAATTTTGATTTTGATTTTGATTTTGATTTAAATTTTGATTTTGATTTTGATTTTGATTTTGATTTGAATTTTGATTTGGATTTGGATTTGGATTTTGATTTTGATTTTGATTTGAATTTATTTGAATTGGTGTTTGCTCTATATTTTGACTTTTGCGATAAATTTTTTGTATTTTTTGTATTTTTTTGAAATATTCAATTGCTTCTTTTTTTTTTTGCTTTTTTTCTTCTTGAAAAATTTTTGATAAATTTTGATCTAAATTATGGATGAATTCTTCAATTTTTTGATGATCTGGATGGTCTTCATCAGTAACTAAAAGTAATTTCTAAAATATAAAATAAAAAAATATTATTTTTTTTTTGGAATAAACATTTTAGTTTTTTCAATTAAATTTTTCAATTAAATTTTTTATCAACTTTTGAATATTTATTTAAAACAAATGGAAAATATAAAGCTAAATCAAGTAATTCTTTCATTGAATATCCTTCACTAGAATTTTTATTTTGGATATTTTGACAATAAGAAACAAATTTTGGGTTTGATTCACAATAAGTTAACGTTTGTTGTGCTTTTTTTTGAGAATTTTGAAAAGTGAAAAATTCTTCAATTCGATTTTTCTAAACAAACAAATAATTAAATAATTTTTAATTAATTTCTTTTTTAAAAACTTTCCAAAATTTAATTTACAAGATTGACAAAAAGATCTCCAAATTTATAATCTTTTTCCCAAGTCATCAATAGATATTCAATTTTATATAAAAATTCAGCTACTAAAATTGTAATTTGTTTTATATTTCGGAAAATTGAAAGCAAATCTTCTTTTGAAAGTATTTGATCTTGAGTTTGAATTATAGGATTTTTTTCTAACGGTCTAAGATAATTACGAATTAATATATCAATATTATTAATAAATATTCTTGAAATTTGGTGAATTTTCTTTGTTTTTTTTTGTCTTAAAGTTTTCGCTTCTTGCATTTTATTTTTTAAAAAAGAAAAAGAAAAAAGAAAAAAGAAAAAAATGAAAAATTTTTTTTCATTTTTTTTTCATTCTTATTTTTTCATTTTTATTTTTTTTAATCATTTAAAAAATATTTTTTAAACATTAAAAATGGGTGGTTCTTCATCTAAAAAGAAAAAAATTTCAAAGATTGTAATTGAAAGAAATAAGAAAATTGAAAATTATATTGAGAAAGATTTTGAAGAAAAACAAAAAGAAGTTAAAATTTTAGTTCTTGGTTTGTTTTTTAATTTTAAATTTTAAATTAAATTTTAAATTTGAATCGGATTTTAAATTGAATTTTAAATTGAATTTTAATTTTAAATTAAATTTTAATTTGAATTTTAATTTTAATTTTAATTTTAATTTTAATTTTAATTTTAAATTAAATTTTAATTTTAATTTTAAATTAAATTTTAATTTTAATTTGAATTTTAATTTTAATTTTAATTTTAATTTTAAATTGAATTTTAATTTTAATTTGAATTTAAAAGGAACTGGAGAATCTGGCAAAACAACTTTGATTAAACAAATGATGATTTTATTTCAAAAAGGATTTGGTGATGATGATAGAGATTCTTATTTTATTGCAATTAGACAAAATGTTATTCTTTTTTCAATTGCTTTGATCAGTATTGTTGAGACTTTGAATATTAAAGTTTTAGATGAAACAAGAGTATTTTATTTTAAATATAAATCTAAATATAAATATAAATATAAATATAAATATAAATATAAATATAAATATAAATCTAAATCTAAATATAAATATAAATATAAATATAAATATAAATATAAATATAAATATAAATATAAATATAAATATAAATATAAATATAAATATAAATATAAATATAAATATAAATATAAATATAAATATAAATATAAATATAAATATAAATATAAATATAAATATAAATATAAATATAAATATAAATCTAAATCTAAATATAAATATAAATATAAATATAAATATAAATCTAAATCTAAATCTAAATATAAATATAAATATAAATATAAATATAAATCTAAATCTAAATCTAAATCTAAATCTAAATCTAAATATAAATATAAATCTAAATATAAATATAAATATAAATATAAATATAAATATAAATCTAAATATAAATATAAAGGAAATTTTTAGACAAATTGAAAAACTTGATAAAGATGATCTTGATGAAACATCAGGAAAATTAATTCAAAAAATATGGGCAGATTCAGGTTTAAAAGAAGCATTTTCAAGAAGATCTCAATTTCAAGTTCCTGATTCAACATCTTAGTAAAATTTCCAAAAAATAAATCATTTTAAAATTTTGATTTAATTCCATTTTTTCATTTGTTTAGTTTTTTAGATGAAGTAATAAGAATTTCAGATTCAAATTATGTTCCTTCAACAAAAGATATGCTTTATTGTCGAATTCCAACTACAGGAGTAAATTATATTAAATTTATTCATGCAGAAACTCCTTGGCTGTAAATAATAAATAATAAATATTAAATCAATTAAATATTAAATCAATTAAATATTAAATATTAAATAATAAATAATATATATTATATATAAATATTAAATATTAAATCAATTAAATAAAAAATATTAAATAATATATATTATATATTAAATATAAAATATTAAATATTAAATATTAAATAATAAATATAAATATTAAATATTAAATATTAAATAATAAATATTAAATAATATATATTATATATTATATATTATATATTAAAGTGTTGTTGATGTTGGTGGTCAACGTTCTGAAAGAAAAAAATGGATTCATCAATTTGATGATGTAGATACACTAATTTTTGTAATTGCAATAAATGAATTCGATCAAACACTTTATGAAGATTCATCTGTAAATCGAATGATAGAATCACTTACACTATTTGAACAAACAGTTAACAATGATTTTTTTAAGAAAAAAAATTGCATAATTTTATTCAATAAAATGGATCTATTTTATGAAAAAATAATTTCTCAAGATCCTTCAATTACTTTTCCAGATTATCAAGATGGAAATGATCCAGAAAAAGCAAAAGAATTTATTAAATCAAAGTTTATTTCAGTTGCTGAAAACCTTGATCGAAAAATTTTCTGTCAATATACACAAGCAATTGAAACTGAAAAAATAAAAGAAGTTTTTGTAAATTTTATTTTTAATTTAAATTTTAATTTTAATTTTAATTTTAATTTTAATTTTATTTTAAAATAGGATCAAATCACTTCATTTATAAAAGAAAATGATAAATTCAAAAAGATTTAAAACAAAAAAAAAAGTGGCATTTTATTAAATTTTTTTCTTTCTTTCTTCAAATCAAAAATATTTTTTTTTGCTTTTTTATCAATTTATTTCAAAAATTAAAAAGAAACTTCAAAATTCCAAAAAAAAAGTGGAATGAAAAAAAAAAATTTTTTTTATCAAATCAAATCAAATCAAATCAAATTAAAAAACTGCCATTATTGCAAAACAAGTAAAAAAAAGAAAAACAGGATAACCAACAAGCCATTTTTGTTCTTTCATTTCAAGTATTTCAACAAAAATAGTTGATGCAGCATAACTAGACCATAAAATACAAACTGGAACTAAAATAAAAACAAAACTATTTTTATATTTTGTTATTTTTTTTAAATAAGAAACTAAATTAAATTTAAAATTTAAAAGAATTTAAAAAATACCCAAAAGGAAGTAATAAACGACAAAAAGCAAGAATAACTAAAGGAAGAAGACAATATCCTGTAATTGATATTGTTTGATATAAATTAATTTGTTCTGTTGACATTAAATTTAATACAAAATAAATCAATAAATTTCCAAGAGTACCAACACCATAAATATAACCAAAATGTATTTTTCCAGACTAAAATTTAATTTTGAATTTAATTTTTAAATTTAATATTGAATTTAATTTTGAATTTAATTTTGAATTTAATTTTGAATTTAATTTTGAATTTAATATTGAATTTAATTTTGAATTTAATTTTGAATTTAATTTTGAATTTAATTTTGAATTTATTATTGAATTTAATTTTGAATTTAATTTTGAATTTAATATTGAATTTAATTTTGAATTTAATTTTGAATTTAATTTTAAATTTATTATTGAATTTTATTTTGAATTTAATTTTGAATTTTATTTTGAATTTAATATTGAATTTAATATTGAATTTAATTTTGAATTTTATTTTGAATTTAATATTGGATTTAATATTGAATTTAATTTTGAATTTAATTTTGAATTTTATTTTGAATTTTATATTGAATTTAATTTTGAATTTAATTTTGAATTTTATTTTGAATTTAATTTTAAATTTTATATTGAATTTAATTTTGAATTTAATTTTGAATTTTATATTGGATTTTATATTGAATTTAATTTTGAATTTATTATTGAATTTAATTTTGAATTAAATATTGAATTTATTATTGAATTTTATTTTGAATTTAATTTTGAATTTAATATTGAATTTAATATTGAATTTTATTTTGAATTTAATTTTAAATTTAATATTGGATTTAATTTTGAATTTAATTTTGAATTTATTTTAAATTTAATTTTGAATTTAATTATTTTAAATTTAATTTTGAATTTAATATTGAATTTAATTTTGAATTTAATTTTAAATTTAATATTGGATTTAATATTGAATTTAATTTTGAATTTAATTTTGAATTTAATATTGAATTTAATTTTGAATTTAATTTTAAATTTAATATTGAATTTAATTTTGAATTTAATTTTGAATTTAATTTTGAATTTAATTTTGAATTTAATTTTGAATTTAATTTTGAATTTAATATTGAATTTAATTTTGAATTTAATTTTGAATTTAATATTGAATTTAATTTTGAATTTAATTTTGAATTTAATATTGAATTTAATTTTGAATTTAATTTTGAATTTAATATTGAATTTAATTTTGAATTTAATTTTGAATTTAATTTTGAATTTAATATTGAATTTATTATTGAATTTAATATTGAATTTAATTTTAAATTTATTTTTGAATTTATTATTGAATTTAATTTTGAATTTAATTTTGAATTTAATTTTGAATTTTATTTTGAATTTAATTTTGAATTAAATATTGAATTTAATTTTGAATTTAATTTTGAATTAAATATTGAATTTAATTTTGAATTTAATTTTGAATTTAATTTTAAATTTAATATTGGATTTAATATTGAATTTAATATTGAATTTAGTTTTAAATTTATTATTGAATTTAATTTTGAATTTAATTTTGAATTTAATATTGAATTTAATATTGAATTTAATATTGAATTTTATATTGAATTTAATTTTGAATTTAATTTTGAATTTAATATTGAATTTTATATTGAATTTAATTTTGAATTTAATTTTGAATTTAATTTTGAATTTAATTTTGAATTTTATTTTGAATTTTATTTTGAATTTAATATTGAATTAAATTTTGAATTAAATATTGAATTAAATTTTGGATTAAATATTGAATTTATTATTGAATTTAATATTGAATTAAATTTTGAATTTAATTTTGAATTTAATATTGAATTTAATATTGAATTAAATTTTGAATTTAATTTTGAATTTAATATTGAATTTATTATTGAATTTTATTTTACTAAAAGAAAACAAAATCCAAGTAAAGAAAAAAATAATAAAGGACCAGCAAGATCAGAATCTTGTAAAAAGAAATGATCAACACGTTTAAAAGGATTTAAAACAGATAAAATCTTCTTATAAATATGAGAAAAATTAATACCAAGTTCTTTATATAAAAAAAATAAATGAAAAAAATTGTTTTAAATAAAAATATTTAGAATAAAAGAAGCATTTAAACAAAATACCTTCTAAAAGTGGAGGTTCATTAAAATCTTGATCGAAATCTAATCTTGTTGTTGATGTAGTTCTATTTTGACCAAGAGAATCTTGGAAAAAAACTCTATCAGTATTTTGGAAACGATTTTGAGGAGTTTTTTGATAAGGAGCTTCATAAAAATCTCCAAAATTAGGTTGCATTTTAAAAGAAAAATCTAAATAGAAAAAAATGAAAAAAATGAAAAATGAAAAAAAAATAATTTGTTTTTTTTATTCTATTTTTCTTTTTTCATTTTTATTCGCTTTATTTCATTATTTAATTCAGAAATTTTATTAAGTTGATAAAAATCAACTGCATCTATTAATTCATTCAAATATTTTATTTCTAAATTTTCTTCAAGTTGATCAAAATAAAGAAATTTTATTAATGCATTTAAAGATTCAAAAGATCTTGAACTATAATCATTAACACAATTAGAATTATCTTCAACAGAAACAAACATTCCTCTAAATAATTCACTTCTTGCTTGAAGAATTATTTTATGAACAGGAATTTCTTTATTATTAACAATAAGATTGAAATTTTTGGATTGATTTTCAAAATAAAGTTGACTAATTGAAAAACGAAGTGATTTAAATGTTGATTTTTCTGCAAAGTCTTTGATTTCCAATTCCTGACAAATATCATTCAGTTCTGTTTTTAGTTTTGTTCTGCATGTATAAATCCATCTAAAAAACTCTTTGGTAATTTTATATGGTTTAATTGCAAAATAATCACCTAATTTTGAAATTGGAATTTGAATTCGACTTTTAATAATTAAAGAATGTAAAGAGATTTTTCTATCTAATGTTTGGAAAATTAAGTCACAATTCTCTTTTCTTTTAAAAAGTTTTTCTAAATCTTGAACTAGTGAATCTGGAAACATATCCTTTTAAGAAAATAAAAATATAAATAAAAATAAAAATAAAAATAAAAATAAAAATAAAAATAAAAATAAAAATAAAAATACAAATAAAAATGAAAAGTTGTTTTTTTTTGATTAAATTAATTTACATCTAAATCACAATATTCTATTGTATGATCAGATAATCCTGCAAATAATCTTTTTCTATCAGAACAAACATTCCAAACTTTAGAATTAAAATGAAAAGTTTTTTTAAATTTTCTTTTCTAAAAATTAAAAATTAAAAATTAAAAATTAAAAATTAAAAATTAAAAATTAAAAATTAATTTTACTTTTAAATTCCATGCAACAACTTTGTTGTCTTCAGCTCCTGTAAATAATATATCATCACATAAAAAAGTTGAAATAATATTTCCAGTATGATTTGTTAATTCAATATCACAAATAGGTTGTTTATTGTAAGAATTCTAATTGTAATAAAAATTAAAATTTTTTTTCCAATTTGTTTTTGTTTATAAAATTACTTCAAATTTCCAAATCTTCACTTTTTTATCATTAGAAACTGAATACATAAATTTTTTAAAAAATCCAATTCCCCAAATTCCTTCATTATGAGCTTTTAAAATGAATTGGCAATCCAAAGACTAATTTCCAAATTCAAATTAAAATCCAAATTAATATTGATTTAAATATTTGATTTAAATATTAATTTAAATATATGATTTAAAAATTGATTTAAATATATGATTTAAAAATTGATTTAAAAATTGATTTAAATATATGATTTAAAAATTGATTTAAATATTGATTTAAATATTGATTTAAATATTGATTTAAATATTTATTTAAATATTGATTTAAAAATTGATTTAAATATTTGATTTAAATATTAATTTAAATATTGATTTAAATATTTAATTTAAATATTGATTTAAATATTTAATTTAAATATTGATTTAAATATTTGATTTAAATATTGATTTAAATATTGATTTAAATATATGATTTAAATATTGATTTAAATATTTATTTAAATATTGATTTAAATATTTATTTAAATATTGATTTAAATATTAATTTAAATATTGATTTAAATATTGATTTAAATATTGATTTAAATATTGATTTAAAATATTGATTTAAATATTGATTTAAAATATTGATTTAAATATTGATTTAAATATTGATTTAAATATTGATTTAAATATTGATTTAAATATTGATTTAAATATTTATTTTTTAAATATTGATTTAAATATTTATTTAAATATTGATTTAAAATATTTAATTTAAATATTGATTTAAAGACTAATTTCCAAATCCAAATTCAAATTAAAAATCCAAAATTAATATTGATTTAAATATTGATTTAAAATATTGATTTAAATATTGATTTTAAATATTTGATTTAAATATTAATTTAAATATTGATTTAAATATTATTTTTAAATTTAATTTAAATATTGAATTAAATATATGATTTAAATATTGATTTAAAATATTAATTTAAAATATTGATTTAAAATATTGATTTAAATATTGATTTAAATATTGATTTAAATATTTATTTAAATATTGATTTAAATATTGATTTAAATATTGATTTAAATATTGATTTAAATATTGATTTAAATATTGATTTAAATATTGATTTAAATATTGATTTAAATATTGATTTAAATATTGATTTAAATATTGATTTAAATATTGATTTAAATATTGATTTAAATATTGATTTAAATATTGATTTAAATATTGATTTAAATATTGATTTAAATATTAATTTAAATATTGATTTAAATATTGATTTAAATATTGATTTAAATATTTTGTTATTTAAATTAAATATTGATTTAAATATTGAATTAAATATTAATTTAAATATTGATTTAAATATTTGATTTAAATATTGATTTAAAAATTGATTTAAATATTGATTTAAATATTAATTTAAATATTAATTTAAATATTGATTTAAATATTTGATTTAAATATTGATTTAAATATTGATTTAAATATTGATTTAAATATTAATTTAAATATTGATTTAAATATTGATTTAAATATTGATTTAAATATTGATTTAAAATTGATTTAAATATTGATTTAAATATTAATTTAAATATTTATTTAAATATTTGATTTAAATATTGATTTAAATATTGATTTAAATATTAATTTAAATATTAATTTAAATATTGATTTAAATATTGATTTAAATATTGATTTAAATATTGATTTAAATATTGATTTAAATATTGATTTAAATATTGATTTAAATATTTAATTTAAATATTGATTTAAATATTTATTTAAATATTGATTTAAATATTGATTTAAATATTGATTTAAATATTGATTTAAAGACTAATTTCCAAATCCAAATTAAAATTCAAATTAAAATCCAAATTAAAATCCAAATTAAAATTGATTTAAATATTTGATTTAAATATTGATTTAAATATTGATTTAAATATTGATTTAAATATTTAATTTAAATATTGATTTAAAGACTAATTTCCAAATCCAAATTAAATATTGATTTAAATATTGATTTAAATATTGATTTAAAATTGAAAATAAAACAAACTTGAATATCCCAACATCTAATCTCTCCAGAAGAATCAGAAGAATAAAGAAATCCAGAATTTAAAACAAGAGACCAAACACCAGAAGAATGTCCTGTTAATTTTTTCTTACAAATTCCTTTATTCTTTAAATAAATTAAATAAATTAAATAAATTAAATAAATTAAATAAATTAAATAAATTAAATAAATTAAATAAATTAAATAAATTAAATAAATTAAATAAATTAAATAAATTAAATAAATTAAATTTTGTTTTATTTTGTAATTTTAATTTACAAAAATATATTTTCGAATAATTCGATCACCTCCTGCAGTAAAAAGAAAGTTTTCTAAAATTACAAAATAAAAAATATAACCTTCAAAATCTTTTTTAAATTCTTTTTCTAAATTTAATGTCTTTGGTTTTGGATTTTTTTATAAATAAATATTAAATAATAAATTTTAATTAAATAAATTTTACTTCAATATTCCAAACACTAATTTTTCCTCCAGAAGACACTAATTTATTATTATAAACAGATAAACAAAATATATATGAAGTTGTTTTTCTTTCTTTTATAAGTTTTCCTGTCTATTTTTATTTTTAGTTTATTATTTTTTTTTTTAAATATTTCTTTAAAAAGTAAAAAATTTATTTTAAACTTTTTTAATTGTTTTTTTTTTATTATTTTTTTGAATAATAAAAATAATTACAGAAATCTCCCAAATACGTATTTTTTTATCAAATCCTCCTGAATAAAGAAATTCTCCATTAATATAAAGATAACGAACTTCTGCTTCATGTTTTCCAAAAAATTTTGAATTCATTATTTAAAAAAAAAGCAAAAAAAAAAATGATAAAATTTTTTTCATTTTTTTTTTCAATTAAAATTGATCAAATGAATATTTTTGAAATTATAGAAAAAAACCAAATTGAAAAACTAAAAGAAATTGAACAAATCCCCAAAAAAGAAGCAGAAAAA
The DNA here is from genome assembly GCA_028826165.1 of Anaeramoeba ignava. Classification (NCBI taxonomy): domain Eukaryota; family Anaeramoebidae; genus Anaeramoeba; species Anaeramoeba ignava. The sequence goes on along the minus strand of JAPDFW010000081.1, from coordinate 391,234 downwards.
TTAAAAGGAAAAGGAGAAGTAAAAGAAAACGTTTTATTTTTTGCAATTAGAAACAAGGTTTCAAAAGAAATGCTTGAACTCTTAATTTCTAAAGGAATCAAACCAAATTTAGAAGATGAAAAAGGAAGAAATGGATTACATATTGCAATTATCAACAATTCACCAATTGAAATCATTGATTTGCTACTTGAAAAGCAAATCAAAATCAACTCAATTGATAAAAACGGAAAAAACGCTTTGCATTTTGCTTGTCAGAGAAGTAGTATTGAGATTATCAAATATCTTCTTGAAAAGGATCTCGATATAAATTCAAAAACAACAAGAAACCAAACAATTTTGCATTACGCTTGCCAAAAAAACTCGATTGAAGTGATTGAATTTCTTCTTGGAAAAGGACTTGGAATCAATGCAAAAACAAATGAGAATGAAACATGTTTACATTTTGCTTGCCATAAAAATTCACTTGAAGTGATCAAATTTCTTATTGGAAAAGAACTTGATTTAAAAGCAAAAACTTCTTCAAACGAAACATGTTTACATTTAGCCTGTCAAGGCAATACTTTTGAAGTGATCAAATTTCTTATTGAAAAAGGACTGGATTTAAAAGCAAAAACTTCTTCAAAAGAAACAATTTTGCATTATGCTTGCCAAAAAAATTCACTTGAAGTGATCAAATTTCTTATTGAGAAAGGATTGGATTTAAAAGCAAAAACACATAATAACGAAACCGTTTTGCATTTTGCTTGTCAAAAAAATTCACTTGAGACAATCAAATTTCTTATTGAGAAAGGAGCCGATTTCAAAGTAAAAACAAAACAAAGTGAAACAATTTTGCATGATGCTTGCAAATATCATCCATCTTTTGAGGTTGTCAAATTTCTTATCGAAAAAGGTCTTGATGTCAATTTAAAAACTTATAATCACCAAAATACTTTGCATCTCATTTGCCAAAATAAAAATGTATCGGTTGAATGGATTGAATATCTCATTTCAAAAGGAGGTGATATCAACGCAAAAACGTATCAAAATGAGAATATTTTGCACTTTGCTTGCCGTTATAGTCCAGAATTTGAAATTATCAAGTATTTTGTTGAAAAAGGAATTGATGTCAACTCAAAAACAAACCAGCACGAAACACCCTTGCATTTTGTTTGTGAAACTAATCCATCGCTTGAAATGATTGAATATTTTTTTGAGAAGGGAGCGGATCTTCATGTCAAAACAAGCCAACACGAAACACTTTTACATTGTGCTTGCAAAAAGAAACCGTCAATTGATGTGATTGAATATTTACTTGAAAGCGATATTGACATCAATTCGAAAACAATTACTTCCCAATCAGCCCTGCATTTTGTGTGCCAAAAAAAACCCAAACTTGAAATCATTCAATATTTGATTGAGAAAGGAGCAGATATTCATTCCAAGTTGTATCAAAACGAAAATGTTTTGCATTTGGTTTGCCAAAATGATCCAGATATTGAGATCATCAAGTATTTGATTGAAAAGGGATGTGATCCTCATACAAAAACATTTCAAAACGAAACTATTTTGCATTATGCTTGTCAAACAAGACCAAATCTTGAAGTCATCAAATATTTGATTGAGGAAGGTGTTGATATTCAAGCAAAATCAGCTTATGGACAGAACGCTCTTCATTATGCTTGCCAAGTCAGTCCAAATATTGAAATCATTAAATATTTGGTTGAGAAGGGAATTGATTTGAAAGCAAAAACCAATTACAACCAAACTGCTCTTCATTATGCTTGCCAAAGTAGACCAAAAATTGAAGTTATTAAGTATTTGATCGAGAAAGGAGTTGATTTGAAAGCAAAAACATCCCAAAATGAAACCGTTTTGCATTATGCCTGCCAATATAATCCTTCTTTAGAGATTGTCAAATATTTGATTGAGCAAGGAGTGGACATAAATACACAAACAAATTACAATCAAACAGCTTTGCATTCGGTTTGCCAAAACAACCCTTCAATCGAGATTATTGAATATTTCATTTCCAAAGGAGCAGATATTCATGCCAAGACAGACTATAACCAAACCGTTCTTCATTTAGCTTGCCAATACAACATCAGGATTGAAATCATCAAATATCTCGTTTCAAAAGGAGTCGATATTAATGCCAAAACAAACCAGAATGAAACAATTCTGCATCTCGTTTGCCAAAGTAATCCATCAATTGAATTGATTGACTATCTTATTTCAAAAGGAATTAATATCAATACAAAAACAACCTACAACCAGACCGCTTTGCATCTTGCTTGCCAAAGTAATCCATCAATTGAGATTATTGATTATTTGGTTTCCAAAGGAGCAGATATTCAAGCCAAAACAGATCAAAACCAAAACATGCTACATCTTGTTTGTCAAAACGCTCCAAATCTCGAAATCATCAAGTATTTAGTTGCAAAAGGAGTTGATATAGATGAAAGAACAAGCCAAAATGAAACAATTCTGCATCTAGCCTGTCAATACAACCCATCAATCGAAGTTATTGATTACTTACTTCAAAAAGGTCTTCAAATCAACACGAAAACAAACTACAATCAATCAGTATTACACTTTGCCTGCCAATATAATCCAATGCTTGTGGTTATCAAACACCTTATTGAAAAGGGTGCGGATATTAATGCCAGAACAAGCCAAAACCAGACAGCTTTGCACTTAGCGTGCCAAGGGAATCCAACAACAGATGTGATTGAATACTTGATTGAAAAGGGAATCGATGTGAATGCAAAATCAGATTATCATGAAACAGCTTTACACTATCTTTGCCAAATTAATCCATCATTGGAAATCATTGAATACCTCGTTTCCAAAGGTGCGGATATCCACACAAAATCAAATTATGGGCAAACAGCTTTGCATTTCTCGTGCCAATACAACCCTTCAATTGAAATTATTGAATATTTACTTGATAAAGGACTTGATATCAATTCCAAAAACAGCCAAAGCCAGTCCGTTTTACACTTGGCTTGTCAAGGAAACCCATCGTTTGAAGTGATTGAATATTTAGTGGAAAGAGGAGCTGATTTAAATTCGCGAACAAACCAGAACCAGACAGTTTTGCATTTATCTTGTCAAAGCAATAGACCACTTGAAATTATTGAATATTTGATTTCAAAAGGAGTAGATGTTAAGGCAAAAACAAGCGAGGGAGAAACAGCCTTGCATTATGCCTGCCAATACAATCCATCACTAGAAATTATCCGGTTGCTGATTTCTGAAGGAATCGATGTGAACGCAAGATCAAATTACGGACAAACAGCACTTCATTTCTCGTGCCAAAGCAATCCATCACTTGAAGTGATCAAATTCCTTATTGAAAGAGGTGCGGATATTAATATTAAGACAAACTACAACCAATCGGTGCTTCATCTAGCTTGCCAATACAACCCATCAATGGAAGTGGTTGATTTCTTAATTTCCAAAGGAGTTGATGTTAATGCTAAAACAGACCAAAGCGAAACACCGTTGAATTTAGCGTGTCAAAGTAACTCTTCGTTTGAAATCATCAAATTCTTGATTGAAAAGGGAGCGGATGTGAACACTAAAACAAACTATAACCAATCAATACTCCACTCATTTTGCCAATACAACCCATCAATCGAAGTTATTGATTACTTAGTTTCCAAAGGTGTAGATATCCATGCCAAAACAGATCAAGACCAAACGGCTATTCATCTAGCTTGCCAAAGCAACGCGTCTCTTGAGGTTATCAAATACTTGATTTCCAAAGGAGTTGATGTCAATGCTAAAACACGACAAAATCAAACTGCATTGCATTTGGCGTGCCAAAGTAATCGATCAATTGAATTGATCAAGTTGCTTGTCGAAAAAGGAATTGATATGAATGCAAAAACAGAGTATGATAACCAAACAGCTTTACATTACGCTTGTCTCTATAATCCCTCTCTTGAAGTCATCAATTATCTTGTTGAGCATGGGTCTGATATCAAAGCGAAAACGAACGAGAACGAAAACATTCTGCATTTCATTTGCAGAAATCATCCATCAATCGAGATTATTGAGTATTTGATTTCAAAGGGAATCAAGATTAACGAAAAAACAACCCAAAACAATACAGTTTTGCATTTGGCTTGCCAAAGCAATTCACCGATTGATGTGATCAAATACCTGATTTCCAAAGGAGTCAAGGTGAATGCGAAAACATCGCAGAACCAAACAGCCCTTCATTTCGCATGCCAATACAATCTATCATTGGATGTGATTCAATACTTGATTTCAAAAGGAGCGAAGGTGAATGCCAAAACAAAGGAAAAGGAAACACCTTTGCATTTTGCCTGTCAATACAACTCATCAATTGAGATTGTGAAGTTTTTGGTTTCCAAGAAGGCTGATGTCAACGCAAAAACAAATTACGGACAATCAGTGCTTCATTTTGCATGTCAATATAGTCCATCAGCGGAAATCATCAATTTACTCCTTTCCAAGGGAGCTAAGGTGAACACTAAAACAAAGCAAAACCAAACACCGTTACATGTTGCTTGCCAAGGAAATGCGTCTATTGAAATTATCAAGTTGCTTGTGGAGAAAGGAGTTGATATTCATGCAAAAACGATGTATGACAAACAAACAGCGTTGCATGTTTCTTGTCAGTATCACTCACTGGAAACTATCAATTATCTTCTTGATAAGGGATTGGATATCAACGAGAAAACATCCTACAACGAAACGGTTTTGCATCTTGCTTTCCACAATAATGCCCCAGTTGAAGTCATCAAATTGTTGATCTCAAAAGGTGCCAATGTAAAATCAATCACAGAGCAAAATGAAACAATGCTTCATTTGGCTTGCAGAAACAATTCTCCTCCAGAAATTATTCAAGAACTCATTTCCAAAGGAATCGATATCAACGCCAAAACAAACCAAAAGGATACTGCGCTTTCTATCGCGATCCAGAAAAACAACCAGCAAGTTATTCAAGTTCTCTTCAAGCAGGAGGTCAATTTTTATGATTTACAGGAGGAAGAAGTCAAAAGAGAGTTCATGGACGCGTTTTTGCAGATTAACTCATTTAGCGAAGATTTCAACAACTTATTGAATTCAACTGATAATTTTTCCGATTTGGAAATACAATCAATCGATAACGCAAAATTCCGAGTTCATAAATTAATTCTCCTAACAAGACTTGACAACAACGACACTCTTTTCCAGAAATTTGTCAATCTTTGCAAAACAAAACTCAAAAACGATGTTCAGCTTGTTCTCAGTTTTCTTTACACAGGATTTCCAGGTTTCCAACAATTTATTGACAAATTAAAAGCGCAAATAGAAGAAAACTATCAAAATACAAGTAAAGATGAAGACTATTATTGGGGAGGAAGAAGATTTGAAGAAAACAAAAGAGTTCTCAAAGAATTCGAAGAAAACGAAAAGAAGCTTCAGGAGTTTTTCAAAGAATTGAATCTCGATCCAAAATGGACTCAATCAAAAAAAGGAAGAAAAGCATTATTGAAAGATTTTCACAAACTTTTCCAACTTCAAGACACAAAAGATTTTACTATCATTTCTGAAGATGAAAAAGAAATCAAAGCTCATAAACTCATTTTAATAGCAAGAAGTGAATTATTTAAAGGAATGTTTTTGAGTGTTCAAGATTCTTCTAATCAAGTCCACGATTATTCAAGAAAATCATTTGAAACAATCAATCATTTAATTTATTTCCTTTATCATGATGAATTTGAAGAGAAACAAGAAATTAACAAACAATTTATTGAAGAAATGAAGGATTTGAAAGATTTTTATCAATTAAACCAAAATTCAATTTTTGATTTGATTTTAAACGGTTTAAAATGATTCAAAATCAAAAAACAATTTTAATTTTAAAATCAAAAATTAAAAATCAAAAATTAATAATTTTTTTTTTTTAAATTTTTTTTGATCCATTTTTTTCTTTTCCAAAATGAAAAAATTCCAATTATTTTTTTATTCTTTTTTTCATTTGATCATTTTGATCACACAATTTTCTTCAGTTTTTTCATTAAATTGTCCAACAAAACAAGAAATAGAAATTCTTTTAAAAACTAACATACACATTTTTGAATCATTTGTAGTTCCTTTAAATGAAACAGGGAGATCAATCAAACCAATTTTAGATGAAAAACAAAACTCCATTTGTCAAACAGAAATAAATCAAATTCCAACAAGATCTCCTTTAAATTATCGAAAGAATCAAGCACTTAATCTTTATAATAAAACAAATTCCACTTTTTCAATTGCAACTTTTAATTCTCAACTGAATTGCTATTCAATTGCAGACAATCAAAATGGAATCAAATGTTTAGATTCCAAAATTTCAGAAACAATTTCACTTTGTGATTTTCTTCCTTTAATGCTTATCGACAAACAATCAAATGAATTTCAATGGATTAATAAATTTCAAACAATGGAATCAAATATCAAAACTTTTTCAGAAGATTTAACATCAAAATGCCAATTAATTCAAAGTAAAAATCAAATAGAAATGGAAATTGCAAATCTTACTATTCAAAATGAGAATGAAACAATAAAAATAATTTTGATGAATCTTGAGAATCAAGTTGATTCTTTAAATCAACAAATCGATTTTTTGCAAAATGAGCTCATGGGACAATTAATGTCCATTTGGCAAATTGTTATAAACACAAATCATCCCAAAAGGAAAATGTGACTAACAGAATATCATTTCTTATTGATGAATGGCAAAAAGCCAATGTTTCACCTTTTCCAAATTCTTCATTTGAAAATTCCCAATTATCTTTCAATCAATTACAAAATTGGTTTAATAACCTCACAGAATTACTTCAAGGGATCAATGCAAAAGAGCATGAATCATTATTCCCTTTTTTTAAAAACAATTCAGATTTATTTATCAACTCAACAATGGAAAGATTGCAAATGCTAAATTTATCAATTCCAGAAAAAGATTTAATTTATTTGGAAACAGAAACTGCACTATCAGTTGTTTCTTTTCATTTGTTTCTTGCGACTTTCAATGCTTTGGGTGTTTCAATTCAAAATGGAGTAAATACGGAAAATTACACTGATTTTAGAGATAGAATTGATGGAATTCAAGAAATTCTCGATTCAGTTGAGCAGATATTCCAAAAACTTCAGTCAAAAAATTGTTCCTGTTTATCAACGAAAATTTCAGAATTACAACTTATTAATTTCAAAATCACTGATAATGATGAAGCCATCTACGAAAACAATACAAATAAGGGAAAGATTTATGAATCAAAACTAACAGGGATTTTTAGCTGTAAGTTAATTGAAGAAATGCAACAAAACAAACAGGTTTCTTTTGATTTTGACACCATTTATCCAATGAAAATTATTGATAAAATTGAAGTTGGGAGAGTTTGTGATGATGATTCAACAATCACTATTCTTGTTCCATATAATTCGTATCCAACAAATAACACCATTATTGATTTGAATAAATTTGATGGGAATAACAGAGTATTTAATTTATCCAAAAGAATTGAGCAAACATTGAACTCAGAAGAATATCCCATTTTAACAGATCAAGAACAATCCAAAAATTTAAAAATTTAAAAAATTTAAAAGATTTCAAAAAAGATTTAAAAAGATTTAAAAAAGAATTGGGAGATGGAAATACTTGCCCTCCTTCTTTTTATATGGATAGTTTAACAATGACTTGTAGAATATGCCCCAAATCCTATTATTGTCCAGGTGATAACATGCCTCATTTATGTTACAATGCTGATTCTTCTCAAATTGAATATATAAACATTGGCGAAAATTCATCAGAATGCTCTTTTCGATGCACAATGCAAGGATATTATAATAATCTCAACCAGAACTGCAGTAGAAATCCAATAGGAAAGTTTTCCGAAGATGGGATTAATCTTCTTGATTGTCAAACCTTAATAGACAATAGATTTTCCTATTTCACTTCTCCAGGATTAACAAATGAAACTAGTTGCAATTCAACTTTTATTTTCCAATCAATTTCTAACGAAAGTGCCAAAAATATTTCTTTAATTCCAGGAGATTTCACAATTGAAATTTTTGCTCAATTAGATAGCCAATTACTTGAGAAATATCTTGAATATTTTCCAGAAGATGGATTTGTTTTTGGGCTTGTCGGTGTTTATGATCTTTGGGAACTTACTCTATATATTCAAAACGATAGCCAACCAATTTTAGAAAATTTAAATGCATCTTTAAGATTAGAGCTCTCCTTCAAAAATAATTCTCTTGAAGAAGAAGAACACAAAATTTTTGCTCCTAAATTAATTCTTTCAAGCGAAATTTTCCAATTTGATGACAAATGGCATCATTACGCAGTAATAGGCAATTCCAAAGAATTTATCCTTTCTTTTTATAAAGATGGAAATCCAATAGGGAAAATTTGGTATAATCAAAGTGAACTTGCTGATCCTTCCCAATTATCAGAACAAGATCAAGAAAAATTGTTTTTATATTTCGGTGGAATACGCTTTCGATCAGAATCAAACTTTTATTATCCAAAAACCTCGCATTGGTTCTACGGAGAACTGGATGAGTTGAACATTTTTAATCAATCCATTGAAATCAATCAATTGGGATATTTTACAACTTCTAAGTTTATTAAATACTCATGCATTGGAAGAGAAAATTTATTGATTCAAAAAGATGATTCCCAGATATTATGTGTTCCAAAAAGTGCAGAAAACACAGAATCAATTACAAATTATGAAAATTTAAAAGCATTTGATCCAAATAAATGGAATTCTTCCCTCAATTCTGAAATCATCCACTACACTTCACAATGCCCAGAGTATTATGATTTCTTCAATGACCAATGCATGCTAAGTTGTAAAGGTGGCTCCATTAGAGATAATTTTAATGTTCAAAATTGCAAGTGTGGATATGATGAATACAAAATTTGGGGATTCCCCAATGATCAATACCTGACTTTAGTATTCTCACTGCAAAACACAAGCTTTCCTATAGAAATATCAGAAATCCAATTTGTGGATTCTAAAGGAGTCTATTTAGAAATTGAAGATTGCTATGAAGATGATCCATTTCCCCAATGCAGAGTTTTGTTCGATAATATCAAAAAGAAATCTAAATTAACCATGAGTTCTTCTTCATCTTATAATTTCGGGTTCGCAAATGTGTGGATTGTTAGTGGTGTTGAGCCAAAAAGAGTTACTTTCAAATTTCTTAATCAAAACGCAAATATTTCTAATATTGCAATTTATTCATCCTCGTCTTCAAATAACTCTTTAATTGGGTTTTTTGATTTCTATCTTTCTGATATTTTGCCTCCAGCCAATTCTACAAATTGGGGAACTAAAATAACAACAAAAATCAATCCAATTTACAGTGGCATAACAGAACTAATAGATCGAAACACAACATCAAGCTACTCCAATCTGACTTATTGCCAAAAATGTTCAGGAAACTCATCTTCTTCCATTTTGCCGCGAACGTCAGTTTTGGATTGTATATGCAATCAGGGTTTTGTTAGATTAAATGAGCCAACTCACAAATGCCTTATTGGGAAAAGCGGGAATTCTGAACCAAAGCTATCATTACCCTCAGGATTGTATGCGAGAGGAACACAAGTTTACGGGATTATGGACGATTTCTCAAGTGATTCGTATTTGCAACTCGAAATGAGTAGATTTTCTTCAAATGGAACAATTTTACAAAAAGTGGAATATTTCTATTCAAACTCAGACTTCCTTTCTCTTGAAGGATCGATGAATATTTCAGCCACTGTGAAACAAGACGGATATTTCGATTCACAAAAAGTACTCTATGTCTATGAGGTCAAACCTCAAGTTTGCCAGCCAGAAACTTATCCCAATGCGAGCGATCCTAATTTGATTTTGCCAACAAAATTAGTTCTTTTTTCTCGAACAATTAACGCCTCAATTTTTTACACTGTGGACGGCACAGATCCAACTTTTAGCTCAAAAATATATTCTCCAAATGATAATTTAACCGCTTACCAAAACTTAGTTGTTTCTGCAATAGCGACAAAATCTGGGGAGTTCCCAAGCGAAATTGTGAGAATCAAATTTGTGGATAAAATTCTACTCAGCTCCTCCTCTTCTCAAGATCAACAACAGAGCTCAAATCATTTTGGGTTTCTTGGCGGATCTTCCCAGAAAGAAAGTTTCTTATTGATCACTTTGTTGTGCGCTATATCTATTCTTTTGTTTTTGATTGTTGTGATTCCTCTTATTTTTTGGATGAAAGAAAAAAAGAAAAGGAAAAAAGAATTAGTAGATCAAATTGAGTTTGAGCAATTATTATTAGAGAATACAAAAGGGGGAGAAATTGAATTGAATGAAAATGAAAATGAAAATGAAAATCAAAATCAAAATGAAAATCAAAATGAAATCAAAAACCTTTTTTCAACTGATTCAAAAAAAACCAAAGAATCAAATATCATTTGCGATTACTGCCACCAAAAAGATGCCGTTTGGCGATACCCCAATCCCAAAAACACAAGAGAATCTTTGAAGTTTTGTGGCGATTGTGTTGATTTTTTTGAGCTTTATTTTGATCGTTTGAGGTTATTTTGTTGTGATTATTGCGATGAAAATCTTGCCAAAACTGGAAAAAAAGAGCTGTTTTTTAATCAGAAAACTGGATTGTTTTCTTGCGATTTTTGTGTCGGAAAACAAATTGCTGATGGTTTTGTTGATGAATCTGATTTGTTTGTTGTTCCTGTTTGTGATCTTTGCAAAAAAGAGGAAGCTGTTTGGTTTTGCTCAGATTGTTTGGATAAAAAACGATTTCTTTGTTTGGATTGTGAATGTGAAGCTCATATTTGTGTTTTTCATTCTCCAGAACAAATCACGACTTGGAAAAATGTTAAAAATGAGGAAATTGAATTGAGTTTAGAAAATATTCAAGCAAAATAAACAATAAACAAAAGAAAATTTAAACATAAAATTAAATTTAACTTTGTCTTCAAATCAATCAATCTGAAAGGAAATGAAAAATTAAGAATTAAATTGAATAAATTGAATAAATTGAATAAATTGAATAAATTGATTAAATTGAATAAATTGATTAAATTGAATAAATTGATTAAATTGAATAAATTGAATAAATTGATTAAATTGAATAAATTGAATTAAATTGAATTAAATTGAATAAATTGAATAAATTGAATTAAATTGAATTAAATTGAATTAAATTGAATAAATTGAATTAAATTGAATTAAATTGAATAAATTGAATAAATTGAATAAATTGAATAAATTGAATAAATTGAATAAATTGAATAAATTGAATTGATTAAATTGAATAAATTGATTAAATTGAATAAATTGAATAAATTGAATTAAATTGATTAAATTGATTAAATTGATTAAATTGATTAAATTGATTAAATTGAATAAATTGATTAAATTGAATTAAATTGATTAAATTGATTAAAATTTATTAAAATTGAATTTTTTTGAATTGAAAATTAAAATTCAAAAATTATTTTAAATTTTAAAACAATTTATTTAAAAACCAAAAAATAAAACAAAAATGAAAAAATAAATTGAATAATTGTAAAATGGAATAAAATTCTTTTTCTTTTTCTTGAATTAAATCCAGTATTTGAATCATTCGGATCAAAATAAGTTAAAACAGCTTGATCAAAAAAATTGAATTTCAAATTTGTTTGAATAAAAGCTGAACATTGAATAAATTTAAATTGATTAAAATTTGATTTTGAATTAAATTGATTAAATTGAATAAATTCTTGGAAAAAATGAATGGGATTATAAATTCTTTTGATTTCAAATCGAAAAATTGAATAAAATTGAATTGATTATCTCTCAAATTGAATTTAGTACCAACAAGTCAATTAAATTTTGACAACGAATTGATTTCAGGAACCCATTTAGATTTGACAAATTGCAAGAAGAAATTGAATGAAATCAAGAAAAGCAGATTAAATTGAAGACAAATGAAAGTTTGAGGATAAGATAAATTGAATGGGCGAATTCTTGAATAAAATTGAAATGACCTGAATAAATCCCATAAACAAATAAATTAAATAAAATGAAATTAAATTGAATTAATTATTAAATTGAAGTTTTGCTGAATAAATATCGAAAAATTGATTGAAATTAATCTTCCTGGGAAATTGAATAAATTAATTAAATTTTCCAAATAAAATCCAACAATAACACATTTAATTGATTTCATTTAAAAATTGAATAAATTAAAAAGAATAAATTAAATAAATTATTGAAAAATTAAAAAATGAAAAATTAAAAAATTAATTTGATTTTTAAATTTTTAAATTTTTAATTTTTGATTAAATTTATTTCTTTTTCTTTTTAGGAAATAAATTCAAATTCAAAAAAAAAATTATTTTAAATTTTTAAAACAATTTATTTAAAAAAACCAAAACAAAACAAAACAGAAGAAAACAAATTGATTATAAAATGGAACAATTCTTTTTCTTTTTTTTCTTATTAATTCCAGTATTTGAATCATTCGGATCAAAATAAGTTAAAACAGCTTGATCAAAAACATTTTTCAAATTTGTTTGAGTAAAAGCTGAACATTCCAAGTATTTAACAGCTTTGATTTCCTTAGCCATATTCATACCATCTTGGAAAGAAATGGGAGATAAGTTCTTTTGTTTCAAATCGGAAATAACATTTGGATCATCTCTCAAATCCAATTTAGTACCAACAAGAATCAAAGGAGAATTTTGACAATAATGACGAATTTCAGGAACCCATTTAGATTTGACATTTTCAAAAGAAGAAGGTGAAATCAAAGAAAAGCAGATTAAGAAGACATCAGTTTGAGGATAAGATAATGGGCGAATTCTGTCATAATCTTCTTGACCTGATGTATCCCATAAACAAAGATTAACGACTTGATCGTTAATTATTAAGTTTGCTGAATAATTATCAAAAATTGTTGGAATGTAATCTTCTGGAAATGCATTTGTTGTATATGATATTAATAAGCAAGTTTTTCCAACTGCTCCATCTCCAACAATAACACATTTAATTGATTTCATTTTAAAAAAGATTATTAAAAAAGATTATTAAAAAAGATTATTAAAAAAAAAGAAGAATGAAAAAAGATTATTTTGATTTTTTTCTTTTAAATTTTTTTTTTAATTTTTTTGTTAATTTTATTTTTTCATTCGAAAATTTTAATTAATTTTTTTTTTTAATTTTTTTTTCATTTTTTTTTTCATTTTTTCTTTTATTAATGAATCCAATAATATTCGCAAAATATCAATGGAAAAATAATAAAAAAGGAATTGTAGTTATATTTACAATTTTACTTTTTTTCTCAATTGTTTTTCTTTATTCAGGGAAACCAATTAGTGCTTTTACTGAAGGTTAACAATTAAATTTATTATTAGCAACTTATTATAATCAAGTTTACAAATTAAAATTAATTTACAATTTAGTTTACAAATTAATTTTAATTAACAACTTATTTTACAAATTAAATTTAATTTACAAATTATTTTATAATTTAAATTTATTATTCAAAACTTATTTTAATCAAGTTTACAAATTAAATTTAATTAACAAATTAGTTTACAAATTAAATTTATTATTAACAACTTATTTTAATCAACTTTACAAATTAAATTTAATTTACAAATTAGTTTACAATTTAAATTTATTATTAACAACTTATTTTAATCAACTTTACAAATTAATTTTAATTTACAATTTATTTTACAATTTAAATTTATTATTAGCAACTTATTTTAATCAAGTTTACAAATTAAATTTAATTAACAAATTAGTTTACAAATTAAATTTAATTAACAACTTATTTTAATCAAGTTTACAAATTAAATTTAATTTACAAATTAGTTTACAAATTAAATTTATTATTAACAACTTATTTTAATCAACTTTACAAATTAAATTTAATTTACAATTTATTTTACAATTTAAATTTATTATTAACAACTTATTTTAATCAACTTTACAAATTAAATTTAATTTTACAATTTAGTTTACAAATTAAATTTATTATTTACAACTTATTTTAATCAACTTTACAAAATTTAATTTTTTTAATTAAATTAATTTAATTTACAATTTAAATTTATTATTAAACAACTTATTTTAATCAACTTTACAAATTAAATTTAATTTACAAATTAGTTTACAATTTAAATTTAATTTACAATTTAGTTTATAAATTAAAATTATTATTTACAACTTATTTTATTCAAGTTTATAAATTAAATTTAATTTAAATTTTTATTTTACAAATTAAATTTAATTTATTTTTACAACTTTTAAATTTTTAATTTAGTTTATAAATTAAATTTATTATTTTATTCAAATCTCTATTTTATTCATTCAAATTTATTTAAAATTAAAATTAATTTTATTCAAACTTATTTAAAATTAATTTTATTCAAATTTATTTAAATTAAAATTAATTTTATTCAAATTTATTTAAAATTAAATTTAATTTACAAATTAGTTTATAATTTAAAATTATTATTAGCAACTTATTTTATTCAAATTTATTTAAAATTCAAATTTAATTTTATTCAAATTTATTTAAATTCAAATTTAATTTTATTCAAATTTAATTTTATTCAAATTTATTTAAATTCATTATTCAATTTTATTCAAATTTATTTAAATTAAAATATTAGAAGCTAAGGATACTTATCGTATAGCAATCATCAGCGATCCAGATACAGATAGTAAAATTGATGAATACAAATGGGAAAGCATCTTAAAAACAGGATATCTTAAAAGAAATAAAGATAAAACTTACACACTTTTATGGGAAAAACAAGTAAATTTAAATAATTCATATAAAAAATTCATATTCAAATTTCTCCGCGATTTTTAGATTAATTTAACAACCCGACACTCAGAAAGTGGAAGAGGAATGGAATTAAGCGAACTTATTATGTTTGAAGGCAAACTTTTAGCTTTTGATGATCGAACTGGAATTGGTATAAAAAAAACAAACAAACAAATTCATTGAAATTTTGAATTGGAAATTTTGAATATTTTCAAGTTTATGAAATTAAGGATGACCAAGCTTTTCCAAGATATATTCTTGCTGATGGAGATGGAAATAATAATAAAGTAGATTATTTTTTTTTAATTCTCAAGAAGAAGAAGAAGAAAATATTTTTTAAAACAAAAATTTTATATTCAGGGTTTTAAATGCGAATGGGCAACAGTTAAAAATCGTCAATTATATGTTGGTTCTATTGGAAAAGAATATGTTTCAGACGGAGTAAATTGATTCCAAAAATTAATCCATTTTTAAATAATTTGGAATATTTATTGATTTTTTCAAAAAAATTATTGCTTTTTTTTTTTGGAAAAGAAAATTTTGCATTATAATCCAATGTGGATCAAAATAATTGATAAAAAAGGAAAAATTTCGCATGTTGATTGGAAAGAACAATATAATGTTATTCGAGGAGCAACAAATTCTTTATATCCATCCTATCAAATACATGAAGTGAACAAACAAAAAAATAATTCATTTTATTTAATTTATTCATTTTTTAAATTTATATTTAAGGCTGTTAATTGGAATCCAACTCACCAAAAATGGTTTTTTCTTCCACGCAAAATTTCTCATCAACCTTATGATGAAGTTATTGATGAAATGAAAGGATCTAATAAATTAATCTCTGTTAACGAAAAATTTAAAGATATTGAAGTTATTGAAGTTGGAATATCCTTTTATAATTTTAAAAAAAAAAACAAAAATATAATCTTTTTAAATTTGTTCCACTTTTTTTTTTCTTGACAAAAAAATTTTTTTTTTACGAAGTGAATGAATCAAGAGGTTTTTCTTCTTTTAAATTTATTCCAGGTCGTCCAAATGAAATTATTGCTTTGAAAACTCAAGAAGTTAATGGAGAAGTTGGTTCTTGGATTTTGGTTTTTGATATTGAATCAAAAAAATTTCTTTTACCTGAAACTTATATTGATGAAATGAAGTAAAATTTTTATTTAAATTTAATTTTTTTAAAAAATTTAAAACTAATTGTTTTTTCTTTCTTTTTAAAAAATAATTTTTAGATTTGAAGGAGTTGAATTTATTCCAGATGTTTAGATTTTTTTTTTTTTTTTAGATTAAAAAAAAACGTTCCACTTTTCTTTTTAGATAAATAAAAAAAATAAATTTTTAATTTAAATTTTAATTTTTATTTTTTGTTGTTTTTGAAAATCTATTTATAAAAGGGATTGACAATCATCATAATTTTGTGAAAAACAAAAAGGAACAATTGATTCACCAAAAATTGGAGAAATGGAATCATAATCGACAAGTAAATCTTTGAAAACAACTGAGGAATTTTGCAAAGAAACTTGGTAAGATTGAGAAAGTAACAAATTGCCAAAAGCAAGTAACAAAGAAGAATAGCAAAAATTTGACTCAATTTTTTGAGAAAACGGATCATTTTTGGAGTTATCAATTATAATAGGGAACAAAAGAGCAAAAAAATAATTTTTGATATTAGGGACAAGCAAAGAGTTTATTGAGTTTGAACCCAAATAGGACAACGCGATGATGGATCCGTGATGGGATGAAAGAGAGTGATTAAAATTGAGCCAATTTTGGGATAAAAGCTGAGAAATGGTGGATCTCAGCATAAGATAAACATCACCAAATTTGTCGCAAATATCGCTGATAATTCTTGCGCAAAGGATCCGGAAATCCCAGTATTCGTCGTTGTTGAGCCAGTCAAAACCACGAACAACGCAAGTCAGAACAGTGGATAAAATTTGCTGCAAGTATCTTTCTATATAAACTTTTGGATTGTGAACAAGTGCAAACATCATCTTCATCAACGGCATAAGTGCTTGTAAGTTATTCAGGTTTTTTCTTGTTTGCGAGGCAATAAAATGCGAGAAATATGGGAATAACTGGTGGATTCCTGAGTCTTCCAAAAGTGATTTATAAACAATTTTTTGCTCTCTTTTTGATCCTGATAAAATTACATCAGTTACATAGTCGTAAAACAGCTGCAATTCCTCTGTTAATACGAGTTTGATAACTGCTTCGTTTGAATTGTGATGTTCTGCTTCTTTTTCTTTTTCTTTTTCCAATTCTTTTTCTATTTCTTTTTCTATTTCTAATCGTGGATCATTTTTTGGATTTCGATCTTTTTTTTTTAACGTTTTTTTGGTTTTTTCTTTTCTTTGATTTGCGTTGAATTGATTTTGCGCAAATATTTTTTGTAGCGAAACGGAAATAATTGTTGTTCTTCCTGTGCGTTTTTTTTTTGTATTTTGAATGATTTTTTCCGTTGAAATTATTTGTTTATTTGTTTCTTCTCTGGTTTTGACTCTAATTGGATTTTCATGTATTTCTGGCTGATTGCCGCACACTGCCAACCAATGGGCCGTGAAATGAATATCAAGAGGATATTTTGGATAAGGTTGTGCGATTAGATCTTCCACATCTATAACTGGATCGTCTAAATAGAATAAATCAGGCTGTCTTATTGCGTGCTGAAATTTGACAGGATTTGAACAGTTATATCCATACAATCTCTGCAAAATACATAAAGGGTTTTTATGAGGAAATTAAATTGAAGAAGTTTGTGTGAGTATTATATTATTAAAATATTATTAAAAAAAGAAAGAAAGTTTCACAAGCAAAAATTCATTTTGATTTTTAATAAATTTTTATAATAAATTTTTATAATAAATTTTTATAATAAATTGATTACAGAAAAGTTTTTTAATTCTAATGCAAAATTAATATCTCTTGGAATTAATTTATTTCTTTTTTCGTGTTTCATAAATTTTTTTGATTCAAAAATTAATTCTCTAATTTTATATTCAACATCAGAAACAAGTAAAAGACTTATAGAATCTGATAAATTTGAAATTCCCATTCCTTGAGCAATAATTTTTAAAAAGTCTCTTGATATTTTTGACATTTTTAAATAAGTTAAAATTTAAATAAAAAAAAAATGAAAAAAAAATGAAAATTTAATTTAAAATTTTTTTTTTTCAATTCTTTTAATTTCAAAAATACAAAAAAAAAAAGAAGAAAGAAAAAAAGAAAGAAAGAAAGAAAAAAAAAAGAAAGAATTGAAACTGAAAATCAAAACAAATAATCAAAAAACCTATCAAATTCAAATCGATGGCTCAACTTTGATCTACTATTCAAATATGTGTAATTTTCAACGTTAATCCAAAAAAAGAAAAAAAACAAATTATAATTTTTTTTTTTAAGAATTTTCAGATCAATTAAGATCTTAAACATCATCATCACCATCACTAGATAATTTTCTGTTTTTAAATAGCACTTCTTTATCTTTTTCAGAAAAATCTGGTTGTAAAATACCAGAATGAGGTGGATTAAGTGATTGACTTTTTGTAAGTCTTCCTGTCTTGATTTCCGCTGCATCGCTTGTACTTAAATTTCGATTTGCTTTGAATTTACTTTTTTGTTTACTTTTGATTTCATGTCGAAATTTTTCCAATCCAGAAAAAATTTCTTTGTTGTTTTCAATTATATATTGAACTAATCCTCTTATTAAATCAAAATCTTTTGCATCCCTTTTTGGATTCGATTTTTTTAGTCGAAGAATGTTCGGTCCAAAAACTGTTGCTAAATTTGATGCTGTCATTAAGTTTTTGTCTGAATGTTGAGCTATGTATGCTAGAAATTCAAATACATGTTTTAACACAAGTTGATGTTCATCAGGTAATAATAATAATAGTTTCACTAATTGGTCATTTTTTTTATCAGATCCTTTTTCTTTATTTAGAAATAAATTTAGAAATAAGTTTAGAAATAAATTTATAATAAAATTTATAAATAAAATATATAATTAAATTTATATTTAAATTTAGAAATAAATTTAGAAATAAATTTAGAAATAAATTTAGAAATAAATTTAGAAATAAAATTTAGAAATAAATTTAGAAATAAATTTAGAAATAAATTTAGAAATAAATTTAGAAATAAATTTAGAAATAAATTTAGAAATAAATTTAGAAATAAATTTAGAAATAAATTTAGAAATAAATTTAGAAATAAATTTAGAAATAAATTTAGAAATAAATTTAAAATAAATTTAGAAATAAATTTAGAAATAAATTTAGAAATAAAATTTAGAAATAAATTTATAAATAAATTTAGAAATAAATTTATAAATAAAAATAATTTATAATTAAATTTATAATTAAATTTATAAATTAAATTTATAACTATATTTATAATTAAATTTATAATTAAATTTATAAATAAATTTATAATTAAATTTATAATTATATTTATAATAAAAATTTATAAATAAATTTTATAACTATATTTATAACTAAATTTATAATTAAATTTATAATTAAATTTATAATTAAATTAATAATTAAATCAATAATTAAATTTATAATTAAATCAATAATAAAATTTTATAATAAAAATTTATAATAAAATATATAATTAAATTTATAATTAAATTTTATAATTATATTTATATTTAAATTTATAATTAAATTAATAATTATATTTATAATTAAAATTTATAATAAAATTAATAATTAAATTAATAATTATATTTATAATAAAATTAATAATTAAATTAATAATTATATTTATAAATAAATTTATAATTATATTTATAATTAAACTTATAATTAAATTTATAATTAAATTTATAATTAAATTTATAATTAAATTTATAATCAAATTAATAATTAAATTTATAATTAAATTTATATTTATAAAAATTACTTTGAATTTTTAAGAAAGGTTTATAAAGTTTGTAGACAATTAAAGGTGGATCATAATTTCTTAAAAAAGATTTCAAAACTGAAGCAATAATATGAATATTATAAGAAGATAAATCAACTTCTTCATTTTTAGATAATTTTTGTAATAATTCTTCAACATCTGAAACTCTTCCAGGAATTCTAAAAATATATTCAATAGAAAATCCTTTTTTATTTTTATTTTTATTTTTATAAATTTTATAAATATAAATTTAAAATGATTAAAAATTCTAACTTTTATTATTTATTTGAAATTAAATAATAAATTAATAAATTAGGAAAAAAAATTTGATTAATTTTATTTAAATAAATAAATAAATAAAAAGATCCTTCTCCTTTTTATTATTTTATTATTTTATTATTAAATTATTTTATTATTAAATTATTTAATTCTGAATTTAATAAAAAAAATTTTTTTTCAATTAAAAATTAAAAAGAAAAAATTTGTAAATTTTTTTACCTTTTTCTCTTAAAAAAGCAGTTGTTATTAAAACTACAGAAGGAATTGCTGCTTCATCGATTTCTTGTTTCTTTTTTCGAAACTTAGAAAACATTCTTTTTTTTTAAAAAAATTAATAAATTGTTTTGTTTGTTTTTATTTTGATTTGTTTCTTTTTTTAAATTGATTTTTAATTTTCTCAAATAAATTATTTCTGTTCTAATTAATAAAAAAAGGTTAAAAAAAGGATAAAAAGAAAAAAAAAAAATAGAAAAAAAAAATGAAAAAAAAAATTTTTTTATTTTTTATTATTTTTAATTTATTTTAATATTAAAATATATACATATAAAATTATATAAGAAAACAAAATTTTTTTTTGGATTTTTTTAAAAGAGAAATGCTATTAATTTCCTTTCATTTCTATTTTAAATTTTTTTTAAATTTTTTTTTCCACTTTTTTTTTTTAATTTTTTTTTAATTTGACAAAAATATTTTTTTTCATTTTTTTTCTCTCATTTATTTTACTTTTCTCCCCTTTTTTTTTTTCCTTTAATTTTTAAAAACCAAAACCAACAAAAATGACTGAATTTGATGGGCATGATTATTTATTTAAGATTTTATTAGTTGGGAACTTTAGTAAATAATTTAAATAAAAGAAAAAAAAAAGAAAAAAAAATATAACAAAACGTTTTTTAAATAAATAATAGCAAAATTAAATAAAAAAAATTTTTTTTTATATTTTTAAATTAAATTTGTTTTAATTATTTAAATTAAATTTGCTTTAATATTTTAAATTAAATTTAATTATTTAAATTATATTTATTTTAATTATTTTAATCATTTTAATTAAATTTATTTTAATCATTTAAATTAAATTTATTTTAATTATTTTAATCATTTAAATTAAATTTGTTTTAATTATTTTAATTAAATTTGTTTTAATCATTTAAATTAAATTTATTTTAATTATTTTAATTATTTTAATTAAATTTGTTTTAATCATTTAAATTAAATTTATTTTAATTATTTTAATTATTTTAATTAAATTTGTTTTAATCATTTAAATTAAATTTATTTTAATAATTTTAATTATTTTAATTAAATTTGTTTTAATTATTTAAATTAAATTTATTTTAATTATTTTAATTAAATTTGCTTTAATTATTTTAAAATAGGTGTTGGAAAAAGTTGCATTTTGCTCAGATTTACTGTTTGTTTTTGATTTTTTTTCTTTAAATCAAAATAAAAAAATAAAATTTAAAATACAATTTAAAATAAAATTTAAAATAAAATTCAAAATACAATTTAAAATAAAATTTAAAATAAAATTTAAAATAAAATTTAAAACAATTTAAAATACAATTTAAAATACAATTTAATAAATAGGATGATACATTTTCAGAAGTTTATCTTTCAACAATTGGAGTTGATTTTGTAAGTTAAATAATAATTTTAATTAATTTAATAAAAATTTATTTTTATCTAATTTTTTATAAAATAAAAAGAAAATTAGAACAATTGAAAGAGAAGCAAAACATGTTAAAATGCAAATTGTAAGTTATTTAATTTTTATTTAGTTTTTATTTAATTAATTTCATTTTATTTAATTTTTATTTTTAATTTTATTTTAATTTAGTGGGATACTGCTGGTATTTAATTTTAATTTTTAATTTAATTTTAATTTTAATTTTAATTTTAATTTAATTCAAATTAATTTAATTTAATTTTAATTAATTCAATTCAAATATTTTTTAGGCCAAGAAAGATTTAGAACAATTACAAGAACTTATTACAGGTTGATATTTATTTTTAAAAATTAAAAATTAAAAATTAAAAAATAAAAATTAAAAAATAAAAATAAAAAATAAAAATAAAAAATTAAAAATAAAAAATAAAAATTAAAAAATAAAAGAGGATGTCATGGAATTATTATTGTTTATGATTTAACAAATAAAGATAGTTTTGAGAGTGTTCCAACATGGTTAAAAGAAGTAGAACAATATGGGGAATCAAAAGCAAAAATTTTACTTGTTGGAAATAAAGCTGATTTAGTTGAAAAACGAGCAGTTTCAACAGAAGAAGCAAAAGTAATTAAAAAATTAATTTTGAAATTAAAATTCATTTTGAAATTAAATTTAAAATTAAATTTAAAATTCATTTTGAAATTAAAATTAAAATTAAAATTAAAATTCATTTTGAAATTAAAATTCATTTTGAAATTAAAATTCATTTATAAAATTAAAATTCATTTTGAAATTAAAATTAAAATTAAAATTAAAATTAAAATTAAAATTAAATTTAAAATTAAAATTAAAATTAAAATTAAATTTAAAATTCATTTTAAAATTAAAATTAAAATTCAAATTAAAATTAAAATTTAAAATTCATTTTGAAATTAAAATTCATTTTGAAATTAAAATTCATTTTGAAATTAAAATTCATTTTGAAATTAAAATTAAATTTGAAATTAAATTTAAAATGTTTTTTTTTAAAAAAAAAAAAGGCTTTTTCAGAGAAATATCGAATTCCATTTCTTGAAACAAGTGCAAAAAATTCAACAAATATTGAAGAAGCTTTTCAAATTCTTGCTGGAGAAATTCTTAAATCTTTATCAACTTGGGATGATGATTCAAAAACACAAGAAAAAACAGTTACTGTTTCTACAGGAACAACAATTAAAAAAAAGAAATGTTGTTAAATTCTCAAAAAGAAAAAGAAGAAGAAAAAATTTTTTTCATTCCACTTTTTTTCTTTAATTTTTTTTTTTCAATTTTCCAAAAAAAAATGTTTTTTTTTCCAATTTTTTTTTTTCAAAATTCTTTCCAAAAAAAATCTTCAAACAATTTATATCAAATCTAATTGAAAAGAAACAAACAGAAAGTAAAATTACTTTTTTTTTCAAACAAAATTATATTTTTTTTTTGATTTGATTTTAATTGAATTGATTTAAAAAAAAAAAAGCGAAAATTTTTTTTTCTCAATTTAAAAAATTTTTTTTTGAATATTTCGATTTTATTTTTTTATTTTTTTTTTCTTCTTCTAATTTTTATTTTTGCTTTTTTATTCAATCAACTTTCTAATTTAAAATTTAAAATTTAAAATTTTTTAATTGAAAAACGATGTCAAGAAACGATCAAATTTCTTTATGGAAAAACAAAATAAAACAAAAAAGAAATTTAAACAGAAGAAAAACGCAAACAGAAAAAAAAACCCCACAAAATCAAATAACAGAAAAAAAACCCTTAATTTCAGAAGTAAACGAAACTTTTTTTGTTCCAGATAAAAAAGAAAAAGAAAAAGAAAAAGAAAAAGAAAAAGAAAAAGAAAAACAAAACGAAAAAGAAACAAAAAAAGAAGAACTCCGTTCTCAAAATTACAGAAGCTTCATACAAAAGACAACAACTAAAAAAGTCTTTTTTAATCGTTCCTTTAAAACAAAAAGATCAAAATTTCCTTCACTTTATTCAAGAAATAACCCAAAACAAATTCAAAGACAAACACAAAAAGAAAAACAAAATCGGAAAATAGATGCAATTCATAAACAAGAAACAGAAAAAGAAACAGAAAAAGAAACAGAACAAGAAACAGAACAAGAAACACAACAAGAAACACAACAAGAAACAGAAAAAGAAACAGAAAAAGAAACAGAAAAAGGAACAGAACAAGAAACAGAAAAAGAAACAACAAAAATAAATGAAACAATAGATCAAATTATTGATAAAAAAGAATCTAAATCTAAATCTAAATCTAAATCTAAATCTAAATCTAAATCTAAATCTAAATCAAAATCTAAATCTAAATCTAAATCAAAATCTAAATCTAAATCAAAATCAAAATCAAAATCCAAATCTAAATCTAAATCCAAATCCAAATCCAAATCCAAATCTAAATCTAAATCAAAATCAAAATCAAAATCTGAATCAAAATCTAAATCAGAATCTAAATCTAAATCTAAATCTAAATCTAAATCTAAATCTAAATCTAAATCTAAATCTAAATCTAAATCAAAATCAAAATCCAAATCTAAATCTAAATCCAAATCCAAATCTAAATCTAAATCAAAATCAAAATCTAAATCTAAATCTAAATCTAAATCAGAATCTAAATCTAAATCTAAATCAGAATCAGAATCAGAAAAAGATGAAATTATTGATAAAAATGAAATACAAATACAACAAGAAACACAACAAGAAACAGAAAAAGAAACAACAACAAAAACAAATGAAACAATAGATAAAATTATTGATAAAAAAGAATATAAATCAAAATCAAAATCTAAATCTAAATCTAAATCTAAATCTAAATCTAAATCTAAATCTAAATCTAAATCTAAATCTAAATCTAAATCTAAATCTAAATCTAAATCTAAATCAGAATCAAAATCTAAATCTAAATCTAAATCTAAATCTAAATCAAAATCTAAATCTAAATCAAAATCAAAATCAAAATCAAAATCCAAATCTAAATCTAAATCCAAATCCAAATCCAAATCTAAATCAAAATCAAAATCAAAATCAAAATCTGAATCAAAATCTAAATCAGAATCTAAATCTAAATCTAAATCAGAATCAGAATCAGAAAAAGATGAAATTATTGATAAAAATGAAATACAAATACAACAAGAAACAGAAAAAGAAACAGAACAAGAAACAACAACAAAAACAAATGAAACAATAGATAAAATTATTGATAAAAAAGAATCAAAATCAAAATCTAAATCTA
Source organism: Anaeramoeba ignava (assembly GCA_028826165.1). Lineage (NCBI taxonomy): Eukaryota > Anaeramoebidae > Anaeramoeba > Anaeramoeba ignava. The sequence continues at coordinate 366,319 of JAPDFW010000081.1, read as the reverse complement.
AATCTAAATCTAAATCAAAATCAAAATCAAAATCTAAATCTAAATCTAAATCTAAATCTAAATCTAAATCTAAATCTAAATCTAAATCAAAATCTAAATCTAAATCTAAATCAAAATCAAAATCAAAATCTGAATCAAAATCTAAATCTAAATCTAAATCAGAATCAGAAAAAGATGAAATTATTGATAAAAATGAAATACAAATACAACAAGAAACACAACAAGAAACAGAAAAAGAAACAACAACAAAAACAAATGAAACAATAGATAAAATTATTGATAAAAAAGAATATAAATCAAAATCAAAATCAAAATCAAAATCTAAATCTAAATCTAAATCTAAATCTAAATCTAAATCTAAATCTAAATCTAAATCTAAATCTAAATCAGAATCAAAATCTAAATCTAAATCTAAATCTAAATCTAAATCAAAATCTAAATCTAAATCAAAATCAAAATCAAAATCAAAATCCAAATCTAAATCTAAATCCAAATCCAAATCCAAATCTAAATCAAAATCAAAATCAAAATCAAAATCTGAATCAAAATCTAAATCAGAATCTAAATCTAAATCTAAATCTAAATCAGAATCAGAATCAGAAAAAGATGAAATTATTGATAAAAATGAAATACAAATACAACAAGAAACAGAAAAAGAAACAGAAAAAGAAACAACAACAAAAACAAATGAAACAATAGATAAAATTATTGATAAAAAAGAATATAAATCAAAATCAAAATCTAAATCTAAATCTAAATCTAAATCTAAATCAGAATCAAAATCAGAAAAAGATGAAATTATTGATAAAAACGAAACACAAATACAACAAGAAACACAACAAGAAACAGAAAAAGAAACACAACAAAAAACACAACAAAAAACACAACAAGAAACAACAACACAAATAAATGAAACAATAGATCAAATTATTGATAAAAAAGAATCAAAATCAAAATCCAAATCTAAATCTAAATCAAAATCAAAATCAAAATCAGAATCTAAATCTAAATCTAAATCCAAATCTAAATCCAAATCTAAATCTAAATCAGAATCAAAATCTAAATCTAAATCTAAATCAAAATCTGAATCTAAATCTAAATCTAAATCAAAATCTAAATCTAAATCTAAATCTAAATCAAAATCTAAATCAAAATCAGAATCTAAATCTAAATCAAAATCTAAATCTAAATCAAAATCAGAATCAGAATCAGAAAAAGATGAAATTATTGATAAAAATGAAATACAAATACAACAAGAAACACAACAAGAAACACAACAAGAAACAGAAAAAGAAACAGAAAAAGAAACAGAAAAAGAAATAGAAAAAGAAACAGAAAAAGAAATAGAAAAAGAAACAGAAAAAGAAACAACACAAATAAATGAAACAATAGATCAAATTATTGATAAAAAAGAATCTAAATCTAAATCTAAATCTAAATCAAAATCTAAATCAGAATCAAAATCAAAATCAAAATCTAAATCTAAATCTAAATCTAAATCAAAATCAAAATCTAAATCTAAATCTAAATCTAAATCTAAATCTAAATCTAAATCAAAATCAAAATCAAAATCTAAATCAAAATCTAAATCTAAATCTAAATCAGAATCAGAAAAAGATGAAATTATTGATAAAAATGAAATACAAATACAACAAGAAACAGAAAAAGAAATAGAACAAGAAACAGAAAAAGAAATAGAACAAGAAACAGAAAAAGAAACAGAAAAAGAAATAGAAAAAGAAACAGAAAAAGGAACAGAACAAGAAACAGAAAAAGAAACAACACAAATAAATGAAACAATAGATCAAATTATTGATAAAAAAGAATCTAAATCTAAATCTAAATCTAAATCTAAATCTAAATCTAAATCTAAATCAGAATCTAAATCTAAATCAAAATCAGAATCAGAATCAGAAAAAGATGAAATTATTGATAAAAATGAAATACAAATACAACAAGAAACACAACAAGAAACAGAAAAAGAAACAGAAAAAGAAACAGAAAAAGAAACAGAAAAAGAAACAGAAAAAGAAACAACACAAATAAATGAAACAATAGATCAAATTATTGATAAAAAAGAATCTAAATCAAAATCTAAATCTAAATCTAAATCTAAATCTAAATCAAAATCAAAATCAAAATCAAAATCAAAATCAAAATCAAAATCAAAATCAAAATCAAAATCAAAATCAAAATCAAAATCAAAATCAAAATCAAAATCAAAATCAAAATCAAAATCAAAATCAAAATCAAAATCAAAATCTAAATCTAAATCTAAATCTAAATCTAAATCAAAATCTAAATCTAAATCTAAATCTAAATCTAAATCTAAATCTAAATCTAAAATCTAAATCTAAATCTAAATCTAAATCTAAATCTAAATCTAAATCTAAATCAAAATCTAAATCTAAATCTAAATCTAAATCTAAATCTAAATCTAAATCTAAATCAGAATCTAAATCTAAATCAAAATCAGAATCAGAATCAGAAAAAGATGAAATTATTGATAAAAATGAAATACAAATACAACAAGAAACAGAAAAAGAAACAGAACAAGAAACAACAACAAAAACAAATGAAACAATAGATAAAATTATTGATAAAAAAGAATCAAAATCAAAATCTAAATCTAAATCTAAATCAAAATCAAAATCAAAATCAAAATCTAAATCTAAATCTAAATCTAAATCTAAATCTAAATCAGAATCAGAATCAGAAAAAGATGAAATTATTGATAAAAACGAAATACAAATACAACAAGAAACACAACAAGAAACACAACAAGAAATACAACAAGAAACACAACAAGAAACACAACAAGAAATACAACAAGAAACAACAAAAACAAATGAAACAATAGATCAAATTATTGATAAAAAAGAATCTAAATCTAAATCAAAATCAAAATCTAAATCTAAATCTAAATCTAAATCAAAATCAAAATCAAAATCAAAATCAAAATCTAAATCTAAATCTAAATCTAAATCTAAATCTAAATCTAAATCTAAATCTAAATCAAAATCTGAATCTAAATCAGAATCTAAATATAAATCTAAATCAAAATCTAAATCTAAATCTAAATCTAAATCAGAATCAGAAAAAGATGAAATTATTGATAAAAATGAAATACAAGTACAACAAGAAATACAACAAGAAACAGAAAAAGAAACAGAACAAGAAAGAACAACACAAATAAATGAAACAATAGATCAAATTATTGATAAAAAAGAATCTAAATCAAAATCAAAATCAAAATCTAAATCTAAATCTAAATCTAAATCAAAATCTAAATCTAAATCTAAATCAGAATCAAAATCAAAATCTAAATCTGAATCAAAATCTAAATCAGAATCAAAATCAGAATCTAAATCAGAATCTGAATCAAAATCAGAATCTAAATCAAAATCAAAATCAAAATCAGAAAAAGATGAAATTATTGATAAAAATGAAATACAAATACAACAAGAAACACAACAAGAAACAGAAAAAGAAACAGAAAAAGAAACAGAAAAAGAAACAGAAAAAGAAACAGAAAAAGAAACAGAAAAAGAAACAGAAAAAGAAACAGAAAAAGAAACAGAAAAAGAAACAGAAAAAGAAACAGAAAAAGAAACAGAACAAGAAACAACAACACAAATAAATGAAACAATAGATCAAATTATTGATAAAAAAGAATCTAAATCTGAATCTAAATCTAAATCAAAATCTAAATCAAAATCTAAATCAAAATCTGAATCTAAATCTGAATCTAAATCTAAATCAGAATCTAAATCTAAATCTAAATCAGAATCTAAATCTAAATCTAAATCAGAATCAGAATCAGAAAAAGATGAAATTATTGATAAAAATGAAATACAAATGCAACAAGAAACAGAAAAAAAAACAGAACAAGAAACAACAACACAAATAAATGAAACAATAGATAAAATTATTGATAAAAAAGAATCAAAATCAAAATCAAAATCTAAATCTAAATCTAAATCAAAATCAAAATCAAAATCTAAATCTGAATCTAAATCTAAATCAAAATCTAAATCTAAATCTAAATCAGAATCAAAATCAAAATCAAAATCTAAATCAAAATCAAAATCAAAATCTAAATCTGAATCTAAATCTGAATCTAAATCAGAATCAAAATCTAAATCTAAATCAGAATCAAAATCAGAAAAAGATGAAATTATTGATAAAAATGAAATACAAATGCAACAAGAAATACAACAAGAAACAGAAAAAGAAACAGAAAAAGAAACAGAAAAAGAAATAGAAAAAGAAACAACAACACAAATAAATGAAACAATAGATCAAATTATTGATAAAAAAGAATCTAAATCTGAATCTAAATCTAAATCAAAATCTAAATCAAAATCTAAATCAAAATCTGAATCTAAATCTGAATCTAAATCTAAATCAGAATCTAAATCAAAATCTAAATCAGAATCTAAATCTAAATCTAAATCAGAATCAGAATCAGAAAAAGATGAAATTATTGATAAAAATGAAATACAAATACAACAAGAAACAGAAAAAAAAACAGAACAAGAAACAACAACACAAATAAATGAAACAATAGATAAAATTATTGATAAAAAAGAATCAAAATCAAAATCAAAATCAAAATCTAAATCTAAATCAAAATCAAAATCAAAATCTGAATCTGAATCTGAATCTGAATCATACTCTGAAAAATACAGGATAATTGATAAAGAAGAAATATATAAATCAAATACTCTATCTAATATCGAAAATCAAAATGGAAATATTAAACAAATTGAAGATAATCAAGAAATAATAAAAAAACCAGAAAATATTAATCAAATTCAGAATCAAATTGAAAATGAAAATGAAAATGAAAATGAAAATATTACATATTATATTCAAAAATTTTATGAATTAATATTTAATACAAAAATTAATTATTCAAATATAAAATTTAATCAAAAAGAATTTATTGAAAATTTAAATGAAAAAGAAAAGAAAATATTTAAGAAAATAAAAAAAATAGATAAAATTGGAATAATTAAATATGAAATTAATGAAAATGAAAATGAAAATTTACAAAATTGTATTTTACATCATGAAGAATTATATCAATTATTAGAAACAATTGATGCAATTTTAGATCAACTACTTATATATATTAAAGATGGATTAATTGAAGATTCAAATATTTTATTATCAACATTTATTCAAATTGCTGATCAATCTTTTGATGAATCTACTTATTCAGATAATGAAATCAAAAAACATTTATCAGTTTTTTATAAAAATGAAGAAATTTATTTTGAAGAATTTAAAAAATTAAATGTTTCAGAAAATAACACAAATTTACAAGAATTATTCAATAATTTTTTAGAAATTTATGAACCATTTTTAGATCAAAATAATACAAAAATATCAGAAAAATTATATTCTAAATTTCAAGAAATTGGAAATCAAATCAAACAAACCACACAAATTATGAAACAAAAAATCAAAATATTTAAAACAAAAGTAGAAAATAATTTCAAACAAATTGAAAAATTTTTAAAACTTAAAAAAGAAAATAATCAAATTGAATATAATAATGAAATTGAAGATAATAATCAAATTGAATATAATAATCAAATTGAAGATAATAATGAAATTGAAGATAATAATCAAATTAAAGATAATAATCAAATTAAAGATAATAATCAAATTAAAGATAATAATGAAATTGAAGATATTAATCAAATTAAAGATAATAATGAAATTAAAGATATTAATCAAATTAAAGATAATAATCAAATTGAAGATAATAATCAAATTAAAGATAATAATCAAATTAAAGATAATAATCAAATTAAAGATAATAATCAAATTGAAGATATTAATCAAATTAAAGATAATAATCAAATTAAAGATAATAATCAAATTAAAGATAATAATCAAATTAAAGATAATAATCAAATTAAAGATAATAATCAAATTGAAGATAATAATCAAATTAAAGATAATAATCAAATTAAAGATAATAATCAAATTAAAGATAATAATGAAATTGAAGATAATAATGAAATTAAAGATAATAATCAAATTGAAGATAATAATCAAATTAAAGATATTAATAAAATTGAAGATAATAAAGAAATTGAAGATATTAATCAAATTAAAGATAATAATCAAATTGAAGATAATAATCAAATTAAAGATATTAATCAAATTGAAGATAATAAAGAAATTGAAGATATTAATCAAATTAAAGATAATAATCAAATTAAAGATAATAATGAAATTGAAGATATTAATCAAATTGAAGATAATAATCAAATTGAAGATATTAATCAAATTGAAGATAATAATGAAATTGAAGATAATAATGAAATTGAAGATATTAATCAAATTAAAGATATTAATGAAATTGAAGATATTAATCAAATTAAAGATAATAATGAAATTGAAGATAATAATGAAATTGAAGATAATAATGAAATTGAAGATAATAATCAAATTAAAGATAATAATCAAATTGAAGATAATAATCAAATTGAATATAATAATCAAATTGAAGATAATAATCAAATTGAAGATAACAATGAAATTGAAGATAATAGTCAAATTGAATATAATAATCAAATTGAAGATAATAATGAAATTGAAGATAATAATGAAATTGAAGATAATAATGAAATTGAAGATAATAATGAAATTGAAGATAATAATCAATTTAAAGATAATAATGAAATTGAATATAATAATCAAATTGAATATAATAATCAAATTGAAGATAATAATCAAATTGAATATAATAATCAAATTGAAGATAATAATGAAATTGAAGATAATAATCAAATTGAAGATAATAATGAAATTAAAGATAATAATCAAATTGAATATAATAATCAAATTAAAGATAATCAAATTGAAGATAATAATCAAATTGAAGATAATAATCAAATTAAAGATAATAATGAAATTGAAGATAATAATGAAATTGAAGATAATAATGAAATTGAATATAATAATCAAATTGAAGATAATAATCAAATTGAATATATTAATCAAATTAAAGATAATAATGAAATTGAAGATAATAATCAAATTAAAGATATTAATGAAATTGAATATAATAATCAAATTGAAGATAATAATGAAATTGAAGATAATAATCAAATTGAAGATAATAAAGATATTAATCAAATTCAGAATCAAATTCAGAATGAAAATGAAAATGAAAATGAAAATGAAAATATTACATATCATATTCAAAAATTTTATGAATTAATATTTAATACAAAAATTAATTATTCAAATATAAAATTTAATCAAAAAGAATTTATTGAAAATTTAAATGAAAAAGAAAAGAAAATATTTAAGAAAATAAAAAAAATAGATAAAATTGGAATAATTAAATATGAAATTAATGAAAATGAAAATGAAAATTTACAAAATAGTATTTTACATCATGAAGAATTATATCAATTATTAGAAACAATTGATGCAATTTTAGATCAATTACTTATATATATTAAAGATGGATTAATTGAAGATTCAAATATTTTATTATCAACATTTATTCAAATTGCTGATCAATCTTTTGATGAATCTTTTTATTCAGATAATGAAATCAAAAAACACTTATCAGTTTTCTATAAAAATGAAGAAATTTATTTTGAAGAATTTAAAAAATTAAATGTTTCAGAAAATAACACAAATTTACAAGAATTATTCAATAATTTTTTAGAAATTTATGAACCATTTTTAGATCAAAATAATACAAAAATATCAGAAAAATTATATTCTAAATTTCAAGAAATTGGAAATCAAATCAAACAAACCACACAAATTATGAAACAAAAATCAAAATATTTAAAACAAAAGTAGAAAATAATTTCAAACAAATTGAAAAATTTTTAAAACTTAAAAAAGAAATTAATCAAATTGAAGATAACAATGAAATTGAAGATAACAATGAAATTAAAGATAACAATGAAATTAAAGATAATAATCAAATTGAATATAATAATCAAATTGAAGATATTAATCAAATTAAAGATAATAATCAAATTGAAGATAACAATGAAATTGAAATATAGATAATAATCAAATTAAATATAATAATCAAATTAAAGATAATAATCAAATTGAAGATAATAATCAAATTGAAGATAATAATCAAATTGAAGATAATAATGAAATTGAAGATAATCAAATTAAAGATATAATAATCAAATTAAAGATAATAATCAAATTAAAAGATAATAATCAAATTAAAGATAATAATCAAATTGAAGATAATAATCAAATTAAAGATAATAATCAAATTAAAGATAATAATCAAATTAAAGATAATAATCAAATTAAAGATAATAATCAAATTAAAGATAATAATCAAATTAAAGATAATAATCAAATTAAAAGATAATAATCAAATTAAAGATAATAATGAAATTAAAGATAATAATCAAATTAAAGATAATAATGAAATTAAAAGATAATAATCAAATTGAAGATAATAATTAAAGAAAGATAAATAAAAATTGAAGATAACAATGAAATTGAAGATAATAATGAAATTGAAGATATTAATCAAATTGAAGATATAATCAAATTAAAGATAATAATCAAATTGAAGATAATAATCAAATTGAAGATAATAATCAAATTGAAGATAATAATGAAATTGAAGATAATAATCAAATTAAAGATATTAATCAAATTGAAGATAATAATCAAATTGAAGATAATAATCAAATTGAAGATAATAATCAAATTGAAGATATTAATCAAATTGAAGATAATAATCAAATTAAAGATAATAATGCATAATCAAATTGAAGATAATAATGAAATTGAAGATAATAATGAAATTAAAGATAATAATCAAATTGAAGATAATAATCAAATTGAAGATATTAATCAAATTGAAGATAATAATCAAATTGAAGATAATAATGAAATTGAAGATAATAATCAAATTGAAGATAATAAACAAAGAAGATAATAAAACAAATTGAAGAATCAAATTCAGAAAAATGAAAATGAAAAATGAAAATGAAAATGAAAATATTACATATCATATTCAAAAATTTTATGAATTAATATTTAATACAAAAATTAATTATTCAAATATAAAATTTAATCAAAAAGAATTTATTGAAAATTTAAATGAAAAAGAAAAGAAAATATTTAAAAAAATAAAAAAAATAGATAAAATTGGAATAATTAAATATGAAATTAATGAAAATGAAAATGAAAATTTACAAAATAGTATTTTACATCATGAAGAATTATATCAATTATTAGAAACAATTGATGCAATTTTAGATCAACTACTTATATATATTAAAGATGGATTAATTGAAGATTCAAATATTTTATTATCAACATTTATTCAAATTGCTGATCAATCTTTTGATGAATCTTTTTATTCAGATAATGAAATCAAAAAACATTTATTAGTTTTTTATAAAAATGAAGAAATTTATTTTGAAGAATTTAAAAAATTAAATGTTTCAGAAAATAACACAAATTTACAAGAATTATTCAATAATTTTTTAGAAATTTATGAACCATTTTTAGATCAAAATAATACAAAAATATCAGAAAAATTATATTCTAAATTTCAAGAAATTGGAAATCAAATCAAACAAACCACACAAATTATGAAACAAAAAATCAAAATATTTAAAACAAAAGTAGAAAATAATTTCAAACAAATTGAAAAATTTTTAAAACTTAAAAAAGAAATTAAAATCGGGAAGAGTGAAAACCAAAATCAAATATCTATAAATCAGAATCGAAATTGAAATTGAAAATGAAAATGAAAATGAAAATATTACATATCATATTCAAAAATTTTATGAATTAATATTTAATACAAAAATTAATTATTCAAATATAAAATTTAATCAAAAAGAATTTATTGAAAATTTGAATGAAAAAGAAAAGAAAATATTTAAGAAAATAAAAAAAATAGATAAAATTGGAATAATTAAATATGAAATTAATGAAAATGAAAATGAAAATTTACAAAATTGTATTTTACATCATGAAGAATTATATCAATTATTAGAAACAATTGATGCAATTTTAGATCAACTACTTATATATATTAAAGATGGATTAATTGAAGATTCAAATATTTTATTATCAACACTTGTCCAAATTGCTGATCAATCTTTTGATGAATCTTTTTATTCAGATAATGAAATCAAAAAACATTTATCAGTTTTTTATAAAAATGAAGAAATTTATTTTGAAGAATTTAAAAAATTAAATGTTTCAGAAAATAATGAAAAATTTAGAGAGCAAGTAAACGATTTCTTAGAATTTTATGAATCAAACATAGATATGGAAAGTAATACAATACCAGAAAAAATATTTCCTAAATTGGAAAAATTTATAAATCAAATCAAACAAATTACACAATCGATGAAGCAACAAGTCAAAACATTTAAAACAAAAGTAGAAAATAATTTCAAACAAATTGAAAAATTTTTAAAACTTAAAAAAGAAATTGAAAATGAAAATGAAAATAATCAGGAAAGAACTAAAATATTTTTGCAAGCATTTATTCGAAATGATAACGAAGATAATAAACAAATTCAAGATAATCAAATTGAAAAAAGTAAAGATAATCAAATTGAAAAAGATAAAGATAATCAAATTGAAAAAAATAAAGATAATCAAATTGAAAAAAATAAAGATAATCAAATTGAAAAAGATAAAGATAATCAAATTGAAAAAAATAAAGATAATCAAATTGAAAAAGATAAAGATAATCAAATTGAAAAAGATAAAGATAATAAAATTGAAAAAAATAAAGATAATCAAATTGAAAAAGATAAAGATAATCAAATTGAAAAAGATAAAGATAATCAAATTGAAAAAGATAAAGATAATCAAATTGAAAAAGATAAAGATAATCAAATTGAAAAAGATAAAGATAATCAAATTGAAAAAAATAAAGAAAGTGATTATAGAAAATACCATTCTCATGAAGATACTATTCCGTATCACCTTCAAAAATTCTGCGAATTAATATTTGATGTACAACCAGATCTTTCAAACATATCCCTTCATCAAGAAGAATTTATTAAAAATTTAACTGAAAAAGAAAAGAAACTATTAAACAAAATACAAACAATAGATCGACTTGGAATAGTTAAATATAGAATTAATGAAAACGAAAACATACAAAATAGTATTTTACATCATGAAGAATTATATCAATTATTGGAAACAATTGATGCAATTTTAGATCAATCATTAGGTTATATTAAAGATGGGTTGATTGAAGATGCAAATATTTTATTATCAACACTTGTCCAAATTGCAGATCAATCTTTCGATGAATCTGTTTATTCAGATAATGAGATCAAAAAATACTTCTTCTATTTCCATGAAAGTGAACAACTTTATTTTGACGAGTTTAAGCAATTAATTATTTCAGAAACAAATGAGAAATTCCGAAATCAAGTAAACACTTTCTTAGAAATGTACGAATCAAACATAAATATGGAAACCAATAAATTTCCTGAAAAAATATACAATAAACTAGAAGAATTCGCACATCAAGTCAAGAAAACTACTCAATTAATGAAACAAAAAATCAGAACATTTGAGGAAAAAGCGAAGAATAGTTTCAAACAAATTGAGGAGTTTTTACAGTTGAAAAAAGATGTTGAAATTGAAGCGAATTCAAATAAGGAAAATAACCGAAAACAAAACAGAACAAGCACAGCCAAAAAAGTAAGATTTGATGTTGAAAATGAAATAATACCAAGCGAGAATCTTCAAAAAAAAGGAAGAACATATCGAGCACGAACAAAATCAATGAGATTTGTAAGTGAAATATTGATGAAGGAGCTTTCATCACTGGAAAAAGAACAAGAAAGTAAAATCAATACATCAAATGTAGCTCAAATTCATAAAGAGCATGAAAAGACATTTTTTGGATCACTGAAAATATTCTTCGAAGATAACTCGTTTAAAACACTTCGATTTAACGAAGAACACACAATATTTGACGCATGCGAATATGTGAAGAAGAAAATGATCCAACAAAAAATGATCACGGAAAAACAAAGTCAGAATTATGTTATGGTCGAGCAAATTGGATCGCAGCAAAATATCTTGAATTCAAACATGAAAATTTGGTTTGTGAAAAGTAGATGGAAAGGCGATAATTCCGATAATTTCTCCCGTTTATTGTACATTCCAAAAACAAAAATACAAGAATCAAAAGTTCTCAAATCAAGCAAAAAAACACTTGTTCGAATTCTTTCAGAAGATGGTTCTTTTAAAACAATTTTTGTTGATGAATCAACTACATGCGGAGATTGTGTAGAGATGGTTGCGAAAAAATGCAGAATTCCAACCGAAAATAATTGGAAATATAAACTATTTGAAAAATTGCAAATTCTGTTCGTGTTATTCCTGATACTCAAATAGTCATGAAAATTATCTCTTTTTGGGAACTCAACTCTATTTCTGCTCAATTTCTTTTTAGAGAATACAAACAAGATGTAGATTCTTTAAATGTTTTTCAATTTCCTGAAGAATATTTAAATGAAGAAAATTCAATTAAAAATAATGAAGAAAATTTAAATGAAGAAAATTCAAATCAAGATTCAAATCAAAATTCAAATAAAAATAATGAAGAGAATTCAATTAAAAATAATGAAGAAATACAACCAAGAAGAAGATCTAGAGCAAATAGTTTAAGTAAAAAAAAAAAAACACAAACAAAAATATTTATTTAAATTTTTTAAAAATTAATTCTTTCTAAATTTTTCTTTTTTTTGATTAAAGATTTAACTGGATATGCTCAAATGTTTGAAAATTCTCAAAAAAAATGGATCGATTGTTATTTAACTCTTTCTTCACAAAGTATTTATTTCTCTTGGTTTGTTGGTGATATCCAAAAACAAGATCGATTGGGTCTTTATGGAGCAAAATTATCAATAATAACTCGAGAAACAACAAAAGAAATTCAAAATGATAATCTTGCCAATTCTTATTCTTTTATTCAAATTTTTTCAAAAAGACCAAAAATTATTCGTTTATCTCTTGGTGATTTTAATCAATGGTTTTTCTCTTTTAATTCAACACAAGATTTTGATAATTGGATTGAAATTCTTACATTGAAATTAAATTAAATTAAATTTTTAAAATTTAAAATTTAAAATTTATTGATTATTTTATTTTTTTGATTAAACATTTTTTTTTAAAAAAATGGAAAAAAATTTTGAAAAAAAAAAACATAAATCCAATTATTTGAATAATAAAATAATAATATTCAAATTATCATTATTTAATTATCATTATTTTTTTTCCTTCTTCGAAACCATCTTCTTTTTTTAGTTTTTGATTTTGAATTTGAATTTGATTTAGAATTTAATTTTGAATTTGATTTTGATTTTGAATTTGATTTTGATTTTGATTTAGAATTTGATTTTGATTTAGATTTTGGATTTGAATTTGGATCATTAGCTTCAACAACATTATCAATAACTAAATCAACTTGTCTTCTATGAAGAAATTCAGAATCACTATGGAAATCATTTTGGTTTAAAGGTAAATTAGAAAAAGAATGAGCGTGACGGAAATTATCTTGTTCTTTTCTAAAGAGAATTGGTTGAGCTTTTTGTGGTTCTTTTATTTCTTTCATTTCTTTTATTTCTTGTTCATTTTTATCTGGAAGTGTTGAAAGACTTAATGTTTTTTTCAATCCAAAATTAAATGAACGTTCGATTTGTTTTTGGATTCTTTTTGAATAAAAAACTAATCCTTGTATCAATTTTTCTTTGGTTTTGATTTCTTCTTCTTGTCCTCCAATTTTTGTTTCTAGTTCTTTGTATTGATTTTCAAGTGATTCAAGTTCTTGTTCAAGTGTTCGGTTAATTATTTCCCAATGTCGGTTATTTTCGTTTGCTTTGTCTTTTTCTTCTTTTGCTTTTTCAAGTTCGTTAAGGAGATGTGATAAATGTTCTTTTGAATTTTAATTTTAATTTTAATTTTAATTATATTTATATTTATATTTATATTTATATTTATATTTATATTTATATTTATATTTATATTTATATTTATATTTATATTTATATTTATATTTATATTTATATTTCTATTTATTTATATTTATATTTATATTTATATTTATATTTATATTTATATTTATATTTATATTTATATTTATATTTATATTTATATTTATATTTATGATTTATATTTATATTTATATTTATATTTATATTTATATTTATATTTATATTTTTATATTTTATATTTATATTTTATATTTATATTTATATTTATATTTATATTTTTATTTTTTTTATATTTATATTTATATTTATATTTATATTTATATTTATATTTATATTTATATTTATATTTATATTTATATTTTTATTTTATATTTTATTTATATTTATATTTTATATTTATATTTATATTTATATTTATATTTATATATTTATATTTATATTTATATTTATATTTTATATTTATATTTTTTTTTTATATTTATATTTATATTTATATTTTTATATTTATATTTATATTTATATTTATATTTATATTTATATTTATATTTATATTTATATTTATATTTATATTTATATTTATATTTATATTTATATTTATATTTATATTTTATATTATATTTATATTTATATTTATATTTATATTTATATTTATTTTATATTTATATTTATATTTATATTTATATTTTTATTTATATTTATATTTATATTTTATATTTATATTTATATTTATATTTATATTTTATATTTATATTTATATTTTTATATTTATATTTATATTTATATTTATATTTATATTTATATTTATATTTATATTTATATTTATATTTATTTTATATTTAGATTTATATTTATATTTATATTTATATTTATATTTATATTTATATTTTATATTTATATTTATATTTATATTTATATTTTATATTTTATATTTATATTTATATTTATATTTATATTTATATTTATATTTATATTTATATTTATATTTATATTTATATTTATATTTATATTTATATTTATATTTATATTTATATTTATATTTATATTTATATTTATATTTATATTTATATTTATATTTATATTTATATTTATATTTATATTTATATTTATAATTATATTTATATTTATATTTATATATTTATATTTATATTTATATTTATATTTATATTTATATTTATATTTATATTTTTCATATTTATATTTTTATTTTATATTTTATATTTTTATATTTATATTTATATTTATATTTATATTTATATTTATATTTATATTTATATTTATATTTTATATTTATATTTATATTTATATTTATATTTATATTTATATTTATATTTATATTTATAATTTATATTTATATTTATATTTATATTTATATTTATATTTATATTTATATTTATATAATTATATTTATATTTATATTTATAATTATATTTATAATTGATTTATATTTATATTTATAATTATATTTATATTTATATTTATATTTATATTTATATTTATATTTATATTTATATTTATAATTATATTTATATTTATATTTATATTTATATTTATATTTATATTTATATTTATATTTATATTTATATTTATATTTATATTTATATTTTAAATATTTATATTTATATTTATAATTATATTTATATTTATATTTATATTTATATTTATATTTATATTTATATTTATAATTATATTTATAATTTTTTTTCATTCGAAATTTTTTTTTTTTCTTTAATTTTTCAATATAAATTTTTTGACAGTCAAACATGAAAAAATAAAACAAAAGTAAACAAATAAACTTCACAAAAAGAAATATACCTTCAAGATTAGCAATCTCCTTTCTTTTATCTTTTTTTTCTTGTTGTTGAATTTGATAAAGATTTTGTATTTCAAGTTCGTATTGATCAACAACATCTTTTTTATCTAAAACATTTGACGTTATTTCTTCTGTTGTTGTTGTTTCTGTTGTTGTTGTTGGTGTTGTTGTTGTTGTTGAAACAATAGATGACATTTACAGAAACGTTAAAAAGGGAAAAAAAAAGGGTATCTAAATTGAAAAATAAAAAATGAAATTAAAAAAAAAAATGAAAAAAAAATGTTTTTATTTTTATTTTTATTTTTATTTTATTTTTTGTTGTTATTAGTTTTAAATAATAATAAAAAATGTCTTTTCAAATTTCTTTACTTGATAAACTAACTGAAGATTTGAAAAATTTACTTAATTCATCCAATGAATTTTTCGATTTTACAATTAATATCAATTACCAATCACAAAAAACATACAGTATTGAATGTCACAGCGCAATTCTATCAAGCAGAAGCGAATATTTCAAAGGATTATTAAGATCCAAAATGAAAGAATATCAAGAACGAAAAGTGGAATTTTTTG
Source organism: Anaeramoeba ignava (assembly GCA_028826165.1). Taxonomy (NCBI): domain Eukaryota; family Anaeramoebidae; genus Anaeramoeba; species Anaeramoeba ignava. The sequence goes on along the minus strand of JAPDFW010000081.1, from coordinate 349,924 downwards.
ACATTCGACCCGAAATTATGCAATCATTTATAAACTATATTTACACAGGACAAATTGAATTGAATCATGAAAACGCAATTGAAATGCTTGTTATTTCAAGGAAATTCTGTTCGGAAGAGCTTATTCAAAGCATAACAAATTACATCCAAAAAAACATACACTTTGAAAATGTAATTGATCTTTTGGAACTTTCTCGCCAGTTTGATTTCGATGATTTGAAGATACTCTGCTTGGATTTTATTTGCTTGAATCTTTCAGGATTTGTGAATCACCCTTCGTTTGTCAAACTCTCACTTGAGGATCTTGAATTCATATTGAATTCGGATCATCTGCCAATGGAGAGCGAACTTTTCATTCTCGATTCAGTTGTCAGATGGATCGAATATAATAAGAATAATGAAAACCAACTCGAGAACAAAGTGAATGATCTCAATTACGATCAAGATATTATTAAAAAGTTACTTTATAAAATTCGTTGGTGTGACATCCCCAAAAAAGATATCAAAAATAGTAAAATTCACCATTTTTTCCCAAAAGAAATCCTGTCAAATATTTTGAACTACAAAAAATCCCTTCCAAGAAATGGGTCTTTTGAGCTCAAGCAGATAAAATACACGCAATTAATCAAAGAAAAGCCGAAATTGGCTGTTGATTCGGATCTGCGTTTGTGTTTCAAACCAAGAATCCGTTTTCCACAAACAAGTATTATCAAGAAACTTGGGCATGTTCAACTGCTCCAAAATTGGATTGGCGACAACGAATTTTTTGCCTCAATGAGACTTGTTTATTCAAGCAAGAAAGACGGATCCTCGCCCAAAAGATTCCATGAAAAATGCAATGATTTGGGTAAAACTCTTGTTTTGATTGAGACTTCTAAAGGTTTTGTTTTTGGCGGTTACACTTCGATTGGATGGACAACAGACCGCTCAAAATGGCGTGAAAAAAACCAGAATCAAGGCTATGGTTTTGTTTACGATCCAAAAGCTTTCATTTTTACTATTCGCAATCCAAAAAATTACAAACCGACAAAATTCCCAATTCAATCAAAAAAACCTCATTTTGCAATTTTTCAAAAAGAAGATCATGGTCCTTGTTTTGGATATGGTGATATTGGAATTATTAACTCTTTTAATGAACCTTTGAAGGTTTTTAATAAGTTTTATTCAAATTTCGGTTGGTGTTATCAATTACCTGATTCAATTACTTATGGATCAAAAGAATCTTATCATTTTTTAGCTGGTTCTTATGATAAATGGAAATTAAAAGAAATTGAAGTTTTTGGATTATTAAGGAAATGAAATGATTTCCCAAAAAGAAAGAAAGAATTTTTTCACGTTTATTTTTTTTTTTGAAGTTTATTGAAAGTTTTTTTTTTTTATTTCTTGTTGAATTTTGATTTTGAAAATGAAAGAAAAAAAATCAATTTGTATTAAAAAAAAAAGAAAAAAGAAAAAAAAGTATTTTTTTTTTGAAATTTTTTAAAGTTATTGAACCAAAGCAGAAGCTGTTGAACTTTCATATTTCCAAGTTGGAGGAAGTTGTTTATTAGTTTTATAATATCTTGAAAGTCTGTGAATTTTACTTTCAACAAGAATTAAACGGAATTTAGAATCTTTATCTTTTCTGTTTTTTTCTAAATGTTTTCTAATAGAAACAGCTTTTTTAATAAGATGATAAAGGTCTTCTGGAATTTTTGGAGCGAGACCTTTTTTAATTTTAAATTAATTTTAATTTTATAAATGAATTTTAATTTTATAAATGAATTTTAATTTGAATTTTATAATGAATTTTAATTTTAATATTAATTTTAATATTAATTTTAATTTTAATTTTGTAAATGAATTTTAATTTAATTTTATAAATGAATTTTAATTTAATTTTATAAATGAATTTTAATTTAATTTTATAAATGAATTTTAATTTAATTTTTATAAATGAATTTTAATTTAATTTTAATTTTAAATTTGTAAATGAATTTTAATTTAATTTTAATTTTGTAAATTAATTTTAATTTAATTTTAAATTATGAATTTTAATTTAATTTTAATTTTGTAAATTAATTTTAATTTTAATTTTAAATTAATTTTAATTTTAATTTTAATTTTATAAATGAATTTTAATTTAATTTTATAAATGAATTTTAATTTTGTAAATTAATTTTAATTTTAATTTTAATTTTATAAATGAATTTTAATTTTAATTTTAATTTTAATTTTATAAATGAATTTTATTTTAATTTTAATTAAATTTTAATTTTAATTTTAATTTTATAAATGAATTTTAAATGAATTTTGTAAATGAATTTTTATAAATTAATTTTATTTTTATTTTTAATTTTAATTTTAGTTTTAATTTTAATTTTAATTTTAATAAATTTTAATTATAATTTTAATATTAATTTTAATTTTAATTTTAATTTTAAATTTTAATTTTTAAATTTAATTTTAATTTTAATTTAAATTTTAATTTTAATTTTAATTTTGTAAATTAATTTTAATATTAATTTTAATTATATAAATGAATTTTATTTTAATTATTTTATTTTTATTTTTAATTTTAATTTTGATTTTAATTTTAATTTTAATTTTAATATTAATTTAATTTTAATTTTAATTTTGTAATTTTAATTTTTAATTTTAATTTTAATTTTAATTTTATAAATGAATTTAATATTAATTTTAATTTTAATTTAAATTTTAATTTTAATTTTGTAAATTAATTTTAATATTAATTTTAATTATATAAATGAATTTTATTTTAATTAATTTTAATTTTTTATATAAATGAATTTTGTTTTAATTTTAATTTTAATTTTAATTTTAATTTTAATTTGAATTTTAATTTTATAAATGAATTTTAATATTAATTTTAATTTTAATTTTAATTTTGTAAATGAATTGTAAATGAATTGTAAATGAATTTTGTAAATGAATTGTGTAAATGAATTTTAAATGAATTGTAATTGTAATTACCATTTCCTTTTAAAATTCTTAAAATCTTTGAAGATGTAACTGCTTTAACTTGACCAACTCCATGTACATCTCTCAATCTTGAACCAATTTGTGAAGGTGTCATTCCTTTCTTAGCCATTTGACAAATAAGTGCTACAACTTCTTCTGGTGTAATTTTTAACCAAGCTGGTGCTGTTCTTTTATAAGGAATGGCTGAACCTGACATTCCTTTTCCTCTACCAAACATTCGTCCCATTTTATATCTAAATAAAAAGAAAAAAATGAAATTAAAAAAAATAAAATTAAAAAAAATAAAAAAAAATTTTTTTTTTAATTAAATTTTTTTTTTATTCATTTGGGCAAGAAGAAAAAATTAATTAAAAATTTTTATTTTTTTTTAATTTTTTTTTTCCATTTTTTTTTTTAATTTAATTTTTATAAATAAAAAATAATGCAAGATTTATTTTCAATTCTTCCAAATTCTCATTTTGAATCAATTGAAAAAATTCTTGATTCAACTTCCAATTTAGATCAAAAATTAGATAATAATCAAAATACATTACTTCATATTGCATGTCAATATCATTTAGAAACAAAAACAATAAAAAAACTAATTGAATCAGGAATAAACATATACACAATTAATAAATACAGATGGACACCACTTTATGTGAATTTTTTATATTCAAACTCAACTGGCAAAAAAACAAAAGAAGAACTAACAAATTGCCGGATTGAAATTACAAAAGAATTTATTCGCAATGGATTTGATATCAATTCGGATAATTTTCTGCATTTATTATGTTCCGAAAATTCGGACCCGTTAATCTTGAAATTTTTGCTAGATCAAAAAGCAAATCCAAATAAATTGGATGAAAATGAAAAAACGCCGCTAATAATTGCAATTCAAAATAATCTTGTGGAGCATGTTGAATTGCTTGTTAGTTATGGAGCTGATGTGAATTATGTCGATGAACAATCAAATACCGCACTTTTTTATGCTTGTAAATTGAAGTGCGAAGTCAGGATTATTGAAATACTACTTGAAAAACCAAATGAAAAAATCAACTATAATTTGATTGGCAACTCAAAAGCAATATTGCATGTTTGCAACACTTGGTGGAAGGAGCGTTTCGTGGTTTTGGAGAAGCTAATCAAATCAGGCTGCAGATTTTGATCTGCAAAAAAATTTGGGAATAAATTGTTTATCTATATTATGCAAACATGGAATATCGCTTCAGGAATTTAAAATGATCACTAGCAAAAATCCAACCACGAAACTGGGAATTCAATCCGGAAAATCATCTCCTCTCCACAATCTTTGCATTGGTTGTTTTGGAGAGTATTTTATCCAGCATAATCTTTTGCAAGAAACAATCCAGATCATGAAAAAATTAATTCAAATGGGAAATCATGTTGATTCCCGTAATCAGTTCGAAGAAACACCCCTTCATGACGCATGTATATCATCTCCAAAAAAGGAGATCATTGCGGTTCTTGTTGAATCAAAGGCAAATGTTAATGCACAGAGCAAGGATAAGCAAACTCCTCTCCATAAACTTTGCCAAAATACCAAATCCTCTGTAGATTGGCTCAAGCTTTTGATCGATGCAGGCGCAGCAATTGACTCAATAGACGCAAAAGGAAATACTGCTCTTCATTACGCATGCGAATATTGCCGCGATTTCGATGTTGTTCGTTTTCTCTTTGATTCTTTTCCTCATGCTGTCAACCAAAAAAATTATCAACAAGAAACACCGCTTTCGATTCTCTTGAAAACAAACCATTTCAATAATGATATTGTTTGCAAGTTTATGCAAAATGCATACGAAATCAAATCCCAAGAAAAAAACCCCAATGAAAGGATTTTTTTGCAATCTTTGTTATTATCCCAAAACATTCAAGCAATGGATTTTTTTCTTCAAAAAAACGGAAATTTCAACTTGATTTTTGAAGAAGGAAAAACGGCACTTATGATTCTTTTGGAAAGCAAAATTGACAAGCTAGAGGTATTTGATTTCCTGATTAAAAAATGCGGCGCAGACGTTAATGCGGAAGATTTTAAAGGCAATTCAGTTGTTAGTTTTGGATTGAAAAAAAATGTATCAGAAAAAGTGATAGAATTTCTACTTCAAAACGGAGCAAGACCGCAAACAGGAAACTGGAAAAACAACACTCCACTTCATATTGCATGTAAAAAAGGACTCGGAATAAAGACGATCAACTTGCTTCTTCGCTACGGAGCAACGGAAACAATCAACACAGCAAATTGGACAAAAACAACGGCTTTAATGGAAGCCTTATCAACACAAAAACCCAATTACGATATTGTCAAAATTCTCATTGAATCCGGCGCAGACACTACTTGCAAAAATATCATTCACGAAAACTCCATTCATATTGCCTGTGTTAATCCAAACATCACAACCGCTATAATTGATCTTCTTCTTCAAGCAGAAACCCCGGCAAATTCACTCAATCTTTACGATCTAAAACCCATCCATATTGCCTTGAGAATGAACCAAAACCCAGAGATTATTAAGCTTCTTGTTTCTCACACAGATTACTCCCATTTTTCCGTTGAAGAAATCCGCCAGACTTACAAAGAGGAAAACTGGCAAAATTATTTCCAAAGCTCAAATCACAAGCGTTATGGTGTCGGTGTTGTTTCCGATATGCTTCATCTTTTTGAAAGCTCAAAATTCGCCGATCTTGAAATTGTTTCTTCAGATAACCACCGAATATCTCTTCATCGAATTTGGATTGCGCAGAGACTTTCCCAGCTCAACTCCCTCGACTTGGATGACTTCATCAAACTTGCGTCAAAATTCCCACGAAAAATTCTGTTTAAATTTATATGGTGGATTTATGCAGGAATCATCACTGTTGATCTTGGCAATTCTTTCAGTTTCTTTTTAAAGGATCTTGATCTCAAACACATCCTCAAAAAAAAGGGTCTTGGTGGCATTATTTATGATATTCAGCAACTTTTCCAAGACAAAAAATACAAAGATGTCACAATCAAAAATGCAAACTCTAGTTTTTTTGCTCATAAAGAGATTCTATTCTCAAGAACAAAAATTTTCAGATCCCAAATCAAACATCTTTCTCCAAACTCTTTTCCTTATGAAATCTTAGAAAAATCAAAACGTGCTTCTGAAATTGAAAATATTCTCGAAAAAATTTATTGTATCAAAATTTCTGTTCCAAATATTGTTCACAAAACATATTTACCTCATTCTGCAAAATATAACAACAAACCTCGAATTTTGGATAACACAGAAATAATTAAAAAGGAAAGTTCGTGGAAAAGATCTTCACCAACAAAAAGATCGACTGAAATATCTTCGAATTTTCAAAATAATTCTCAAAATAATTCAAATAATTCAAATAATTCAAATAACTCAAATAATTCAAATAATTTCCAAAATAATTCAAATAATTTCCAAAATAATTTCCAAAATAATTCTCAAAATAATTCAAATAATTCAAATTCAATTTCTGAACAAACTGCTCTCGCTTTAAAAGGTGTTTGGCCTTCTGATCGTTTGAATGAAACTCAATCTCGAAAAAATTCAAAAAAAAAACGTGGAAAAAATTCAAGGCAATTTCGAAGACCCAAAAATAATTCGCAAAATGGATTTTATAATTATAATAAAAAATAATTAGATTAAAAAATTTTTTTTTTAATAAAACAATAAAATAAAAGAAAAAAATTTTTTTCATTTTTTCTTTTTCATTTTTAATTTTTTTTTTATAAAATCAGAAATACAAACACACAAACAACAGAAATACAAGTAGAAATATAAATTAAATACAAATATAAACAAAAATAGAAACAGAAATATAAACACAAACAGAAATATAAACAGAAACAAAAATACAAATAGAAATATAAAATATAAATACAAATATAAATACAAATATAAACAGAAATATAAATATAAATATAAATATAAATATAAACACACAAACAGAAATATAAATATAAACAGAAATATAAATATAAACATAAACAGAAACAAAAATACAAACAGAAATATAAATATAAACACAAACATAAATACAAACAGAAATATAAATACAAACAGAAACAAAAATACAAACAGAAATATAAAATATAAACAAACAAAAAATATAAATATAAAATATAAATATAAAACAGAAATATAAAATACAAATATAAAATACAAAAAAATATAAATATAAAATACAAATAAATAAAAACACAAATATAAAATAGAAACACAAAATATAAATATAAACAGAAACAAAAATACAAACAGAAAACATAAATATAAATATATAAAATATAAATATAAATATAAAACAAAATATAAATAAAAATAAAAATAAAAATATAAAATATAAATATAAACAGAAATATAAAAACAGAAATAAAATATAAACAGAAATATAAATATAAATATAAATATAAACATAAATATAAATATAAATATAAATATAAAAATATAAATATAAATAAAATATAAAAATAAAACATAAAATAAAAATATAAATATAAATATAAATATAAAATGAAACACAAAATATAAATAAAATATAAATATAAAATAGAAACAAAAAAATAAATAGAAATATAAACACACATATAAATATAAATATAAACATAAATATAAATATAAACAGAAATATAAACAGAAATATAAATATAAATATAAACATAAACATAAATATAAATATAAATATAAATATAAATATAAATATAAATATAAACATAAATATAAATATAAATATAAATAGAAACAAAAATACAAACAGAAATATAAATATAAAAACAAAAATAAATACAAACATAAATACAAACAGAAACAAAAATACAAACAGAAATATAAACAGAAATACAAACATAAATACAAACAGAAATATAAATATAAACACACAAACAGAAATATAAATATAAACATAAATATAAACAGAAATATAAACACACAAACAGAAATACAAATAGAAATATAAATATAAACATACAAACAGCAGAAATACAAGTAGAAATATAAATAAAAACAGAAATATAAATATAAATATAAATATAAATATAAATATAAATATAAACAATATAAATATAAATATAAATATAAAAAATATAAATACAAATTAAATATAAATATATTTCGGATCCAAAAATAATGTTTGTTTTTTCGTTCATTCCCTTCATTTATCGTTCTATTTTTTAAATTAAAAACAAAAATCAATACGTGTTCCTATATTTTCAAATTCAGTTTAATTTTCTGAATTAGGTTTAAATTCCTTTTTTTATTTAAGAAAGGAAGGAAGAAAGAATAACCAATTTCCATTTCTGCTCCATTTAATCTTTTTATTTCTTTTTGATTTACTCAATCTCAATTTAAATTCCTTTTTATTTAAAGGAAGAAAGGAAGGAAGAAAGAATAACCAATTTCCATTTCTGCTCCATTTAATCTTTTTCTCAATTTCTGATTAATTCAATCTCAATTTAAATTTCTTTTTATTTACAAAAAGGAAGAAAGAATAACCTGTTTCCATTTCTGCTAATTCCTTTTATTTTTCTTTTTTCAATTTAAATTTCTTTTTATTTAAGAAAGGAAGGAAGAAAGAATAACCTGTTTCCATTTCTGCTCATTCCATTTATTTTTCTAATTTCAATTTAAATTCCTTTTTATTTACAAAAAGGAAGGAAGGAAGAAAGAATAACCTGTTTCCATTTCTGCTCTATTCAATATTTTTATCAATTTCTGATTAATTCAATCTCAATTTAAATTTCTTTTTATTTACAAAAAGAAAAAGAAAAAGAAAAAGAAAAATCTTCCATTTTTGTTATTTTTGATTAAATTTAAAACTCAAAAAAAAATATCAAAATAACAAGAGAAACCTTTTTTCGATTGTGATTTCGATTTCGATTTTCGATATCTATTTCGGTTTTCTATTTCGATTTTCGATATCTATTTCGGTTTTCTATTTCTATTTTCGATTTTTTCGTAAATTAATCATTTCCAGAAAAAAGGAAAATCTATTCATTTCTATTCATTTCTACTAAATCCTATCAATTTTCCTTTGGAAGTTAATGTTAATTATTTAATCTATTTTAATTCATTTCTACTCAATCCTATTAATTTTCTTTTGGAAGTTAATGTTAATTATTTAATCATTTCTATTCATTTCTACTCAATCCTATTAATTTTCCTTTAGAAGTTAATTTTATTTATTTAATTTATTTTAATTCATTTCTACTCAATCCTATTAATTTTCCTTTGGAAGTTAATGTTAATTATTTAATTATTTCTATTCATTTCTACTCAATCCTATTAATTTTCTTTTGGAAGTTAATTTTAATTATTTAATTTATTTTAATTCATTTCTACTCAATCCTATCAATTTTCCTTTAGAAGTTAATGTTAATTATTTAATTTATTTTAATTCATTTCTACTCAATCCTATTAATTTTCTTTTGGAAGTTAATGTTAATTATTTAATCATTTCTATTCATTTCTACTCAATCCTATCAATTTTCCTTTGGAAGTTAATGTTAATTATTTAATTTATTTTAATTCATTTCTACTCAATCCTATTAATTTTCCTTTAGAAGTTAATGTTAATTATTTAATTTATTTTAATTCATTTCTACTCAATCCTATTAATTTTCTTTTGGAAGTTAATTTTATTTATTTTAATTTATTTTAATTCATTTCTACTCAATCCTATCAATTTTCCTTTGGAAGTTAATTTTAATTATTTAATTTATTTTAATTCATTTCTACTCAATCCTATTAATTTTCTTTTGGAAGTTAATGTTAATTATTTAATTTATTTTAATTCATTTCTACTAAATCCTATTAATTTTCCTTTGGAAGTTAATGTTAATTATTTAATCTATTTTAATTCATTTCTACTCAATCCTATTAATTTTCTTTTGGAAGTTAATGTTAATTATTTAATCATTTCTATTCATTTCTACTCAATCCTATTAATTTTCCTTTAGAAGTTAATTTTAATTATTTAATTTTATTTAATTCATTTCTACTCAATCCTATTAATTTTCTTTTGGAAGTTAATGTTAATTATTTAATCTATTTTAATTTAATTCGTTTCTACTCAATCCTATTAATTTTCCTTTGGAAGCTTTTTCTTTTTCTTTTTCTTTTTCTTTTTGTAAAAAAATAGAATCTTGTTTCCATTTCTGCTCAATCCTTTTAAATTATTAATCTCAATTTTAATCTCAATCTCAATCTCAATCTCAATCTCAATCTCAATTTTTAATCTTTTTTTTAAAAGATAAAAAAAAATAATCAAAAAGAAGATCAACTTCTTTTTTTCTTTCTATTCCTTTCTTTTTGTAAGAAAAATAGAATTTTGTTTCCATTTCTGCTCATTCCTTTTAAATTTCTCATCTCAATTTTTATCTTAATCTCAATCTCAATCTCAATCTCAATCTCAATCTTTATTTTTAATCTCAATCTCAATTTTTAATCTTTTTTTTAAAAGATAAAAATAATCAAAAAAAAGATCAACTTCTTTTTTTCTTTCTATTCCTTTCTTTTTGTAAGAAAAATAGAATTTTGTTTCCATTTCTGCTCATTCCTTTTAAATTTCTCATCTCAATTTTTATCTTAATCTCAATCTCAATTTTTATCTCAATTTCAATCTTAATCTCAATCCCAATTTTTAATCTTTTTCTTAAAAGATAAAAATAATCAAAAAGAAGATCAACTTCTTTTTTTCTTTCTATTCCTTTCTTTTTGTAAGAAAAATGGAATTTTGTTTCCATTTCTGCTCAATCCTTTTAAATTTCTCATCTCAATTTTTATCTTAATCTCAATCCCAATTTTTAATCTCAATCTTAATCTCAATCTTTATTTTTAATCTTTTTTTTAAAAGATGAAAAAAATAATCAAAAAGAAGATCAACTTCTTTTTTTCTTTCTATTCCTTTCTTCTTTTTTTTTTTATTGAATTTTGTTTTAGATTCTTTCTATTTTAAAAGAAAAAAGAAAGATTTTGTTTTTATTTTCGTTCAATATCTTTTTAATTGGGAAATTTTATGAAATTTTGTATTTCATTTTTTATTTTCCTTTTATTTCGATATTTTTAAAAAGAAAAGCAAACAAACAACAAATAAAATTATTATTATTATTATTAAAATTTAAATAAATCCTGTTTCTATTTCTGCTTGTTTTAATTACTTTTTTTTTTCGTTTTTATTAAATTTTTTTTCCTTTTTTTTTTTTTAATTTTTTTTTTGCATCAATTTTTAATAAAAATTATTTTTTAATTAATTAATTTTATCAATTTTCTTTTTCTAAATTTTTTTTTAGATAATTTTTTTTGATTTTAAATTAATAAAAATTAATTTAAACTTTGTAAAAAATGAAAGTGGATTTTCTTTTTAAAATATTTTTTTTTCCTTTTTTTATTTATTTTTTTTTTAATTTTTTTTTCATTTTTTTTTTCTTTTTCAATTTTTTTTCTTTACAAACAAAAAAAACAAAACAAAAACACAAAACACAACACAAAACACAACACAAAACAATTTTAAATTAAAAAAAAAAATGGGTTCACAATCAAGTGAAAATGAATCTGAATCAACATCAACATCAACATCAAATTCTAATGATGAATCTACTCAATCTGAAAGCGAACAATCAAATAAAAACACAAATGAAAAACAAGGTAAAATTAAAATCAATAATTAAAATTAAAATTAAAATTAAAATTAAAATTAAAATTTAAAATTAAAATTAAAATAATTAAAATTAAAATAAAAATTAAAATTAAAATAAAAATTAAATTAAAATTCATTTTGGATTTAAAATTAAAATAATTATAATTATAATTATAATTATAATTAAAATTAAAATTAAAATTAAAATTAAAATAAAATTCATTTTGGATTTAAAATTAAAATTAAAATTAAAATTAAAATTAAAATAATTATAATTAAAATTATAATTAAAATTAAAATTAAAATTAAAATTAAAATTAAAATTAAAATCATAATTAAAATTAAAATAATTATAATTATAATTATAATTATAATTAAAATTAAAATTAAAATTTTGATAAAGAGAGCAAATCTGAATCTGAATCTGATACTGAATCTGATACTGAATCTGATACTGAATCTGATACTGAATCTGATAAAAAATCAAATAAAAATCTAAAATCAAATAAAGATCTAAAATCAAATAAAAATCTAAAATCAAATCAAAATCTAAAATCAAATCAAAATCTAAAATCAAATAAAAATCTAAAATCAAATAAAGATCTAAAATCAAATAAAAATCTAAAATCAAATAAAAATCTAAAATCAGATAAAAATCTAAAATCAGATCAAAATCTAAAATCAAATCAAAATCTAAAATCAAATCAAAATCTAAAATCAAATCAAAATCTAAAATCAAATCAAAATCTAAAATCAAATCAAAATCTAAAATCAAATCAAAATCTAAAATCAAATAAAAATCTAAAATCAAATCAAAATCTAAAATCAAATAAAGATCTAAAATCAAATCAAAATCTAAAATCAAATCAAAATCAAAGTGAAACTGATACTGAAAGTGAAACTGATACCGAAAGTGAAACTGATACCGAAAGTGAAACTGATAATAAATCAAATCAAAATCTAAAATCAAATCCAAAACACAATCAAAAAACACAATCAAAAATAAATGAAGAACGAAATCAAAATAATCAAGATCCAAAAAATAAAAATGATAAAAATGATTATAAAGATTTTACAAACAGCGAGAATAACAATACAGATCAAGATATCGATAGTGGTAGTGAAGATATTCTAGTTTCCCAGGAGCAAAAAAAAGAAATTGAGAAAAACGAAACTTATAAAAAAGACAATAAGAGTCAAATGAATATAGAAAACATTCCTTTTAGAGAATCTTCTTCTACTGTTATTGCAAGCGTAAATATTTAATTTCAAATAAAAAAAAATTCAACAAGAAAATTTATTTAAATATAAATTATAGATTAAGGAACTTACTTTCAACTCAAGCATACTTGAGTTCACATCCTCTAAAATTCCCAAGCCTTCACTTAAATTATCAATCAGACCAAATCCACAAAAAATTTTGCACTACGAAAATCGGATATCAAATAAACAATATATTTTCCAAGTCAAATTTTTAGGATTGATTCCTTCAACTGAATATTTTGTTGATGCTCATATTTATAACGCAAATAATAATCTTGGAGAAACCAAAAAAGTTATTTTCCGAACTCCTGATTTTAATTTTCTTCCTAGTTTTAATACTTTTATCAAAACATTTGAAATTTGCCATAATTTACCCCAAATCCAAAAATGGGATGAAAAAAAGCAAGAAGAGTTTGATGAAATCACACAAAATGTTGGTAAAAAGAAAGTTGGTCTCGATAAGCTCAAGAATCTATTTGAAATTACAGATGAAAAACAAAAAGAAAATGAAATCCAGGAACAAATGACAAAAGCAAAAAAATTTTTGACAAAATTTACCAAACTTATTGAATCAGATGTTCCAATCCCAAAACAAGAATTCATTAGTATTCAAGATCCTTTGATCGATATGATGAAGAAGGCATCACAATATTCTCATCAAGGAACAAATTTCATCAAATCAAAGAAAATATTCGATAGCATATACAAAAAAAATGTTGATGATAGTAGTAATAGCAATGATAAGAATTTAATCAAAAAGTTTATAGAAAAACAAAAGGAAAAGCCTAGCAACTTACTAATTAAACCAAAAATTGTCAATCAGGAATTGTTTCAAGTCGAGAAGAATAGAGACCAAATATTTAATATTTTTTGGGATAATTTCCACCAAAATGCAACTAAATTTCTTAAGGAAGAAACCCCAAACAAATTTGGATTATAAACAATTTTTCAATTACATTTCTCTTCGTAATGAAATTGCCCCGTTTTTAGAAAAAGAACTTAATATCCAAGAAAAAATTCTGCAGAAAAATAATTCACAACAAAATTCTTCCAAAATTAAAGATATTGAAAAGAAAAAGGAATTTTTGAATGAATTTAAGGAAAAAAATCTAGAATTCAGTTTGGAAGATGAATTTTTTGAACCTTTTTTTTCTTCAAATCCTTTAAACAAATACTCATCTATGAAAGATTATGAAAAATCTGGTAAATCTATAGTGCAAAACAAGCAAACAAAGGAAAAGTTGAATTTTTTTTCATGTCCTTCTAAGAATTTCTGGTTAAATTTGATTCTCAGACATTATTCAATCGTTCGCACTAAAAAAATATTTAAAGCTAAAGGAGGAAAAAAAATTAATAGCGTATTTTATCAGCAAAAACCAAAAGAACCCAAAATTAATTTATTCCGTCAATTGCGGGTTTTGTTATCTTTCTTTGAATTTTTTGAATCAAAAAAATTGTTGATAAATTTGGAAATGAAGCATTTGATACCAAGATTTATTGATAATGATAAAATTTCACTCATTCGCAATTTATCAGAAACAGAAATTGAGCCTCTTTTAGACGAAGAAGAATTTGATCGAGAAAAACTTAAAGAATCCTTTGAAAATCTTATTAAAAAATTTGAAGAATCTAATAGTGATTTGGATAATGACGATAAGACAAAGGAAAGTTTTTGAAAAAATTAAAGAAAATTTAGATAAATCCTTCACAGAAATTTTTGAATTTATTCCTCAATTTAACTTCTTTTCGTTTGAATCTCAACTTTCAGAAGAGAAAAAAAAATTTATATCAACAGAACTTGAGCAAAGTTTGCTACATTTTGAAAACAAGATTTTCAAGTTGGAAAATATTAAGGCATTAAATAATTTGAAGGAATTCAATGATTACAAAATGAAGATGCTTTTTGCGAAAAGTTTTGAAAATCAAAGTGATAAGAATCCAGAAATTTCATCATTAGTGAGTAATAAAATCACGAAATTTATGAAAAATCAAAATAAGGAAAATGAACTTGGATTGAATGAAGTGTATTTATTTTATGGAAATCGATTATCATCTATTAGCGAAACAATGGATCCATTTAATCCGTTTATTTCTCAATTGAAAAACCCAACAAAAGGATATTCTTTCTTTGATAATTTTTTGGATACTCATTTATATGCTGAAGTTGATGAAAATCAAGTTTATACTGTTTATCTTTGTCTAGTTTTCTTAGGCAAAATTTATCCTAATTCAATATCATCTCAACAAAATGAAATTCCTTTAAATATTGGAGAATATGAATATGAATATGATTCAATTTTGAAATCAAATTCAAATGATTTGAAAGGAAAACAATTTTTAGTTTTTGAAAAAGCTCAATTTTATCGAGAATTTGAAATCAAATACACAATTTCAGAAGAAAAGATATTTTTTTTCTAAAAACACAGAAGAAAAGATATTTTTTTTTAAAAACACAGAAGAAAAGATATTTTTTTTCTCTTTTTCAACAAAGAATTAAAATTTCCAAAATTTCAAAAAATTAATCAAAAAAATTATTTTTTCATTTTTTTTTTCAATTTATAATTTATAATTTATAATTTATAATAATGTCTTTTCTTTTTGGAAGTAGAAAAAAGAAACAAAAAGAAGTAGAAATGATGGATATTTTTATACAAATTGAAAATGAAATTGCTCGTCTTAATAAAATTTGTTTTAAAAAGTGTGTAAAAAATTATGGATCACGTTTAACAGAAAATCAAAAACAATGTATTTTGAATTGTTCAAAAGAAGGAATAAAAGCTTTTGAAGAAGCATTTAAATCTATTACGAAAACTTTAGAAGATTTAGAAAAATTTAAATGATTAAAACAAAATTTAAAATTTTAATTTCAAAATGAATTTTAATTTTAATTTTAATTTTAAATCCAAAATGAATTTTAATTTTAATTTTAAATCCAAAATGAATTTTAATTTTAATTTTAAATCCAAAATGAATTTTAATTTTAGTTTTAATTTTAATTTTAATTTTAATTTTAATTTCAAAATGAATTTTAATTTTAATTTTCAAAATGAATTTTAATTTTAATTTTAATTTTAATTTTAATTTTAATTTTAATTTTAATTTTAAATTTAAATTTAAATTTTAATTTTAATTTTAATTTTAAATTTAATTTTAATTTTAATTTTAATTTCAAAATGAATTTTAATTTTAATTTTCAAAATGAATTTTAAATTCAAAACGAATTTTAGTTTTAATTTTAATTTTAATTTTAAATTTAATTTTAATTTTAATTTTAATTTTAATTTTTAATTTTGATTTTAATTTTGATTTTAATTTTAAATCTAAATTTAAATCCAAAATGAATTTTAATTTTAATTTTAATTTTAATTTTAATTTTCATTTTAATTTTAATTTTAATTTTAATTTTGATTTTAATTTTAATTTTAAATTTTAATTTTAATTTAATTTTAATTTTAATTTTAATTTTAATTATTTTAATTTTAATTTTGATTTTAATTTTTCATTTTTCATTTTTCATTTTTCATTTTTCATTTTTCATTTTTCATTTTTCATTTTTCATTTTTCATTTTTCATTTTTTTTTCAATAATTAAAATGAGTTCCAAAAATAAAGATGCACTTCGAATGTATTGGGAACCTGATAACACACGATCTAGATGTGTAAGTTGTGGATCATCTTTTTCTATGATTCGAAGACGACATCATTGCCGTCAATGTGGAGAAATATTTTGTGCAGAATGCTCGCCTTATAAGATACCTATTAAGCATTTAGGGTACACAAAACCAGTTCGAGTTTGTAAGAATTGTTACGATTTAGAGCAAGAAGGGATATCTGCAAAAGCAAGACTTAAAGATAAATTGAAAACAAATGTTTTCGAAATTGTTCAGTCTCTTAATATTAATCATACGTATATCGAAAATGGTGACTTCTCCGCCCTTTTTGATAAGGCTGAAAATGCAAAGAATAAACATGACCAAGTTTCTGCTACAAAAGCTCTTTGTTTTCTTTCTTTTGAGGAGAAAAATCATGATGGTTTTATTTTGCGTGATGGTTTGCATAAAATTGCGAGATTGTTGAAACTTAAGAAAAAGAAGTTGAGAGATAATATTGGAGTTATTGTATTGAATCTATCTATGAAAAGTATTTATTTAAAATTAAAAATTAAATAATAAATATTAAAATATAAATTATAAATAATAAATATTAAATATAAATATTAAATATTAAATTAAATATTAAATAATAAATAATAAATATTAAATATTAAATATTAAATATTAAATATTAAAAATTAAAATATATATTAAATATTAATTAATAAATATTAAAATTAAATAAAAATATTAAATATTAAATATTAAAATTAAATATTAAATTAAATAATAAATATTAAATATTAAATTAAATATTAAATAAATAATAAATATTAAATAATAAATAATAAATATTAAATATAAATATTAAATATTAAATTAAATATTAAATAATTAATATTAAATATTAAATATTAAATATTAAATATTAAATAATAAATATTAAATATTAAATAATATTAAATTAAATATTAAATATTAAATAATAAATAATAAAAATTAAATAATACAAATATTAAATATTAAAAATAAAAATTAAATAATTAAATATAAATTAATAATAAATATTAAATAATAAATATTAAATATTAAATTAAATATTAAATATTAAATATTAAATATTAAATAATAAATAATAATAAATTAAAATATTAAATATTAAATATTAAATATTAAATATTAAATATTAAATATTAAATATTAAATTAAATAATAAATATTAAATATTAAATATTAAATTAAATATTAAATATTAAATATTAAATAATAAATATTAAATATTAAAAATAAATATTAAAATAAATAAATAATAAATTAAATAATAAAATATTAAATATTAAATAATAAATATTAAATAATAAATAATAAATGTTAAATATTAAATAATAAATATTAAATATTAAATAATAAATTAAATAATAAATTAAATATTAAATATTAAATATTAAATATTAAATAATAAATATTAAATAATAAATATAAAATAATAAATATAAAATAATAAATAATAAATATTAAATATTAAATATTAAATATTAAATATTAATTAATAAATATTAAATAATAAATATTAAATTAAATATTAAATATTAATTAATAAATATTAAATATTAAATAATAAATATTAAATATTAAATTAAATATTAAATTAAATATTAAATTAAATATTAAATATTAAATAATAAATATTAAATTAAATATTAAATCATAAATAGAACAATACAAAGAAGAAATTGCAAAAGTTGTTGGATTTGATCCACTAATCGAACTTCTTGAGGATCCAAACCCCAAACTTCAGCTTTTAAGCTTAATATCACTAGGAGATTTTGCATCACTTGCGCCAGCAATTGCGGACAAAGTTGCAACAAGCAAAGTATTTGAGACAATATTCAACAAGTTTCCACTCAGCGAGATCGGACACAACGACAATTTAGATCGAGCATTAACGCGTCTTCTAGCAATTTTATCAACAGCAGATAACGGAAAAATCGAGCTAAAAAAAAAGAACCCAGTAGCGCTTCTGCTTCAGCTTCTTCAGGATCAGCACGTAGACGTGCGGCTATATGCAATCGAAGCAATCCACAATTTATGTGATTTTGAGGTTGTTCGAATCCAACTGACAAAAAGTAACGGAATGAAGATTTTTATTGATATTGCAACGAATCAAGAATCCTGGAAATTAGCAAGATATGCTTGCAGAATTTTGGCAAAACTCGCGCTCCACGCCCCAGAAGAGTTTGTCACCTTCAGAGGCATGAACGCTATCATGTCTCTCCTCAAATCAAAGGATACTGAAGACAATACTCTTGGCGTGAGCACAATGTCCTCCCTCTGTATGGCTATTGAAAATGTCTCCACTTGGATGAAACCTGACATCCTCCAGATCTTGATCGAACTTCTTAAGTCAAATTTCCCTCTTGTTCAGCGTTATGCTCTTCTTGTTATCGCTAATACTGCTTGTAATGATGAGAATAGAATCCTTCTTGTTTGTGCTGGTGTTCTTCTTCCTCTTACTGAGCTTATTAATTCTACAAATGAGGATGTTCGTATGGCTGCAACTACTGCTCGTCAGTTACTTTCAGAGAATGGAAATATCACTCTCCCAAAAGCAACTCGTTTGGAGAATTCTTCCAATAAAGTTTGATTTTCTATTTTATTGATTTTTGTTTAAAGGATAAATAAACGCAAAGAACAAAAAAACGCAAATATTTTAAAATTCATTTAAAAATTTATTTAAAAATTCATTTAAAAATTTATTTAAAAAATTCTTTAAAAATTCATTTAAAAATTCATTTAAAAATTTATTAAAATGTTTTTTTTTGGATTGTTCCACTTTTTTTTTTTAAAAAATTTGAACTAATGAAAATTGAAAAGAAAATTGAAAAGAAAATTGAAAAGAAAAGAAAAGAAAAGAAAAGAAAAGAAAAGAAAAGAAAAGAAAAGAAAAGAAAATCACTTGTTCAGCCTCTTGCTCTTCATTTCAGCAAAATCCTTTAAAAGTTCATCAATAGACTTCTTCCCATGAACAACCTTGTCCCTGGTTCTAACATTAACAGTTCTATCAGCTTGCTCTTCCATTCCAACAACAAGAATAAAATTAAACTGAGCAAGTTGAGCCTCTCTAATCTTTTTATTAAGTTGATTTTTAGAAAGATCACAATCACAATAAAAACCAGCATTATGAACAATTTGCCTGACCTCCTTTGCATATTCAAAGTTCTTATCTGAGACAGGGACAACCATTGCCTGACGAGGAGAGAGCCAGAATGGCCACTTTCCACCATAATGCTCGCAGAGAATAGCGAAGAATCGCTCCACAGAGCCTAAAATAGCGCGATGAATAATAACGGGACGGAAAATTTTCTGTTCTTTTTCATCCTTCTCATTTTCAGCGCTTTCTCCAGAATCATAAATATAGCGCAAATCAAAACGCAATGGGAGTTGGAAATCGAGTTGAATAGTTGCGCATTGGTGGCGTCTTTTGAGCGAGTCTCTAACATGTATATCGATCTTAGGACCATAAAAAGCGCCATCGCCTTCGTTGATTTTGAAATTTTTTCCCGTCTTTACAAGCGCTTCTTTGAGCGCAGATTCTGCTTTATTCCACATCTCGATTTCGCCGAGAAATTTTTCTGGACGAGTGCTGAGTTCGAGATCGAAATCAAGATCGAAAATACTGTAAATATAAGAAACAAAATCAAGACATCCGTTAATTTCGGATTCGACTTGTTCAGGCATTGCAAAGATATGCGCATCATCCTGTTGGAACCTGCGCACGCGAGTAAGGCCAGTAAGAGCTCCTGAAAATTCATTGCGGTGCAGAACCCCGAAATCGGCGATTCTGAGTGGCAGCTCTCGATATGATCGTGGCCGCAGTCTGAACATTACACAATGACTAGGGCAATTCATAGGCTTCAAAGAAAAGGTTTTATTCTCAACCTCAAATGAAAACATGTTCTCCTGGTAATTTTGCCAATGCCCAGAAGTCTCCCATAGCTCCTTGAAAAATATATTCGGTGAAATCACCTCTTGATACTCCCGTTTCCAATACTCCTCTTGAACTAATTCTTGCAATTTGTGATAGATACGAGTCCCGTGTGGAAGGAAGAAACAACATCCTGGTGATAATGGAGTGAAGAAAAATAATTCTTGATCAGTCCCGATTTTTCGATGATCCCGTTTCTTCGCTTCTTCGATAAATTTCCGATGTGCGTTTAGTAGTTTCATTTCTGGGAAACTGATTCCGTAAACTCTTTGTAGTTTTTGTTTTGATTGATCTCCTTTCCAGTAAGATCCTGCGATTTTGGTGAGCTATTTGAATATAAATCAAAATATAAATATAAATATTTTAAAAATAAATATAAAAATAAATATTATAAATATTTAAAATATTTTAAAAAATAAATATAAATATAAATATAAATGTAAATATAAATATAAATATAAATATAAATATAAATATAAATATAAATATAAATATAAATATAAATATAAATATAAATATAAATATAAATATAAATATAAATATAATTATAAATATAAATATAAATATAAATATAAATATAAATATAAATATAATTATAAATATAAATATAAATATAAATATAAATATAAAATATAATTATAAATATAAATATATAAATAAAATATAAATATAAATATAAATATAAATATAATATAAATATAAATATAAATATAAATATAAATATAAATATAAATATAAATATAAATATAAATATAAATATTTAAAAAATATAAATATAATTATAAATATAAATATAAATATAAATATTTTAAAAAATAAATATAAATATAAATATAAATATAAATATAAATATAAATATAAATATAAATATAAATATAAATATAAATATAAATATAAATATAAATATAAATATAAATATAAATATAAATATAAATATAAATATAAATATAAATATAAATATAATTATAAATATAATTGTAAATATAAATATAATTGTAAATATAAATATAAATATAAATATAAATATAAATATAAATATAAATATAAATATAAATATTTACCATAAACCCTTGAACAATCTGAGAATTTAAAATATGAGGTCCTTTACACAAATCAACAAAATCACCACTACGATAAATAGAACAAGTCTCTCCATCAGGAACCTTTTCAGAAATAATCTCCTGCTTAAACTTATTGTGCTCAAACATTTTCAACGCAAAATCTTTTTGAACTTCAAGTCTCTCAAAATTTCGATTTTTCTTAATCAAATAATTAACAACTTGTTCAATCTTTGGGAATTCATCCTCATTAAAAACTTGATCGTCCTCTTTAGGATAGAAAAACTCATAGTAGAACCCTTGTTCAATAGCGGGTCCAATGCAGAGATGAGCACCATAAATAAGTTCTAAAGCTTCGCCAAGTAAATGTGCTGAAGAATGCCAAAAAACATGTTCTCCTTCAGGAGAGTCAAACGGGAAGAACTCAATCGAACAGCTCTCATAAAGTATATCATGCATTCCAATAAAATCCTTATTGTTTATCCGCCCTACTATGCTTTTTTTCGCAAATGAGTTCGATATTTTTTTTGCTATTTCTTGGACCGTTATTTTCCCGGCAACCGCCTCAATTATTTTTCCATCTAAAAGTTTGATTTCAATCTTTTTTTCTTCTTCTTCTTTTTGTTTCTCTTTTTCTTCTTCTTGTCTTTTTTGCTCTTCTTCAAACATCTTGATTCGATAATCAATAAAATCTGGTTTAGGAAGTTTTTCTACATCAATAACTGGGATTTGTGATTGTTGTTTTTGTTTTTTTGGTTTTTGTTGTTTTTGTTTTTTTTGTTCTTTTTGTTCTTTTTGTTCTTGTGACATTGATTTTATTTTGTAAAAAAAATGAAAAAAATGAAAAAAATGAAAAATGAAAAAAATGGAAAAAAAAATTTTTCTTTTAAAATTAAAATCTAAATAAAAAAAGAAATAGAAATAGAATAACAATGTATGACGTTTTTTAATTATAAATAACGTGAGATGACATTTTTTTTTAATTTTTTTTTCAAAACAAAATTACTCATTTTTTCTTTTTATTTTCAAATAATAAATTAAATTAAATAAAAACAAATTAAGAAATGACAGATAATTCAAATAAACATATAGTTCAAGATGCAACAAGAGCAGCAATTAAATCAGAATCTCCACAACTTTATATACTTTCTTTACTTTATTTTTTAGTTGGTATTTTATCATTTTATGAAATTATAAGAACACTTCGTTCTTGTCGGTAAATTTTTCAATTAAATTCCCTATTAAATTATTAAATTATTTATTAAATTATTTATTAAATTCCCTATTAAATTCCCTATTAAATTCCCTATTAAATTATTTATTAAATTATTTATTAAATTATTTATTAAATTCCCTATTAAATTATTTATTAAATTATTTATTAAATTACTTTCTAAATTTCCTATTAAATTCCCTATTAAATTATTTATTAAATTATTTATTAAATATTTATTAAATTCCCTATCTAAATTATTTATTAAATTCTTTATTAAATTATTTATTAAATTATTTATTAAATTATTTATTAAATTATTTATTAAATTATTTATTAAATTCCCTATTAAATTCCTATTAAATTCCCTATTAAATTATTTATTAAATTCCTATTAAATTCCCTATTAAATTATTTATTAAATTATTTATTAAATTATTTATTAAATTATTTATTAAATTATTTATTAAAATATTTATTAAATTATTTATTAAATTATTTATTAAAATATTTATTAAATTATTTATTAAATTATTTATTAAATTATTTATTAAATTATTTATTAAAATATTTATTAAATTATTTATTAAATTATTTATTAAATTCCCTATTAAATTATTTATTAAATTACTTTCTAAATTATTTATTAAATTCCCTATAAAATTCCCTATTAAATTATTTATTAAATTACTTTCTAAATTATTTATTAAATTATTTATTAAATTATTTATTAAATTTCCTATTAAATCCTTTCAAAATTACTTATTAAAATATTTATTAAATTATTTAAAAAATTTCTTTAAAAGTTGGGCTTGGAAAAATACTACAACTAGATTTAGAGTAATCACACTCTCTTTTTCTTCTTTAACAATGATTATTCGAGGATTTTTTACATTAGTTTATTTTCAATGGAATAATATTGAATGGGCTTATTTTTGGTATTTCAAATTCCCAATTTGGCTTCAATTTTGCACGTAAATTATCCTTTTCTAATATTTAATATTTAATATTTATTATTTAATATTTAATATTTATTATTTATTTAATATTTAATATTTAATATTTATTTAATATTTAATATTTATTTAATATTTATTATTTAATATTTAATATTTATTTAATATTTAATATTTATTTAATATTTAATATTTAATATTTAATATTTAATATTTATTTAATATTTATTTAATATTTATTTAATATTTATTATTTAATATTTTAATATTTATTATAAAAGTTTCTCTCTATATATCCTCTATCTTGCAAAAACTCTTTACTTAACCCACGGAAAAGAAACTCGAATCAAGAGATGGCTTGATATCATTTTCATTATAACCCAAATAATATTCCTTGGGCTTCTTATTGTTTTTTGCTATTTAGATATAAATTTAGCAAACTCAAATATTAAATACACAAATTACGAAAAATATAGTTTGGCATACACAGCAATCCTATTTTTTGTACTAGTCATACTCCTATTTCCAATGGGAATCACATTTTATCGACAATTACTTGATTTCAGTCTTGTCAAGATTAAAAAGAAAAGAATGAAATTTGTCATGATTTTAGTTTCTGTTAATGGAGCTATTTTCTTCTTTCGTTCAATTTGGACTGTCACTTCCCTTTTTAATGCAAATAGTCTCAACAAAAATTCGCAAATTGGCTTAAAAACAAAGAATATAATAAATATGATTCTGCTCAACTTGGTTTCTATTTATTAACTGAAATTTTCCCAGCTTTTCTTTTGTTTTTGGTTCTCCATTTGAATTTATCTTCAGAAAAAACTATGTTTGTTCAAGAAGAAAACTTTCTTCTTTCTGGCGATTCGGATTTATTTGGAAATGAAAATATTACTAATCAAGATAATTTTAAAGATGGTCTTGGTTTTGAAATTAATTAACTGATTAATTTTTATATTTTATATTTTATATTTTTAAATTTTTATAAACAACCAATTTTTATAAATTGATCTTTTATTATTTTTTTTTTTATTTAATTCTTTTTGATCATTTTTATTATTTTTTTTATTTAAAATTTTATTCTTAATTTTTTTATTTTTAATTAAAAAATTTTTTTCATTTTTTTTTTTGATCATCTTTCTTTTTTATTCACTTTTTATTTCTTTTTTTTTAAATTACATTCTTCATTTCTTTTCTTTATTTTTTTTTATTAATGACTTCAAACTCACAATCAAAAGAGAAACTTATCTTTTCATCACAAATTAAAGAAGTAAAAAATAAAAAAAAATAAATTAAAAAAAAATTTTATTAAAAAATTTATTAAAAAGAACGTTAAAAAATCCAATTTAAAAACCAAATCCAAAAAAAAGAATTTTTTAAATACAAAAAAAAAAACACAAAAAAAAGAAATTTTTCCATTTTTTTCTAAATTTATTTTTTTTCTTTCATTTATAATTTTTTAAATAAAAATAAAAATAAAAATAAAAATAAAAATAAAAAGAATTCATTAAATTATTCATCAATGGATTCAGAAAATATAAAAGGAAATAACCAACAAAAAAATAACGAAAAAAACCCAAAAATAATAAATTCTCAAAATAAAAGACCCAAATCACCATTTGAATTTAATAAACAAGATGAAAAATTTACAAATGAAAAAAAGAAAAACCAACATACAAAATCAACTAATTCAAAAAAACCTTCAAAATATTCACAAATTCAAGATAATTTTGAAACATCGTTAGATTTTTAAATTAAAAAAAATTTTTTTTAAATTTTAAATTAAAATTTAAATTTAAAAACCAAAAAAAAAAAAATAGAAAAGAAAACGAAAACGAAAACGAAAACGAAAAAGAAAAAGAAAAAGATCAAGATAATAAAGATAATAAAGATAATAAATATTTCCCAAAAAAACAGCATCAAAGACAAATTTCTAATCTATCTCAAAAGCTAAATTCAGGTGTTCTTAAACCAAAAAGATCAACTTCAGGAAGACATACAATTTCTCTTGCGCAAATCAAGTCGAATCAACTTAATTATCAATCTTATCTGTCAAATTATATAAAAGCTCATCAAACTCCAACTAAAAATCTTCAAATGAGTAAAAGAAGAACTCTCCAGTTAATGCTTGGTGATGATTTAATTTTTAAATGGCTTCCTTTGTATCAACATCTCCATTCTTTTTTTTCAAAAAATTGTGTTGAAACTATTACAAATATTGTTGATATTCAAGGAACAATTATATTTGCTTATGTTCTTTCTTCAATTCCAAATCCATTATTTTCTAAGTAATAATCATTAATATTTAATAATATTAATAATATTAATAATAATAATATTTATAATATTTAATATTAATATTATTTAATAATATTTAATATTAATAATAATATTTAATATTAATATTCAATAATAATATTTAATAATAATAATATTTAATAATATTTAATATTAATAATATTTAATAATATTTAATATTAATAATATTTAATAATAATATTATTATTATTAAAAATATAAACAGAAACTCAAATTATGTAAATGAAGAAAACGAAATGGAAAGAGACTTAAAAATGTTTGAATCTCTTAATTACTTGGCTAAAAACCCACAAAAAATTTCCAGAATCATACACAGTCTTGATCCAAATCTTCGGCAACCAAAAGCTGAAGCATTAATTATTCCAGTAATGATTCCTATTTGTGTTATGGATATAATTCGCAATTACTATCCATCAGCAGGAAAACCAAATCTTCCAAAAGTAACA
Organism: Anaeramoeba ignava; assembly: GCA_028826165.1. NCBI lineage: Eukaryota > Anaeramoebidae > Anaeramoeba > Anaeramoeba ignava. Next base: position 323,480 of record JAPDFW010000081.1, on the reverse strand, counting down.
CAAAATCAAATAGACTTTTCATACTTAATCCAAGAACTCAGTTCTGAAGTCATTCCTGAAAAAATTCGATATCGAGCAATTATAATAATCCATTTTGTTGCTCAAGCTCTTCAAATTGATGTTCAAGAAGAAAATGCACTTTTTACAATATCTTTGCATGGATTAATAAGTAAACTGCCAAAAAAATTACAAACAAAATTAATTTCTGGTGAAAAAAAAGTAACTGAAAAAAAACCTATTTTTTTTTGGATCTTCTTTTTATTTGATTAATTAATATTTGATTTCTTTTCATTTTTAAATTTTTAAATTTTTAAATTATTAAAAAATAGAAGAATAATAATAACAACAATAATAATAACAACAATAATAATAACAACAATAATAATAATAATAACAATAATAATAATATCGAAAACAATCAAAAACAAATTAAACCAAATCAAAGTTTGGAGGATCTTGAACATTTTATTGATTCAAACAATCAAGCATTAACAAATCAAGAAGAAATCTCAAATGATGAACAAAAAAACAATTTGGAAGAACATGAAGATCCAACAAAAGAAACAACAGCAAAATTCCCAGTGAATATTTTTTTACCAACAGGTGAACCAAAAGATTTTGAAGTTTCACAAAAAACAACAGCTCAAAATATTCTTGCTAAATTTGGTTCACTTTTCAAAAAGGATCCTTCAAAATATCAAATTTTTGTTTCCGATTCTGGAATAAACCCCAAAACAAATGCAAATTTAACACAAATATTTGATGGAGAATTTGTTTCTGATGAAGAAAAAATTTTCAATCTTCAAAACAATTCAATTTTTATTCGAAGAAAACCGCCTCAAGAAATTGTTGTAGTTTTACCACCTAATTTGAAATCTCTTACACCAAAATGGAAGACTTTCCCAACGTCTTCTTTGATTTCTGTTGTAGTTTCTAAATTGAAACCTTCTGTTCATGAACCAGAATATTTTGGATTATTTTTTAAGCATTCAAATCCTGCTCTTCTTCGCTCAAAACAAATATCACAAAAAGTTTTTATTCCTTCAAAAAAATCTGAGCTTGATTTAGATGATGATATTGAAACAGAGCAAATATTTGGGATTTGCATTGAACCAACTCAAGGAAGAAGATTATATTCATATTTTCCATTTGATTATGTATTTTTCAAAACAATTTAATTTTATTATTTAATTTCAATATTTAATTTAATTTTAATATTTAATTTTAATATTTAATTTTAATATTTAATTTAATTTCAATATTTAATTTAATTTTAATATTTAATTTCAATATCAATTTTAATATTTAATTTGAATATTTAATTTTTGATTTTATTATTTGATTTAATTTCAATATTTAATTTAATTTCAATATTTAATTTCAATTTTAATATTTAATTTCAATATTTAATTTTTAATTTCAATATTTAATTTAATTTCAATATTTAATTTAATTTCAATTTTTAATTTCAATTTTAATATTTAATTTGAATATTTAATTTTAATATTTAATTTTTAATTTTAATATTTAATTTTAATATTTAATTTTAATATTTAATTTTAATATTTAATTTAATTTCAATATTTAATTTAATTTCAATATTTAATTTCAATTTTAATATTTAATTTTATTTCAATTTTTAATTTCAATTTCAATATTTAATTTTTAATTTTATTTCAATATTTAATTTTTAATTTTATTTCAATATTTAATTCAATATTTAATATTTAATTTTTGATTTTTTAGACAGATGACTCTTTTATGTTTATTAAATTCCAACCAAAACCTGCAGAGATTAGAATAAGATATCCTATTTTTGATTCCAAAACTAAAAAGAAAATTAGTGAAGATATTGTTCATGGATTTGTGAATTTGAATTGTGATTCAATTTCTTTAATTAAAGAAATTTGTCATTACTGCAATCTTAATGATTATCAAAATTATACTTTATATTATCAAAAAGAAGATTCTGATTATGAAACAAGTGATATTGAAGAAAGAAAATTTCAAGTTTTAGAACTTGAAAATTTAGATGAAGATTCAACTTTATTTGATCAAGCAATTAGACCAAATTCTTTATTGAAATTATTACCAAAACCAAAAAGTGATATTGAAATTGAAAGTGATTCTGGTATTACTCAAGATTCAAAACAAAATGTTTATGGTAAATATTCAAAATAAATATTCAAAATAAATATTCAAAATATTCAAAATAAATATTAAATATTCAAAATAAATATTCAAAATATTAATAATAAATATTCAAAATATTCAATATTCAAAATAAATATTCAATATATTTAATATTCAAAATATTTAATATTCAAAATAAATATTCAAAATATTCAAAATATTCAAAATAAATATTCAAAATATTCAATATTCAAAATATTCAAAATAAATATTCAAAATATTTAAAATAAATATTCAAAATAAATATTAAAAATAAATATTAAATATTCAAAATAAATATTCAAAAATATTAATAATAAAAATATTCAAAATATTCAAAATTCAAAATTCAAATATTCAAAATAAATATTCAATATTCAAAATAAATATTCAAAATAAATATTCAAAATATATTCAAAATAAATATTCAAAAAAATAAATATTCAAAATAAATATTAATAATATTTAATAAATATTCAAAATAATAAATATTCAAAATATTCAAAATATTCAAAATAAATATTCAAAATATTCAAAATAAATATTCAAAATAAATATTCAAAATAAATATTCAAAATAAATATTTAATAATAAATATTCAAAATAAATATTCAAAATATTCAAAATAAATATTCAAAATATTCAAAATAAATATTCAAAATAAATATTAAATATTCAAAATATTCTATATAGATGATTGGGATAGTAAACTCTTCTGGGAAGAAGCTGCAACTGGATCACTCAATATAGTTTACGAAGAAGATTATCAAAACAAACAATACGAATACGAATACCAAAAAATATACGCATCAACATTAAACAAAACAATCGAAATACTAACAACACCAAAAGGGTTTTGCGCAGAATTTGTTACATTTCTTTTAGAACTTCTTCCAACTTTCACAAATGAAACAGTATTTGTGATGAATTTATTCGATCGTTTCCAAGTTCCTGAATATCATCCATTTACAATGCAAAAAATTGAAGAAAGTGAAAAACTCAGGATTCAAAGTTTAGTAACTGAAGTGATTATACAAATGGTTCGAATTAATCCATTTCATCTTCCAAAAGATGTAAAACAAATGTTGATATTCTTCAACAATAATCACATAACATTACATAAAAATCAAGAAATTCAAAACAAAGGAGAAATTCTTAACAGATTATTATCGGAAAAAGTGAAAATAAACATAACAAATAAAGTGGATCAAAATCAAGATTCAAATATTGATATTTTAAATCAAGAAATATCGAATCAAAATCTAAATTCAAATTCAAATCCAAATTCAAATACAAATCTAAATACAAATATAATTACAAATTCAAATACAAATTCAAAAAAATCAAGTGGTTGCTTTTCTTGTTGCAAACCAAAAAAAATCGATTCTTCATATTCAAAGTTTCGGCCAAATCAAAAAATCACACTCGAGGGTATCAACGCATTTGATCTTGCGCGGCAATTGACATTTGTGACTCACAAACAATTCTGTGAAATCAAAACTAGTGAACTACTCAATAAATCATGGACAAAAAGAAATGCATCAATAATTAGTCCAAATGTGACAAAAATAATCGACCGATTTAACCAATTGGCAGATCTTGTTTCAAGTTCAATTCTCCAGGAAAATAGCATGAAAAAACGCGCGAAAATCATCATTAAAATGATTCAAACATGCGAGAATTTATTCAAATTGCATAATCTTAATGATATTTTTTGTTTGATTTCTGGATTGCAACATTCGGCAGTAGAAAGATTGAATTTAACATGGAAATTAGTACCACAAAAACTTATACAAAAATATAACGATCTTGATGACAAATTAAGTGCTTTGCAAAATTTCAAGAATCTTCGTAACCAAATGGCAAATGTTCCCCTTCCTGCTGTTCCTTATTTCGGAGTCTTTGTTTCAGACTTGATTAATATAGAAGAACTCCCAAGCAAAATTAGAAACAATCTTATTAACTGGGCTAAGCGCAAAAGGCTTTATAAAGTTTATCAGGAAATCCAACGTTTTCAATCAGTTAAATTTGATTTTGTTTCGGTTGATGAAATTCAATTATTTTTAGATGGTTCTCCTATTTTGACTGATGATCAAATGTGGGAAAGATCTCTTGAAATTATGCCAATTGATCAACTTGAAAAATAACTCGTTTGTTGACTTTTTTTTTTTTTTCTTTCTTTCTTTCTTTTTTCTTTTAAGTAATTGTAGAGTGTTTTTGTTTGAATTTTTAATTTTTTTGATTGATTTTTTTAATAACAAAAAATTTTTTTTTGAAAAGAATTTCTTCATTTTTTTCTTTTTTTCTTTTTTTTTCTTTAAAATGAATTTTCCTTCAACTTATATTCAAAGAAATTTTCAACATTTTTATCATTTTAAAAAAGATGAAAAAGAAAATTTAGATCAATATTTATATCTTCATCCAAATTCGTAATTAAATTATTTATTTAAATTATTAAATTATTTATTTAATTATTTAATTTAGAATTGTTGTAATTGGTTTAACTGAAACTCATCAAATTTTTAAATCAAAACTTGAAAATTTTACAATTTCTTTTCCAATTTTAAAATCAGAAAAACAAAATTTTAAGCAGAAAAACAAAAAGAAAAAAAGTAAAATAAATTCAAAATTAAAATTTTAAATGAAAAATTCAGTTTAAATTTTAAATTTAAAATTCCCAAAAAAAAAGATGAAAAATTATTTGTAACTCCTGAAACTATAATTTGTGAAATTAAATTATCAAATGAGAAAACAATTCCAATTTTTAGTTTAGTTTATGGAACACTTTGTGAAAGAAATGAAAATTTAATTAAAAATCCAAATCTTTTAATTGAAGATCCTTATGAAAAAGGATTTATTGGAATTATTTTACTTCGAAAAGAAAAACATTTAGATTCAAAACAAAATTTTCAATTAGAAAAAGGAACAAATTTTTTTACAGAAAAAGAATTTGAAGAATATAAATTAAATATAAAATAAATTTAAAATAAATAAATTTAAAATAATGAAATAAATGGAAAATAAAGGAATTTGTTTAATTAAAATCTTTCAAATGAAAAAAGAATTTTTCCATTTAAAAAAACTACTTTTTTGAATTTAATTTTGAATTTGAATTTAAATTGAATTTTAATTTAATTTTGAATTTGAATTTTGAATTTGAATTTAAATTTGAATTTTGAATTTGAATTTAAATTTGAATTTTGAATTTGAATTTTAATTTAATTTTGAATTTGAATTTTGAATTTGATTTGAATTTAAATTTGAATTTTGAATTTGAATTTAAATTTGAATTTTGAATTTGAATTTGAATTTTGAATTTAATTTTGAATTTGAATTTGAATTTGAATTTGATTTTGAATTTGAATAAATCAAAGAGCTTTTATATTCAAACGAACAGCAACATCATGCTCTTTAACATCTTTAATGTTTTTCAAATTCAGTTGAGAAGACAATTCAAGATCAACCCAATTAAAGAAATGATTTTCAACAGCAAATTGAAGATGCAAATCCTTATCAATTGATGTCTTAATTTTATTAGTTTCAGAAACTTTAAACTGACAAGCAAGATGAGCATCAGTTTCCTTTTGTATAAAATTTCTACTGATTGCACCAGCAAGTTCAAGATCAGGAACAGGATTTAAATAAACAGAAAAGCCAAGAACATCTTTAATGTTTTTGGAATGTAATTCAGTTGTAAATGAATCAAGTTTCAATTCAGCAATGCAATTGATTTCGTCAATTTTCTTGTTTTTGAGATCCATTTTGGATTGAAAACCGGCAGAAAAAGGCAAAATTCCTGTTGACAATGTAACGGCACAATTGGGTTTGTAAAAATCTTGATCTAGCGAAGTTGAAATGTATTGATTTTGATAATATGCCTTGATTTTCCCTTCTTCTGGTTTGTTTCGTGCGGAAATCTCGATCCGTAATCCTTTTAGAAAATTATCTCTCATCATCAGTTTTGATGTAGCTATTTTGTCTGAAGAAAATGTAGTTGTCAATTTCGCAATTTCTTGTGCTGCGTATTCTCCCGTTATTATTGAGTCAAAGTCATATTTATCTTTGTTCTTTTCAGCTGTTATTTCTGATTTGACTTTGATTCCGTTTCTTGTTTTTGTTTCAATTGAAATGGCGCTTTTTTTTTTGTGTGCCGTTAATATTTTTTGACTTTGATTTCCAAGTTCTTCATAAAATCGTGCGGATGACATTGATTCTAAAGGGAAAAAGTTTATAAAAATGATATTAATTAGGAATAAATTTTATAAAAGAAAAAAAAAATAATTTTACTTTTTGAAATTTGTTAAAGAAAAAAAATGAAAAAATGAAAAAAATGAAAAATTATTTTGAATTTTTATTTGATTAGATTTTTTGAATTAAAATTTAAGAAATAAATTAATAATTTTCCCATAATCTTCTTTTTTTTGAATAAAATAATTAAATTGTTTTTCATTTTCTAAAATTTTATTATTAAATAATAATATTTGATTTTGATTTGGAATATTTTCAACTTTTTCAATTTGAATTTTTAAATCTTGAATTGTTTCATCAGGAGAAACATAATAATATTTATTTTCTTCGTTTAATCTTTTTAATATTAATTTTAATTAATGAAAAAATATCAAGTGAAGGATTTTCATTTGATTTTTGATAATAAGATAATTTTTTATTATATTCGAGTCTTTTTCCTTCATAGATTAAACTTGTTCCTTCAATTTCATATTTTTTTAGTGATATTTTTGCTAAAATATCTTGGAGTGTATTTTCAAAAACTAGAATTTGTAAATTTGGGCTGAAAGAACCTCGAAAAAGTGGTAAAACTCTTTTAATTGGATGAAAAATATTAATATAAACAATTTTATCAAAAGATTGAATAACATGAATACTAGAATTTTTTGAGATATTATAATCACTGATAATTTTATCATTTTCTAAAAGTTTTCCTGCAAAAATTAATAATAAACAATCTGGATCCCATTCTTTTTTTTCTTCTCCAATTTTTTCTTTAAGATATTTAATTGTTTCACTTGGATAGATATCAACCTTTATTGTTTGACCAGATAAAGTTCGAATATAAAGCAACATTTTAATAAATTTAATTCAAAAAAATGAAAAATGAAAAATGAAAAAATGAAAAAATTTTAATTTTGATTTTAATTATTAATTTTAATTTAGATTTTAATTTTAATTTTGATTTTAATTTTAATTTTGATTTTGATTTTAATTTTGATTTTGATTTTAATTTTAATTTTAATTTTAATTTTAATTTTGATTATTAAATTTTTTAATTAATAAATCAAATAAATTTGGATTTGTTTGATTTAATTGAAAATAATCAATTCCAATTTTAATTTCATCAATGATTTCTTGTGTAATTTGAATATCTTCTTTAATTTGATTTGAATAAATCCAATATTCAAATATTTGAAATGATTTATTACTTAATTCACTATAATCTGTAACTTTATTAGAAGTATCTTCTGTTACAGATAAAAACATTCCTCGATATAATTCACTTCTCATTATTAATATTAATTTAGGGAATTTATATTTTTTTTCTTTTCTTTCAATTATAAAATCTTTTTCATTTTCATTTAAATAAATTCTTTTCATTGTTTCTTCAATTTTTTCATTAGAATTTATAATTTCTTTAATTTCTGAATATAATTTTGGATTTATTTTGGAATTGTTTGAATAAATCATTTCAAATATTTGATTTGATTCTTTAATTGATTTTTTTGAAATAATTTCTTGAAGTTTTTCAATTTCATTTTGATTTTGATTTAATCTATATTTTAATATTAATTTATGAGCTTTAATTATTTCTCCATTTTCTGTTTTAAATGAAATATCACAAAATTCTTTTCTTCTAAATAATTTTATCAAATCTTCTTCAATATTAGAAAAAGAAGAAGGAGAATAATAAAGAAATGATTTGTAATATCCACAAGAAATATGATAATTGAAAATTTCTTCATTAAATCTTAATTCAGGAAGTTCAATTTGAATTGGAATTCTTTGAGATTTTGTATCTCCAGTTCCTAATTGACCATAAGAATTATTTCCAAATCCAATTAATTTTGAATTGGAAGTTAAAATCAAAGTATGAGTATTTCCAACAGAAAAATCAAGAATATCATCATTTTCAAATAAAGATGATTTAATTTCAGTAAATTCATAAGTATCTTCATCTTCGTTTTTGCCAAGTCCATTATAATCACATCTTCCGCATGAATAAAGTTTTCTTTTTGGATTTCGGTTTTCATTTTGATTTTGATTTTCAATTAACATTATTGAATAAATATTTCCACATTGAATATCAATTATTTTGCCTTTTGGAATATTTTGGATTTTGGTTAATTTTTTTATTCTTTTTTCTTCTTTTCTTGATTCTCCTAATCCAAGTTGACCATATATATTTAACCCGCATCCAAATAATTCTTGATTTGGATTTAAAAGAAAAACATGTTGTGAAGTATTTCCTGAAAATATTTTAGAAACATTTTTCATCATTAAAATTGGTTTTTCTGTTTTTTTAAGTGTTTTAGAATCAAAACCAAGTTGACCATTAAAATTTGCACCAATTCCATAAGCATTTTGATTTGAAGTTAATAAATAAATTGAATTGTGTCCAGAAACAATATCTTCAATTATTCTATCATTTTTATCTTCAATCAATGATGAAATATTGATAAATTCTTTTGGATTTTTTGGATTAATATCTTTTTCTTTGGCAAATACATTTCCTTCTTTTGTTAAAATAGCTTCATTTCCAACACCAACAGTTACTTTTTGAATATTTTCTTCAATTTGGATTTTTTTAGAATTTTGTTTTGAATAATTTTCATTTAAATGTTCTATTGCTTTTCCATTTTTAAAAAGGAAAATTGTTGAATAATTTCCTGATGAAATTTGTTTAATTTGCTTTTCATTTTCATTTTCATTTTCATTTTCAAATTTAAATTGAATTGGTTTTTTTATTTCATTTTGTTCATTTTTGAAAAGTTTTGGATAATTATTGTCACCAAAAAATATACAATCATTCATTTTTTAAAAAGAAAAAAAATGAAAAAATGAAAAATAATTTTAATTTTAATTTTAATTTTGGAATTTTAATTTTAATTTTGATTTTGATTTTGATTTTGATTTTAATTATTAATTTTAATTTAGATTTTGATTTTAATTTTGATTTTAATTTTAATTTTAATTTTGATTTTGATTTTGATTTAAATTTTAATTTTAATTTTAATTTTAATTTTAATTTTAATTTTAATTTTGATTTTAATTTTAAATTTTAATTTTAATTTTAATTTTAATTTTAATTTTAATTTAAATTTTAATTTTAATTTTAATTTTAATTTTAATTTTGATTTTAATTTTGATTATTAAATTTGTTAATTAATAAATCAATTAAATTTGGATTTGTTTGATTTAATTGAAAATAATCAATTCCAATTTCAATTTCATCAATTATTTCTTGTGTAATTTGAATTTCATCTTTAATTTGATTTGAATAAATCCAATATTCTAATATTTGAAATGATTTATTACTTAATTCACTATAATCTGTAACTTTATTAGATTTATCTTCTGTTACAGATAAAAACATTCCTCGATATAATTCACTTCTCATTATTAATATTAATTTAGGAAATTTATATTTTTTTTCTTTTCTTTCAATTATAAAATCTTTTTCATTTTCATTTAAATAAATTCTTTTCATTGTTTCTTCAATTTTTTCATTTAGAATTTATAATTTCTTTAATTTCTGAATATAATTTTGGATTTATTTTGGAATTGTTTGAATAAATCATTTCAAATATTTGATTTGATTCTTTAATTGATTTTTTTGAAATAATTTCTTGAAGTTTTTCAATTTCATTTTGATTTTGATTTAATCTATATTTCAATATTAATTTATGAGCTTCAATTATTTCTCCATTTTCTGTTTTAAATGAAATATCACAAAATTCTTTTCTTCTAAATAATTTTATCAAATCTTCTTCAAGATTGGAAAAAGAAAGAGGAGAATAATAAAGAAATGATTTGTAATATCCACAAGAAATATGATAATTGAAAATTTCTTCATTAAATCTTAATTCAAGAAGTTCAATTTGAATTGGAATTCTTTGAGATTTTGTATCTCCAGTTCCTAATTGGCCATAAGAATTGTTTCCAAATCCTATTAATTTTGGTTTGGAAATTAAAATCAAAGTATGAGTATTTCCAACAGAAAAATCAAGAATATCATCATTTTCAAATAAAAATGATTTAATTTCAGTAAATTCGTAAGTATTTTCATTTTTGCCAAGTCCATTATATTGGTAATACCCACATGAATAAAATTTTCTTTTTGGATTTTGATTTTCATCTTCATTTTCAATCAATATTATTGAATAAATACTTCCACATTGAATATCAATTATTTTGCCTTTTGGAATATTTTGGATTTGAGTTAATTTTTGAATTTTTGTTTCTTCTTTTTTTGATTCTCCTAATCCAAGTTGGCCATAAAGATTATTTCCGCATCCAAATAATTCTTGATTTGAATTTAAAAGAAAAATATGAAGTGAACCAGTTCCTGAAAATATTTTAGAAACATTTTCCATCATTAAAATTGGTTTTTCTGTTTTTGGAAGTGTTTTAGAATCAAAACCAAGTTGTCCATAATAATTTGAACCAATTCCATAAACATTTTGATTTGAAGTTAATAAATAAATTGTACGGTTTCCAGAAACAATATCTTCAATTACTCTATCATTTTTATCTTCAATTAATGATGAAATATTGATAAATTCTTTTGGATTTTTTAGATTAATATCATATCCTTTGGCAAATACATTTCCTTCTTTTGTTAAAATAGCTTCATTTTGCAAACCAACAGATACTTTTTGAATATTTTCTTCAATTTGGATTTTTTCAGGATTTTTGATTGAATCATTTCCACTTAAATATTCTATTGCTTTTCCATTTTTAAAAAGGAAAATTGTTGAAAAATGACCTGTTGAAATTTGTTTAATTTGTTTTTCATTTTCATTTTCATTTTCATTTTCATTTTCATTTTCAAATTTAAATTGAATTGGTTTTGTTATTTTTTTTGGTTCATTTTTGAAAAGTTTTGGAAAATCATTGTCACCAAAAAATATACAATCATTCATTTTTTAAAAAGAAAAAAAATGAAAAAATGAAAAATAATTTTAATTTTAATTTTAATTTTAATTTTAATTTTAATTTTAATTTTGATTATTAAATTTGGATTTGTTTGATTTAATTGAAAATAATCAATTCCAATTTCAATTTCATCAATTATTTCTTGTGTAATTTGAATATCTTCTTTAATTTGATTTGAATAAATCCAATATTCTAATATTTGAAATGATTTATTACTTAATTCACTATAATCTGTAACTTTATTAGATTTATCTTCTGTTACAGATAAAAACATTCCTCGATATAATTCACTTCTCATTATTAATATTAATTTAGGGAATTTATATTTTTTTTCTTTTCTTTCAATAATAAAATCTTTTTCATTTTCATTTTCATAAATTCTTTTCATTGTTTCTTCAATTTTTTCATTAGAATTTATAATTTCTTTAATTTCTGAATATAATTTTGGATTTATTTTGGAATTATTTGAATAAATCATTTCAAATATTTGATTTGATTCTTTAATTGATTTTTTTGAAATAATTTCTTGAAGTTTTTCAATTTCATTTTGATCTTGATTTAATCTATAATTTAATATTAATTTATGAGCTTTGATTATTTCTCCATTTTTGGTTTTAAATGAAATATCACAAAATTCTTTTCTTCTAAATAATTTTATCAAATCTTCTTCAAGATTGGAAAAAGAAAGAGGAGAATAATAAAGAAATGATTTGTAATATCCACAAGAAATATGATAATTGAAAATTTCTTCATTAAATCTTAATTCAGGAAGTTCAATTTGAATTGGAATTCTTTGAGATTTTGTATCTCCAGTTCCTAATTGGCCATAAGAATTGTTTCCAAATCCAATTAATTTACCTTTGGAAATTAAAATCAAAGTATGAGTAAATCCAACAGAAAAATCAAGAATATCATCATTTTCAAATAAAGATGATTTGATTTCAGTAAATTCATAAATATCTTCATTTTTGCCAAGTCCATTAAATGAATAATATCCACATGAATAAAGTTTTCTTTTTGGATTTTGATTTTCATTTTCAATCAACATTATTGAATAAATAATTCCACATTGAATATCAATTATTTTGCCTTTTGGAATATTTTGGATTTTGGTTAATTTTTTAATTCTTGTTTCATCTTTTATTGATTCTCCTAATCCAAGTTGACCAAATTCATTATCTCCGCATCCAAATAATTCTTTATTTGAATTTAAAAGAAAAATATGAAGTGAACCAGTTCCTGAAAATATTTTAGAAACATTTTTCATCATTAAAATTGGTTTTTCTGTTTTTTTAAGTGTTTCAAAATCAAAACCAAGTTGACCATAATAATTTGAACCAATTCCATAAACATTTTGATTTGAAGTTAATAAATAAATTGAAAATCTTCCAGAAACAATATCTTGAATTATTCTATCATTTTTATCTTCAATTAATGATGAAATATTGATAAATTCATTTGGATTTTTTAGATTAATATTTTCTCCTTTTGCAAATGCATTTCCTTCTATTGTTAAAATAGCTTCATTCCAACCACCAACAGTTACTTTTTGAATATTTTCTTCAATTTGGATTTTTTTAGGATTTTGTTTTGAATCATTTTGACTTGAATATTCTATTGCTTTTCCATTTTCAAAAAGGAAAATTGTTGAAAAATTTCCTGATGAAATTTGTTTAATTTGTTTTTCATTTTCATTTTCATTTTCATTTTCATTTTGTTTTTCATTTTCATTTTCATTTTCATTTTCATTTTCATTTTCAAATTTAAATTGAATTGGTTTTGTTATTTTATCTGGTTCATTTTTGAAAAGTTTTGGTAATTGATTTGCACCAAAAAATAAACAATCATTCATTTTTGAAAAGAAAAAAATGAAAAAATGAAAAAAATGAAAAAATGAAAAATTATTTTGAATTTTTATTTAATTAGATTTTTTGAATTAAAATTTAAGAAATAAATTAATAATTTTCCCATAATCTTCTTTTTTTTGAATAAAATAATTGAATTGTTTTTCATTTTCTAAAATTTTATTATTAAATAATAATATTTGATTTTGATTTGGAATATTTTCAACTTTTTCAATTTGAATTTTTAAATCTTGAATTGTTTCATCAGGAGAAACATAATAATATTTATTTTCTTCGTTTAATCTTTTTAATATTAATTTTAATTAATGAAAAAATATCAAGTGAAGGATTTTCATTTGATTTTTGATAATAAGATAATTTTTTATTATATTCGAGTCTTTTTCCTTCATAAATTAAACTTGTTCCTTCAATTTCATATTTTTTTAGTGATATTTTTGCTAAAATATTTTGGAGTGTATTTTCAAAAATTGGAATTTGTAAATTTGAATTAGAAATATTTCGATAAAGTGGTAAAACTCTTTTAATTGGATGAAAAATATTAATATAAACAATTTTATCAACAAATTTAATAACATGAAGATAAGATTCTTTTTGAATTCCATAATCACAAATAAGTTTATCATTTTCTAAAAGTTTTCCTGCAAAAATTAATAATAAACAATCTGGATCCCATTCTTTTTTTTCTTCTCCAATTTTTTCTTTAAGAAATTTAATTGTTTCATTTGATTCAACTTCAACTGATATTGTTTGACCAGATAAAGTTCGAATATAAAGCAACATTTTAATAAATTTAATTCAAAAAAATGAAAAATGAAAAATTGATTTTGATTTTAATTTTGATTTTGATTTTGATTTTGATTTTGATTTTGATTTTGAATTTGATTTTGAATTTGAATTTGATTTTGATTTTGAATTTTGATTTTGAATTTGAATTTTAATTTTGATTTTGATTTTGATTTTGATTTTGATTTTGAATTTGATTTTGATTTTAATTTTGATTTTGATTTTGATTTTGATTTTGATTTTAATTTTAATTTTAATTTTGATTTTGATTTTGAATTTGAATTTGATTTTGATTTTGATTTTGATTTTGATTTTAAATTTGAATTTGAATTTGATTTTGATTTTAATTTTAATTTTGATTTTGATTTTGATTTTGATTTTGATTTTGATTTTGATTTTGATTTTGATTTTAATTTTAATTTTGATTTTGATTTTGATTTTGATTTTGATTTTGATTTTAGATTTTAATTTTGATTTTGATTTTGATTTTGATTTTGATTTTGATTTTGATTTTGATTTTGATTTTGATTTTAATTTTAAATTTGATTTTGAATTTGAATTTGAATTTTGATTTTGAATTTGAATTTGAATTTTGATTTTGAATTTAAATTTAGAAAATCCAAAAATTGATTGTATTTGGTTTAATAGAAAAAAAATCCAAAAAAAAATTCAATTAAAAAAAAAAAGAAGAAAAAAAAATTTTTTTGTTGGTTATTTGATCAAAAAATAACTTGTAAAGAAAAGTAAAGAAAAGAAAAGTAAAGTAAGGAAATAAAAAGAAGAAATAAAACTAATTCTATTCTCTTAAATAAAATTGAAATTAAAATTAAAATTAAAATTAAAATTAAAATTAAATTTAAAATTAAATTAAAATTAAAATTAATTCTTAATATAAAAAAGTGATCAATAAAAAAAAAAAGATAATAATTATTGTTTTAAAAATTAAAAATTAAAAATTAATTTTTAAAGAAAGATTAAAACAAAAAAAAGTTTTTTGATCAATTTAAAATTTTTTTTTTTATTATTATTATTATTATTAGTTTTGTTGTTTGTGATTTTTGTTTAAAGAGATCTGGTTTTTTTTTTTTTAAAAAACCTCTTTATCTCTATTCTTCTTTTTGTTTTTCCTTTTATTTTTTAATTTTTATTATTTGGTTTTTTTTTTTTTTGTTTTATTAATCTTCATTTTTCTTTTGTTTTTCGCCTTTTAAATTTAATATTAAAAATTTTTTTTTTTTTTTTTAAATTTTCATTTTCTTCTTCACTTTGAGTTTATTTGATCCTTTTAAATTAAATTTTAAATTTAAATTTAAATTTAAATTAAACCCAAAACAAAAAAAAGAAAAAAGACAACAAATTATTTAACAAACTCAAAAAAAAAAAAACTAAAACAAATCAAAGAATAATCAATAAATTTTCGAAAGGGATCTTTTTTAAAAGATAAAATATAAAACAAAATAAGAAAAAGATAAAATGCTAAATACAATTAATACACATCATTCTTCAACTTATGAATGTGTTGAAACACTTATTGGAGAAGCCAAAATAGCAAGATCATCACTATTGAAAAAAGTATCCAAAGGCGTTGGACCACCTGATCTTTGCCATTTTATCAAGGAAAAAAGCCGAGGCAAAAAAATACAACATTTCCAAATTGGATTTTTTCATCATCTTATTGGACTTCCAATTAAAAATCAAACGGATGTCGAGAAATTCCTCACATCCTTAATTGAAGACACGTTTCGACTGGCAAAAAAGAATCAGGAATCCAAAAAAGGCAAATTTTTGCGCAAGTCACATCGTAAATGGAAAATTATTCAGGGAAGTTATTTGAGTTATAATTGTTTTTCCAAAATGGATTTTGAACTGAGTTTTAAGTATGATGATCAAAAGGAGGAAATGAAGGACAAACAGGGGATATTTTACAACGCAAAGAAGGAGGCAATTGAGCCGAATGAAGAGCTTCTGAATGAGCTTTTTGTGTCGAATTTTTTGCGTTATATTTCGCGTAAAAAATGTTTCAATGTTTTTCCGTGTCTCGTTGTTATATCTGATTTTGAGGATCCTAAGACAGAGCAGAGTGTTATGGAGATTGCATCCAAGCTTTTCTGGCGAGGAGTGCGTGTGGGATGCCTGGATTCGCTGATGCTACCTTCGAGTGTTAATAGCTGTATTTTCAAGATGATTTACAAATATTTCGCGCGTAATTTTCGTTGGCGGCATATTATCCAATTCTTCGGAGAGCTTGCCAAGAAAGACCCTACTCTCAATGTTGCTGTTTCAAAGGCTCTTTTCCGTATCGGTGAGTACACACAGGCGTTAGACGTTCTTAAACGCGTTTTTAAAAGCCGTCCGCTTGATATTTTTGTTCTTAAAACTCTCACAAAACTTTATCTTAAACACTTCAAATATGGTCATCCTGAAAGCTTTCCAAAAGCTCTAAAATTCGCAAAACGTCTTGTTTGTTCTGCTCCTTTTTACTACAAAAGCTTTCTTCTTCTTGCAAAATGTCATCTTGCTGTTAAAAATTACAATAGAGCGTTTGTTTCCCTCAATGGTATGCCATATGTTACTGAGGAAGGAAAGCTTCGCTCAAGTCGTAGTGTTTTTGTAGGTGCAAATATTATCGAAAATTCAAGAAATATGGAGTTTTCAATGAATGATTCTAGTGAATTTGGGGCTCAACCACAAAATGAAAATCGATTAAATCAAAATCAAAATCAAAATCAAAATCAAAATCAAAATGAAAATTTAAATGAAAATCAAAATCAAAATCAAAATGAAAATCAAAATGAAAATCAAAATGAAAATCAAAATGAAAATCGAAATCAAAATGAAAATAATCAAAATCAAAATCAAAATCAAAATCAAAATCAAAATCAAAATCAAAATCAAAATCAAAATCAAAATCAAAAATCAAAATAATCAAAATCAAAATAATCAAAATCAAAATCAAAATCAAAATCAAAATCAAAATCAAAATCAAAATCAAAATCAAAATCAAAATCAAAATAAAAATCAAATTCAAAATCAAAATAAAAATCATTCAGGTAATCTCTCAGTTATAAAAAGAATATCAAGTCTCGAAAATGAAAAAATGGATAAATTACAAACAATCCAAACAGAATCTACAAACTACGAAAGCAACACAAAATACTTTCCAACTGAAACACTTCCAAAAAAATTATCAAAAATCAAACCAAGTAAAAAACGTAAAAATTCAACAAAAAATACAAAAAATACAGGAAAAAGCGAGAACCAAATTCCCATTGTTAGATCAGTAAGCAAAATATACTCGATCCAAAGCAATTCACCCTTTCTTGATCCCAACGGATTGATGACTTCCTCACTTAATTTGGGAAGTCGCTCAACAACTTCTGTTAACGCAAACATTCAAAAAGAATTTCAAACTTTTTTTGAAGGTCAAAACTTTCAGTTTCCAAGACCAATGGGGATCACCAAAGTTCGGAATGCGAAGTTTGTGATTTCTGACATGACAAAGAGTCAAAAACCACTTAAAAACCGTTGTTCTAAAATAACTGCCGAAACACAAGTTGCTCTTGGAAAGAATAATTTTTCATTTACAGATCCACTTTGTGATGTTTACTTTCTCCTTATTAAAATTCTTCATGAAATTGGTTGGGAAAGCTTCATGCAATTACGGGTCAGTGTTTTTTATGATAACGAGTACGATACTAAAGGGAAAGAATGTCAAAATGGTGAACCAAAATGGGGAGAAGAAATTAATTATGAGCAGAAGAATGAAAAGAAGTTTTCTTATCTCAAACTTCTACAAATGCAGATTTATTCCCCTTCAAATAGGATCAAAGAAGATTTTTATAAAACCAAGAAAGGAGATGAGAACGAATTTTTGCTTCCGATTCTAAATAATGGAGAAGGAAATGAAAATTTTGCGGATTGTTCTGAAACTATTGATCAAAATTTGAAGAATTATGAAAATGAAAAAAATAATCAAAACGAAAAAAATAATCAAAATGAAAAAAATAATCAAAACGAAAAAACTATTGAAAATGAAAAAAATAATCAAAATGAAAAAAATATCCAAAATGAAAAAAAAAATACTCTTCTTCAATTAAACCCCAAAATAATAAGTGCTCCATCAACTACAATAATGAGCTGCGGAACACAATTACAAATTGAATCCTGGTTAAACTTCTTAATCAAAACAATTCACAGCGAAATGAAAACAATGTTAATGTACGACATGGAATATGCAAGCTACGCAACAACAGGAACACAAATACCACGAACAATCAAAAGATGGAAACTTATTGGGGATTCCTTTTTGCGGTTGAAGAAATTTGACGAAGCAAAAATGAACTACACAGCTGCAATATCACTTGATGGCAATCCGAGAGTTACTCAAAAAAATTATAAATTTTGGATCAAACTTATAAAAGTTCTCGAACGAACAAAACAACTCAATCAAGCTCTCTGGATCTTTAATCAACTTCTTTTCTTTGCTGACAAAATCCTTCTTACTCAAATCCAATACTTCAAACTTAGAGATAAGGTTCAACACTTTGTTTTCCTTCTTGTTTCTAAAATTGGTTACAGAAATACTCAAAATTTATTCAAAAATTTCACGTCAAAATTCGAAGTTGATTTTCTTGCTGTCACTGGTCAAGATCCAAAAAAAAAGAAAAAGGAAAAGAAAATTCACATTCATGAGTATTTATTTCTTGTTTTGGAAAAATCGAAAATCCTTCAAGTTGAAGGTTATAATAAATAAAAAATTAATTAAAAATGTTCCCGCAAAATAAAAATTTTTTTCATTTTTCATTTTTTCATTTTTTTCATTTTAAAAAAAAAAATGGATAAACAAATTTTTCAATTAATCCAAAAAGCTGCCAATTTGCAATCTGAATCAAAAGACAAAGAAGCAGCAGAAAATTATTTATTAGGCATCAATTACATTTCACAATATCTTCGAGTACTTCCATTATCCAACAAAGAAGAAGCGCGAAAATCACTCAAACAACAATGTTATCTTGCGCGACTTTGCATAGATAATATTGAAAAATTAATATCAAATCAAATTGAAAATTTCCAACCGAAACAAAACACATCAAATGTATCAAACTCACCCAATTTTGGAAGAAGAGAGCAATTAGTAACAACACTATCTCAATCAGTGGGAAATAGTAACCAATTGCAAGGAATGCAATCATTTGGTTTTTCTCAAGATCCTGAGGCTCAAAAAATTTTCCAAGATGCTCAACAGAAAAATCTTATGCTTTATAACTTTTATCAATCAAGAATCAATTCAGACCCTTCTCCTTATATGAAAAGTAGTTATAATCTCGATTATCTTAGAAAAGTTAATGAAAATTTTGCTATTGCGAGAAAAAAATTTAATGAACTTATGGAATTAAGAAAAAAACAAAATGAAGAAAAAATTGAAAAGCAACTTATTAATGTTGAAATTAAAGACACTAGCAAAAACCCAAAAAAAAATGAGACTCTTAAAGACTTGAAAAAGAAGGATCTTTTGTGGGAAAGGTCTCTTAAACAATCTTCAAAACCTGAGTTACAAATTACTGAACATTTTATTTCTATTTCAAAGTTTGAATTGAAATTGATCAAAATATTTTAAAATATTTTATATTTTTAAAATTTTTTTAATTAGAAATCCAAATCATCCTTTTGGAAGAGTTGTTATTAAATTTATAAAGCGTCATTTACTTGATGAAACCAAAATAAGTGAGCGAGATTTAGAAAACGAAAAAAAGGATATTCAATCTTTTATTGGTAAAAATATATTAAAAATAAATAAATATTTAAAATATTTAAAATATAAATATTTAAAATAAAAATAAAAACAATTTAGCAAGAGCAAAGCAATATATTTCTAATAATTTCCTGATTCTTAAGCAAACTCAAAAATTTTTCCTAAAAGCATCAAGAGATATTGAAAATTATATTATAGAGCAACTTTTTGATCATATTTTTATTCTTTATATTTATAAATTTAAAGAGGAAAATGATAATATTCACAATAAATATGAGACAAATAATGATTGTACACTTGCTGATTGTGGAATTAGAAAAAGATTTTGGCTTGCTAGAAATGAATATTTTTATGATCAACAAGAAAAACAAAAACAAAAAGAAAAAGAACAGCAAGAAATTGAAAATCAAATTGAAGATGAAAATCAAAATCAAAATGAAAATCAAGATGAAAATCAAAATGAAAATCAAGATGAAAATCAAAATGAAAATCAATATGAAAATCAAAACGAAAATCAATATGAAAATCAAAACGAAAATCAAAATGAAAATGAAATTGAAAATCAAAATCAAAATCAAGATGAAAATCAAGATGAAAATCAAGATGAAAATCAAGATGAAAATCAAAATCAAAATCAAGATGAAAATGAAAATGAAAATGAAAATGAAAATCAAAATGAAAATGAAAATGAAAATCAAAATGAAAATGAAAATGAAAATCAAAATGAAAATGAAAATCAAAATGAAAATGAAAATGAAAATGAAAATGAAAATGAAAATGAAAATGAAAATCAATCAAATTTACAGGATGAACAAGAAAAAGAAGATCTTATCCAAGAACAAATTGATAGATTAGATGATTTTGATTTTGATGAATCTCAACTTGAACAAGAACTTGAAGATTTTTTAGCTGAAGATGAAGTTTTAGATGAAGATGAAAAAGAACCAGAAATTGATTTATCATTAGTTAAGTCTTATTCAAACTCAATGGAAATACTTAGAACAATTTCTCAAAAAAAAAATGCATCTTTAAAAGTTCAATCTCTTGTTAAAGTATATTTTATTTATTGAATGAAATTTAAAATTAAAATCAAAATTAAAATTAAAATCAAAATCAAAATCAAATTCAAAATCAAAATCAAAATCAAAATCAAAATCAAAATCAAAATCAAAATCAAAATCAAAATCAAAATCAAAATCAAAATCAAAATCAAAATCAAAATCAAAATTAAAATCAAAATGAAAATCAAAATTAAATTTAAATTCAAAATCAAAATCAAAATCAAAATTTTAAAATGTTTTTCTTTTTGATATTAAAAAAAGGCTTATGAAGCAATCGTTGAAGAAATTCGTGATTATTATAGTCAATTTTCAGATGTTCCAAAATCTTATTATGAAATTGGAGCTGATGATATTGTTCCCATTTTAATTTATGTTGTTGTTAAAGCAAATATTCCAAATTTATATTCAGAAAAACAATTTCTTGAAGATTTCATTTCTCAAAAAGATATGTTAGGTGTTCATGGTTATGTTATTTCCAGTCTTGAAGTTGTTATTCAATTTTTATTATCACAACAATCAAAACTTTCTCTTTCAAGTTTGGATCAAATTTAAAATTCAAATTTTTTACTTTTTCAGTTTATTTTTTCTTTCTTTCAGTTTATTTTGGAAAAATATTGAATGAATTAGGGAATTAACTTTTTGAATTCAAATTTTATTTTTGAATTTTTTTTTAGAATCAAAATCAAAATTGAAATTAAAATTAAAATTGAAAAATTTTTTTTGAAAAGAAATTTTTTTGATTTTGGGAAGAGATCTTGTTGTTGTTAATGTTTTTGGTTTGAAAATTGAAAAAAAAAAAAAAAGTGATTTGACGAAAAAACCAAACAAGAAGAGAAATATATAACTAATTTGGAGTTGATCAAAAAAAAAAAACAAAAAAAAAAATTGTTCTTAATTATCATCTTTTTCATCTGATTCGTCTTCTTTCTTTTCTTCTTGTTTTTCTTCTTGTTTTTCTTCTTTCTTTTCTTGTTCATCTTCATCGTCTCCATCAGTTTCAGAATCCTCTTCAATTGGTTCATCAACTTCTCTCTTTTCATTAAAAATTCTTTGACCAGCAGCTTGTAACAACTTATCAATTCCAGCTTCAACCTAATTAAAATTAAAATTCATTTATAAAATTAAAATTATAAAATTAAAATTAAAATTAAAATTAAAATTAAAATTAAAATTAAAATTAAAATTAAAATTAAAATTAAAAATTAAAATTAAAATTAAAATTAAAATTAAAATTAAAATTAAAATTAAAATTAAAAATTAAAATTAAAATTAAAATTAAAATTAAAATTAAAAAAGAGAAATTTTTTAAATGAAAAATAATGATCAAAAAAGAAAAATTTCCAAAAAAAAAAATTTTTTTTTCTTTATAAAAAAATAAAATAAAATAAAAAATAAATAACTTACAATCATAGCAATACCTTTCTTTGCAGCCTTTTTTTTTACTGATTCAGGGAGACTTTTTGCTTTTTCATCTTGATTTAAAATCTCAACAACTTCATCACAAAAAGAAGCGCCAATATCATTTCCAAGTGATTTTTTTAATTTGGCTAAATTTGGTTCTTTAACTTTGAGTTTTGCTTGTTCATGACATTGTTTTGAAGTTAATTTCTTTTCTGTGTCTTCTTCAACTATCTTTCCATACTCTTCTTGATATTTTGGTAAATATTCTTTAATACCTTCTTTTGCTTTCTTACGAATTCTTTTAGCCTTTTTTTTTGGAATATCAACTTTTGGTAAAGAACCTCCCATAATTTTAAACTTAGAAAATTGTCAAAAAAAAAAAAAATTCAAAAAAAAAAGTGAAGAAAATGAAAAATAGAAAATTGAAAATTGTTTTTCTAATTTTTCTTTTAAAATTTTTTTTTTTTTTATTATTGATTTTTTTGATCATGAAAAAAAAAAAAAATTTTTTTTCCTTTTCAAAAAAAATCTCATTTTTAAAAGAAAGCAAAAAAATAATTTAAATTAAAATAATTTAATTTAATTTAATTTAATTTTAAATTAAAATCAATTAAAATCAATTAAAATCAATTAATTATGAAATGATTATTTGTTATTTCAAAAATCTCAAAAAATTTTTTTTTCTTAAATTTAAATTTTAATTAATTTTTAATCATTTAGATCAAAATAAAATTAATAAAGAAAATAAAATAAATTAATATTAAATTTATTAAGTTTTAATCAAATAATATTTAATTAAATATATATTTTGAAATTAATTATAAATAAATTTTACATTTCCTATAATTATTTTTTAATTAAATTTTTATTAAATTTAAAATCAAATTAATAAAGAAAATAAAATAAATTAATATTAAATTTATTAAGTTTTAATCAAATAATATTTAATTAAATATATATTTTAAAATTAATTATAAATAAATTTTACATTTCCTATAATTATTTTTTTAATTAAATTTTTAATTAAATTTAAAATCAAATTAATAAAGAAAATAAAATAAATTAATATTAAATTTATTAGGTTTTTAATCAAATATTATTTAATTAAATATATATTTTGAAATTAATTATAATTAAATTTTACATTTTTATAATTATTTTTTAATTAAATTTTTAATTAAATTTAAAATAAAATTAATAAATAAAATAAAAATAAATTAATATTAAATTTATTAAGTTTTAATCAAATAATATTTAATTAAATATATATTTTAAAATTAATTATAAATAAATTTTACATTTCCTATAATTATTTTTTAATTAAATTTTAATTAAATTTAAAATAAAATTAATAAAGAAAATAAATTAAATAAATATTAAATTTATTAGGTTTTAATCAAATAATATTTAATTAAGTATATATTTTAAAAATTAATTATAAATAAATTTTACATTTCCTATAATTATTTTTTATTTAAATTTTAATTAAATTCAAAATCAATTTAATAAATAAAATAAAGTAAATAAATATTAAATTTATTAAGTTTTTAATCAAATAATATTTAATTAAATATATATTTTGAAATTAATTATAAATAAATTTTACATTTCCTATAATTATTTTTTAATTAAATTTTTATTAAATTTAAAATAAAATTAATAAATAAAATAAAAAGGAAAATATTGATTTTTTTAAAAAGATTATTTTGGATTTATTTTTATGGGAATTAATTTAGAATATAATTTAGTTTTTATTTGATTTTTTTATTCGAAATTTTTTTATGACTCAACTTGATAAAATATTATTTTTTTTTTTATTTTTTTTTTAATTTTTTTTTTTCATTTTTTTCCTTTTTTTTTTTATTAATAATAAAATAGAAATGTCTCATTCTTTTTCTTTTAATCCAATTTTTTCTGCACAATCAAATAACGAAAATAAAGAAAATGAAGTAAAAAATAAAAATAAAAATAAAAATATTTTTTTTTTTTAAAATTTAAAAAACAACTTTTGAAAGTTAAACTAAATTGAGAATTATTTAAAACATTAACAGGAAACATTAACAACCGAAACAAATTATTCTCAACCGAATGAAAGTTTATTGAATTACGGACAAAAAAACGTTACACAAATCTATCCAACAACAGCAAATTATGGGATTCAATCAAAACAGACATATAATTTCAATACAAATTATCAAATAAAACAAGGAGCAATAGGATATCCAAATTATCCAGTATTTCAACAACAACAACAACAACATATACAAACAGGAATAACGGATTATAATTATCCATCAAATAAACTACAAAACCATTTAATTCCACACAATATATCAAATTCACCGTTTCAAAACCAGCATAATTTTGCTTCTTTACAAACAACCATTTCACCCGTTAATAAACAAACACAACCGCAAATAAATCATAATTATGATCCTTTTATTAATATTCCTAAAACTCCAAATTCTAATATCATCACTAATCAAAACGTTAATATTCAACACAATATTAACAATACTCAAAATATTAATATTAATAATAACCCATCAAACACTGTAAATAACCATCCTTTTGTCTCTAATATGATTCAAAGACCTTATCCCAATTTAAACACCCAAATGATTCCCAGAATTGACCAGCAAACTTACTACAAAAACACAAATCAATACGTTCAAAATCAACAAGAATATCAACAGAAAATTGAGCAAAAAAATAACTTCGCTTTCAATACTTTGAATGAATCTTCTCTTAAGAAAAATGATCCAAATGTTCCAAGTCATTATCACATTCAAAATCTTTCTCTTCCTGAATTTCAAAACTTATCTTTAAGATCCTTTATCGAAAGAGCTTTACGATCTTGTGAAAACGATTCAGAAAAAATTTGGATGAAAGAATCAGTCAAAAGAATCATTAAAGAAGCTCAAGCAAACGGAACAAGTTTGAAAATTGATTGGGATTCTCATCCACTTCCAAAGTATTAAAAAATATTAAATATTAAATAATAAAAAATATTAAAAAATATTAAATAATAAAAAATATTAAATATTAAATATTAAATATTAAATGATTGAAATATTTAATATTAAATAATAAAAAATATTAAATATTAAATATTAAATATTAAATATTAAATGATATGAAATATTAAATATTAAATATTAAATATTAAATATTTTACTTTTTATTTAGAATTCCTCATGAATTATTTTCAACTCCAGCTCCAGTTCAATATATTTCAGTTGATAATACCCATCAAAAAAGAAAACAAAATTTTGAAAATGATCAACAAAATTTATCCTCAAATAATAATAACAATAATAATAACAATAATAATAATTCCGATGAAATTTCTTTTCAAAACAAAAGAAATACTTATTCTCCAATTAGTTTTATTAAAAATGATTCTCAACAAAAAAATGAACAAACTAGATCTTTTTTCCAAAAAAAGAAAAAACGCAAAAACAAAAACAAAAACAAAAACAAAAAAAAGAATAAGAATCAAAATAAGAATAAGATAAACAAGGTTTCAAATTCAGATATTTTTGTTGGAACATCAACAATTTTAGAAAAGAAATTTTTAAGACTCACATCAGTACATTTTAAATTGAAACTCAAAAAGAAATCCAATCATTTATTTTTGTTCGAATTTAACTTAGGAACCAAATGCAGATGAAACTCGTCCTGAACATGTTTTAAGACAAGCTTTTGATGTTGTTATGAATCGTTGGAAAGAAAATAAAGATTATGAATATGTTTGGGAACAATTAAAATCAATCAGACAAGATCTTCTTGTTCAAAATATTCAAAATGATTTTACTGTTAAAGTTTATGAAACTCATGCTAGACTTTCAATTGAAAATGTTTGTGTTTTTTTTTATAAAAGAAAAAAAAAAAAACGGAAAAAAAAATTTTATTCATTTTTCTTTTAGAATGATATTAGTGAATATAACCAATGCCAATCTCAATTATTTGAATATTATAATTTGGGAATAAGTGGAGAATTTATTGAATTTGCTGCTTATCGTATTCTTTATTATACTCATTTAGGAGATTTTTCTGGTAAATTTTTAAATTTATTTTTAATTTATTTTTAATTTTAATTTTAATTTTATTTTTAAATTTATTTAAATTTTTTAGAGGTTTCATTTTTTATTAGCAATTTATCTTCAGAAACTAAAAATCATTCAACAATTCAACATTCAATTAATGTTTTTGAATCAATCATTTCGATAAATTACTTCAAATTTTTTAATCTTATTGAAAAAATTCCAAATTCAGGAATTTATTTACTTCAATTAATTATTCCAGAACAAAGATTAAAATCTTTGAAAATCATTTTAAAATCGTAAAAATTATTTTAAAGAAGAAAAAAAGAATTAAATATTTTTTTATTTTTCATTTTTTTCATTTTTCATTAAATATTTAAAAGATATCGACCTTGTATTCCAATTAGTGGTTTAACTGATTTACTTCATTTTTCTTCTGAAGAAGAATGCAATGATTTTCTTCTTTCTAATTTAAATCTTGTATTATATAATGAAAATTGTATTGATACAAAAAAATCTTCTGTTAAAAATATTCAATAATAATTTTATTATTGATTTCCAATTTATAATTTTCACAAATAGATCAAATAATTTTTAAATTTAAACATTGATTCTCTTTTTCTTTTTTTCATTGATATAGAAATTGATAAAAAAAAAATATTAACTTTCAATGTCATTTTTGTTTTTAAATTTTTAATCATATTTTCGAATTATTTTTTTTTTGGATCATTTTTTTCCTTTTTTAAAAAATTATTAAAATGCATCAAAAAAAGAAAACAATAAATTTAATAAAAATTCCTCCAAAAACAAAAGGAAAATCTTTAGGAATTTTAAAAATGAAAATTAAAAAAATTTCATTTTTTCAAATTCAATCAAATTTTTATGCATCTTTTAAATTGCCAAATCAACAAAAAGAAGAAACAGAAGAAACAAAAAAAGAAAATATTATTTTGGAAAATGAAGCTTCTCTTAAATTTAATATTGTTGTTTCTTTAATTCAATTTTTACAATATTTAGATCAAATTGGATCAATTCTTATCAAAATATTTGATAAAAATTCTCATTTATTAATTGGAAAAACATTTCTAAATATCAAGAAAATTTTACTTGAAAATCAACCAGAAAAAGAATTAGAAATTTCAAATAATTCAAATCAAGTTATTGGTTCATTAATAATTTCCATTAAAATTTCTCATCTTGAATTAGGAGATGACATCCAAAAATCAAGAAACGAAAAAAATCAAGAAAGAAATGAAAGTCATATCAATAATAAATCCCTTAGAGAATTATTATTAAAAATTAATCAACTTCAAGAAGATGTGAATACTTCAATCGTTAATACAAATTTTGAAGAAAATTATCCTTCAAATTTTACTCAAAATTCTTCCAATTCCAAAATTCCTTTACTAGAAAACCATCAAAAAGAAAAATCAAGAAAATCCAAAAATTCTTATTCTCAAAATTCATTACAAAATATTAATGACTCTCTCGTCCAAAATCCCCTTTTTCTGACAAGGATCTTTTATTAATTTCCATTCCAAAAATTTCTCTATTTGAACATCTCCAATTTTTTCAAGTTACTCCTTTTCAGTTAATGATCGAATTTGGAGTAAGAATGGGAAAATCTTCTTCTCAAATAATGGAAGCTTATTCAGAAAAAACTGAAAATGGGAAAGATTTTAATTTTACTTGTGATTCTCTTTTCTTAATTCCAAAAAATTCCAAACCAAAGCTCTTTTTCCTAATTTATTCCTTAGAAAAATCTCAAAAAATTTGTGAAGAAGAAATAGAAATAGAAATGAATGAAAATTTATCAATGCAAAAAATTGTTCCACTTTATTTTCTACAAGATAAAATCCAAAAGAAAATTGGAGAAATGATTATCAATTTTTCGATCCAAGAAACAAATGATTTGGATTCTAAAATCAAGAAAGAAGAAAGAGAGAAAAATAAATATCCCTTTTTGCAAAATTTGGATAATTTCCCCAAATTTGTTTCTTGTAATTTTGCTGATTTAGATCAACAACAGGATATTTATCTTCATCTTTCGGCAAATCATTTCCAAATATTAAAGCAAGATCAAGATCAAGAAAATTTAAGAAATATTTCAGTTATTTGCAGAATTCATCCAGAAATCAAACCTATTCAATCAAGAATTTTTTGGGGGAAATTACAAAAAGAACATAATTTTGAATTTCAAACAAAATTTAAAATGAATATTGGATCTGATGCCTTAAATGATTATTTGAAACATAATTCTATTGTTCTTGAATTTCATGATTTTTCTATTGAAACAAATCAAAAGGAAATTATTGGAATTCTTCAATTTCCTTTATTGAATTTTTATTTAGCTTGTGAATCTAGAAATTCTCTTTCTTCAATTTTTTTCCATCCTTCTTATTCACTTCCTTTTTTGGATCTTGATAATGAAACTATGAAATTGGTTCATCCTTTTACAAATGAAATAATTGGATCTATTGATATTGTTCTTGCTATGGGAACTAAAACACAACTCTATCGATATTATCAATTCAAAAAGCAACAAAATTTTCAAAAAGATTTTCAACAAGATTTTAAACAAGATTTTAAACAAGATTTTAAACAAGATCTTCAAAAAGATTTTCAAAAAGATTTTCAAAAGATTTTCAAAAGATTTTAAACAAGATTTTAAACAAAATTTTCAAAAAGATTTTAAACAAGATTTTCAAAAAGATTTTAAACAAAATTTTCAAAAAGATTTTCAACAAGATTTTAAACAAGATTTTAAACAAGATTTTCAACAAGATTTTAAACAAGACTTTAAACAAGATTTTCAAAAAGATTTTCAAAAAGATTTTAAACAAGATTTTAAACAAGATTTTAAACAAGATTTTCAACAAGATTTTAAACAAGATTTTAAACAAGATTTTCAACAAGATTTTCAAAAAGATTTTCAAAAAGATTTTAAACAAGATTTTAAACAAGATTTTAAACAAGATTTTAAACAAAAAGATTTTCAACAAGATTTTCAAAAAGATTTTCAACAAGATTTTCAAAAAGATTTTAAACAAGATTTTAAACAAAATTTTCAAAAAGATTTTAAACAAGATTTTAAACAAGATTTTAAACAAGATTTTCAACAAAATTTTCAAAAAGATTTTCAACAAGATTTTAAACAAGATTTTAAACAAGATTTTCAACAAAATTTTCAAAAAGATTTTAAACAAGATTTTAAACAAGATTTTAAACAAGATTTTAAACAAGATTTTCAAAAAGATTTTAAACAAGATTTTAAACAAGATTTTAAACAAGATTTTAAACAAAATTTTCAAAAAGATTTTAAACAAGATTTAAAACAAAATTTAGAAAATAATTTACAAAAAGATTTAGAAAATAATTTAGAAAATGATTCTGAAATGATAAATCTTGAAGTTGAAATTGAAGAAATAAGAAATATCCCTTTTGAAAAAAATGATCCACTTTCAATCTCACTTGAATTTTATCAAATTATTTATTCAATTCAAATTGGAAAAAAAATCAATATCCAAATTCCAATTAAAAAATCAAATTCTAATCCAATCAAAAAATTAGAAAATTTAAAATTTGAATTTTTTCAAAATAAATCTTTTTCATCTAAATCAAAAATTCAAAATATTCAAGGAAAATCAATTATTTCACTTGATCTTCTTTTATTAGGATGGAAAGAAAATAATTAATTCTTGGTATCATCATTTTTATTTTTCTTTTAAAATTCTGATTTCAAAGATGAAAGTCAAAATGAAATTCAATCCAAATTCAAACCAGAACTTAATTTTTCAAAAATCTTTCAATCAAAATTAAAATAAAAATCAAACTTTAAATTTATTTTATAATTTATATTTTCATCATTTATTTAATTTGATTCTATAATTTTCTTTGATTTAATTTCTTAATTTGATTTAAAATTGATTTGATTTAATTAAATTTAATTTAATTTGATTTAATTTGATTTAATTTGAAATTAAATTGATTATTTGATTTAGATTTAAATTTAAACTTTGAAAGAATTTGATTTTTGAAAATTGAATTGAATTTTGTATTCTCATTTTCAATTCAATCTTTTCATCTTCCAAATTTTTCAAAATAAAAGTTTAGATGAAACTTTCAAAAGTCAAGGGTTTAAATTTTTAATTTTTGCATTTGGTTTTAAATTGGATTTTTGCAAAAATTTTTAAATATTTTTTTTTTAAATTTTTGCAAAAAGTTTAAATATTTTTGCAAAAGGTTTAAACCAAAGTTGAAAAGGTGTAATTTAATTTGATTTAATTAAATTTGATTTGATTTAAATTTAATTTGATTTAATTTGATTTAATTTGATTTGATTTGATTTAATTTTATTTAATTTGATTTGATTTGATTTAATTTAATTTGATTTAATTTGATTTGATTTGATTTGATTTAATTTGATTTAATTTGATTTAATTTAATTTGATTTGATTTAATTTGATTTAATTTGATTTAATTTGATTTAATTTGATTTAATTTAATTTGATTTATTTAATTTGATTTAAATTTGATTTAATTTGATTTAATTTGATTTGATTTAATTTGATTGGATTTGATTTGATTTAAATTTAATTTAATTTGATTTAATTTGATTTAATTTGATTTAATTTGATTTAATTTGATTTAATTTGATTTAATTTGATTTAATTTGATTTTAATTTAATTTGATTTAATTTGATTTAATTTGATTTAAATTTAAATTTGATTTGATTTGATTTAATTTGATTAAATTTGATTGAAAGTAAAAGAAAATTGAATTAAATTTTGAAAGAAAAATGTAAAATATTTTTTAAATGAAATAAGTTTCAAGTTCATCAACAAACCAAGATTCATAAGAACCAGCTAAATAACTTTGAGCTTCACTTGTTCCATATTCAATTCCATCAGGAAGATTGTAACTATATCCAAAATCTGAATAACCAGTTTTTAAATTAGATTCAATAAAAAAATCATTCTTTCCTCCATATCTTCCTCCAAAACTAGGACCTTTATTTGAAAGGAATTCAATGGCATATCCTTCTTTTCCTTCTTTAATTGCAAATTTTTCTGGTTTTCGATCTCCTTTATCATTTCTTAATGAAAAAATAAATGCATTTGGATCTGTAATATAATTGGAATCAATATTTTGATAACTTCTACTCCATTTTGATTCATCTTTTGGAAAAAATCCAACTTGAGTAAAACCTCCAAAAATAAAATTATCTTTTGTTTTGATAATAACTAATGTTTCTCCTTTATCTTCGTTAATTAATGAATGCCATTTTTTACAATCAAATCCATCTCTTTTTGCTGAAAATCCTTTTTTTATTTTGGAAAAGAATTCATCATCATTTATCAATTCTTTTAATTTCTGTGCATCTTCAATATCTTTAATAATTTCTGAATCTGAAAATTGAGGAAAATTCTTTTTAATTTCAACTTCATTAAAAACTGGTTTCATTTTCTCAACTTGATCTCTCAAAATTTGATTATCTTCTTCTAATTTTTTAATTTGTTTGTTTTTATTCTCAATTTGTTTGTTTTGCATTTCTTTCAATTTTTGCTCTTTTTTTGCAAATATTATTTGAGAAACGATAAAGATTACTAAAAGATAAATGTTTATCATTTCTTTTCTATAAAGAAAAGTAAAGAAATGTTTCATTTTTAAGTAATTAGATTTGTTTTCTTTTTGCATCAAAAAAAAAGGAAAAAAAATGAAAAAAATAAATTGGAATAAATTAATTTTTATTTCCAATTTTTATTTTTGAAATTGAATTCTTTTCTTATTTATTAATTTGAAAAATTTAATTTGATTGAAAGTAAAAGAAAATTAAATTGAATTTTGAAAGAAAAATGTAAAATATTTTTTAAATGAAATAAGTTTCAAGTTCATCAACAATCCATGATTTATAAGAACCAGCTAAATAATTATAAGCTTCATTTGATTTATAAGTAATTCCATTAGGAAGATTGTAACTATCTCCAAAATTTGAACCATAAGGTTGTAAATTAGAATCTAAAGCAAAATCTCCAGGTGCTGAACAACCAAAAAATGGACCATAATCTAAATCATAAAACATTGCATATTCTTTTCGATCTTTTTGAATTGGAAATTTCTTTGGTTTTCGATCCCTTTTATCATTTCTTAATGAAAAAATAAATGCATTTGGATCAATAATCCATCCTGAATCTCCACCATCAAAACTCCATTTTGATTTATCATTTGTAAATCCAACTTGAGTAAATCCTCCAAAAATGAAATTATCTTTTGTTTTGATAATAACTAATGTTTTTCCTTTATTATCAACTATTTTATGCCATTTTTTACAATTAAATCCATCTTTTTTGGCTGAATATCCTTTTTTCATTTTGGAAAAGAATTCATCATCATTTATCCATTCTTTTAATTTCTGAATATATTGATTATCTTTAATAATTTCTGAATCTGAAAAAATCTTCAAAAATTCATTTTGGTTTTGATTTGATTTTTCATCAATTTCAATTTCAGTTTCACTTTCACTTTCATTTTGAGATTCACTTTCAGTTTGAATTTGGTTTTTAATAACATCACTTTCCATTCCACTTTCTTTTTTTTCACGAATTTGTGATTTCAAATTCATAATCTCTTGTTTTTGGTATTCATTTTGTAATTTCAAATTCTGAATTTCCTTTTCTTTCTTCTTATTTTCCCATTTTAAATCCTGATTTCCTTTATATTTAGTTTCAAAAATAATTCTTTCAAAATGAACTAAAAAAGATTTGGGAAAAATATCAAATTGTTTTAATTTATCAAAATCTTGTTTTGAAATTGAATCTTTATCAAATAATGAAAAAAAAGAATGAAATAATCTTTTCGTTGCATTCATTTTGTGTTCATATTTCCTTAATTTTAATGAATTAACTCTTTTTTCAATCCATTTATTTAAAAATTGAAAAAAATCAAATTGAAAAATTTCTTTTTTTTCTTTTTAAATTGAATAAATTTGATAATTTCTTCTTTAGTTAAATTGAATAAATTCTCATTATTCTGAATTTGGGAAAAATTTTGATTTATTAATTCAAAACATTTTATTTCAATTTCATTTGAATTTAAATTTCGATTTTGGAAAAAAAATTGGAAAAAATTTGAATAATTAATTGAATTTGGAATTTTTTTTTGAATAATTTCTTTCAATAAATTTAATTTAAAATAAATTGAAATTTCTAATAATTGGAGAAGATTTTCTTGATTCTCAAAAGAAATATTTCCATAATAAATATAACTCAAAATTGATTCCATTTCTTTTTTATTAAATTGTTTTAAAGAAATAGAATTAAGATGATTTTTCCCTTTTAAAAACTCATTAAAAAAAGGAGATCTTGAAGATAAAATTGATTTATGAGCTTTAATTTCAAAAGTATTTGATTTATTCTCAACAAAAATTGAAAAATCTTTAAATGAATTTCCTTTTAAAAGGTTTGAATAATCTTTAATTAAATTTTTTGTTACTTTTTTTTCTAAATTTTTCATTTCAATTTGATTTGCATTTTGATTTTGATTTTGATTTTGATTTTGATTTTGATTTTGATTTTGATTTTCAATTTGGTTGTTATTATTATTATTCATTTTGTTTTTTGTGTTTTTGTTTTTTGTGTTTTTGTTTTTAAAAAAAAAAGGAAAAAAATGAAAAAAAAAATTGGAATAAATTAATTTTTATTTCCAATTTTTATTTTTGTTTTTGAATTATTTTTGAAATTGAATTCTTTTTATATTTATTAATTTGAAAAATTTAATTTGATTGAAAGTAAAAGAAAATTAAATTGAATTTTGAAAGAAAAATGTAAAATATTTTTTAAATGAAATAAGTTTCAAGTTCATCAACAATCCATGATTTATAAGAACCAGCTAAATAACTTTGAGCTTCATTTGGTTCCGAAAGTAATTCCATTAGGTATATTGTAACTATCTCCAAAATTTGAACCATGAGGTTGTAAATTAGAATCTAAAGCAAAATCTCCAGGTACTGAATAACCAAAAAATGGACCATAATCTAAATCATACCAAATTGCATATTCTTTTCGATCTTTTTGAATTGGAAATTTCTTTGGTTTCGATCTCCTTTATCATTTCTTAATGAAAAAATAAATGCATTTGGATCAATAATCCATCCTGATTTTCCACAATCAAAACTCCATTTTGATTTATCATTTGTAAATCCAACTTGAGTAAATCCTCCAAAAATAAAATTATCTTTTGTTTTGATAATAACTAATGTTTTTCCTTTATTATCAACTATTTTATGCCATTTTTTACAATTAAATCCATCTTTTTTGGCTGAATATCTTTTTTTTATTTTGGAAAAGAACTCATCATCATTTATCCATTCTTTTAATTTCTGAATATATTGAATATCTTTAATAATTTCTGAATAAAATCGAATTCTTGACTTGAAAATGAATGAATTTTGATTTTGATTTTGATTTTGATTTTGATTTTCTTTTTCAATAAATTGTTTTAATTTTTTTTCATTTTTTTTATTTTTTTGAAGTTTTTGGAATTGAATTAATTTTTGTGAAATTTGATTTGGAATTAAATCTTTTTTCAAAGTATCTTCAAGTTCTTGTTTTGAAAAATCAATAAATCTGATTTTATCAACAACATTTAAAATTTGATTTTGTAATTTTTCTTTTTTTTCTTTTTGTAATTTTTTTTCTTGATTAATATTTGATTTATGTTTTCCCCATTTTATTATTGTTTGAAATATTTCAAATTCATTTATAAAAAGGTAATCATTTAATAAAATTGAATTTAAATGATTTTCTTCAAGTTCGAGAAAAAATGAAGTTTTGATAAATTCTTTAAAATTATCTAAAATAAATTGATAAGAAGAATCTAATAATTGATTGAAGTTCATTGATTCAGATAATTTAAGAATATCAACAATAGTTTCAAATTGTAAATTCTTTTTGATAAAATTTGAGCAAATTTCAATTAATTCATCAATTAAATATTTTGAAGAAAAAATTAAAATTTCGATTGCATTTTCTAAATTAATTTCAATTTTTCCTGAATAAAAGTAATTCAAAATTAAAGATAGAATTGAACTTGAGACATCTTGAAGAATCAATTTATTTTCTTGATATTCTTTCATTTTGGATTTCAAAAGAGATTTAAAATAATGACTTCTTGAAGAAAGAATTGATTTATGAGTTTTAAATGAAGTTTTATTTTGTTCACAAATTATTTCAAAATCGAAATAACTTTCTTCTTCATTTTGATTTTGATTTTGATTTTGATTTTGATTTTGAAATAAATTTTTTAAATCATTTGAAAGTTTTTCTAAATTTGAATAATTTTCCATTTTAAAAAAAAAATTTTAAAAAAGAAAAAAAATGAATTTTTATTTTTTCATTTTTTTCATTTTTTTTCATTTTATTTTATAATGGAAGACCTTCTTAAATGGAGTTTAGCAAATTCTAATGAGCAAAATTTAAACGAAATACAAAATCAAATGAGTGAGGAAGAATGGAAATTAAAAAAACAAATTTTTAATGAAGTTATGTCAAATTTAATTGTTGATGAAACAGAAGAAATGAAGAAATGCATTGAAAAATTAAAAACGGAAAAAGAGACATCAATAATTAATGACAATTTAGAAAGTTTACAAGAATTTGTTGAAAATATAGATAATGCAAATAGTAAATAAAAAAATTTAATCAAGAAAATTAATCAAAAATTTTTTGCTATTCTTTTTTTCGATTCGTTTTTTTCTTTTTTAAATAGATCTTGATAAATTGGGAGGTGTTGATATTGTTGCAAATTTTTTAAACGCAGAAGATCCAACAATAAAATCAAATGCTTTATATGTAATTGGAACATGTGCAAAAAATAATATTGATTTTCAAAATTTATTATTAAATAAAAAAAACATTTTGGATCATTTCATTTCAAGTTTAAAATCAAAAGCTCAAAATGTGCAAACAAGAGCAATTTCAGCAACTTCAGCTTTTGTAGAGAACAATTATCAAGCGCAGAAATGGTTTCTTTCAAATCAAGTTCTTGAATTGATGATTGATTTTCTTTCAAACGGAATTTATTATCAAAAAATGAGAATTTTCTTTTTCTTTTATCAACTTGTTCAAGAAAAAAAACCAGAAATTTCTTTTCAAAAAATATTTGGAGAATCAAAATTTTTAATTGAAGTTGTTGCTAAGTTAGTGAATAATGTTGCTTTTTTTAAATCTTTAAAAAATGAAAATCAAAATGAAAATCAAAATGAAAAATTTGAAGAATTTGATTTTTTGGAAAAGATGCTTTTGTTTATTCAAAGCTTAATTGAAGAAAATGAAGAAAATATTCAAGTATTCAAAAAAACTCAAATTGTTGGAGATCTTCAATTAATTGCAAAAGATGAAGAAATTGTTGAAGAAATTCGAAATATTGCATTTCAAATTTCTGAAAAAATTGGTTCTTCAAAAAATTAAAGGAAATGATCAAAATTTCATTCTTTAAATTTGGTTTTTGAATTTGGTTTTTGAATTTGGAATAAAGAAAAGAAAAAAACGAACAAATATTTGGAATGAATTTAAAAGAAATCATCTCTTTTTTTGATATTTTTAAATTCTTTTTGAGTATCAATTTTTTTGATTTCCTCATTTGGATCCACATTTTTATTTAAATTTCCATAAATTGCAGGATTAGTTTTTTTCAAATTTGGATGAGAAGTTGAGCGTTTTCTGTTTTTGGGTTTATCAGCCGAAAGAAATTTAGTTTTTTTCAAGTTTGCAAGTCTTTGAACCATTTCGCTTCTATTTCTAGCAGTTGCGAAATAGTCAGTTGAAGAAGAACGATAATGAAGAGGAGAGACGTTGCTTTTTGAAGGAGGAGAAAACGACTGAAGATTTAAAAAAGTACTCCATTTTCTGGGGAATCTTTCGTTTGATCTAGTCATTACTTTTTGGATATTTTGACCAAAATCTCCTTTTTTGGTTTCAAGTTGTTCATCTCCAATTATTTTTTTGATTTTTCTTTGTTCACGAACTATTTGCTGTTTGAGTCTTTTGATTTCCTGTCGGAATATCGATATTTGCTCAGAAAGTTCTTGGTTTTCATGTTTTAATTTTTCAATTTCTTTTTTTTTCTCAAAATTTAATTGATTTTCTGAGAATAAATTTTCATCGATATTTTCATTTGTTTCTTGTTTATCAATAACGGTTTTTTCTAGTTTGGTTTTTTCTTCGAAGAGATTGTTTAGATCTGAATGAAGTTGTTTGAGAATGTATTCTTGTTCAAATTCGAGTTTTGCTTCTAAATCTTGTTTTTCTTTTTGAACTTTTGATAATTTTTGAGAAAGATTGTTTTCGATGTATTTTTTTTCTGATTCTACTTTGAAAAGGAGTTGATTTTTTTCTTCTTCTAGTTCATTAACTCTTTGTATTAAAGTGTTTGCGATTAATTCTTCTTCTCTTTCTGATAATTGTTGCTAATATTAAATAAATTTTAAATATTAAATAAATTTTAAGTAAATATTAAATATTAAATAAATATTAAATAAATTTTCTTACAATTTTAGAAGAATTTTTTTGTAATACTTCAATTTCTTGTTGAAGTTGTCGATTTTGTTGTTGTTTTTGTTTTAAAATTTTTCTTAATTCGTCTGGGTTAATTATCATTTTTTTAAAAACAAAATTTAATAGAAAAAAATGAAAAAAATGAAAAAAAGAAAAATGAAAAAAAATGAAAAAACAAAATTAATTTTTTTTCATTTTTTTCTTTTTAAAAAAAACCTAAAATAAAAAAAAATTAAAAATGGATTTATTTTCAATTAAATTTACATCTTTCTTTATTATTACTTTTTTCATCTTTTCAGTTTATTCAACTAAAGATTTTTATGAACTTTTGGGATTAACTCGAGATGCAACTGAAACTCAAATTAAAAAAGCTTATCATTCTCTTTCCAAAATTTATTATCCTGATAAAAATCATGCACCAGATGCTGAGGAAAAATTTGTAGAAATTGCTGAAGGTGAATTTAATTTTAATTTTAATTTTAATTTTAATTTTAATTTTAATTTTAATTTTAATTTTTAATTTAATTTTAATTTTAATTTTAATTTAATTTTAATTTTAATTTTTCAATTTTAGCTTATGAAACTCTTTCTGATTCTAAAAAAAGAAAATTATATGATTTATATGGAGAAGAAGGAGTTAAACAAGGAAGAGATCCAAATT
Source organism: Anaeramoeba ignava (assembly GCA_028826165.1). Lineage (NCBI taxonomy): Eukaryota > Anaeramoebidae > Anaeramoeba > Anaeramoeba ignava. The sequence continues at coordinate 285,018 of JAPDFW010000081.1, read as the reverse complement.
CCTTTCAAACATTCCAAACGTATTAAAATTAAAATTCAAATCAAAATCAAAATCAAAATCAAAATCAAATTCAAATTAAAAATTCAAATTAAAATTCAAATTCAAATCAAATTCAAAAATCAAATTAAAATTCAAATTAAAATTAAAATTAAAATTCAAATTCAAATTCAAATTAAAATTCAAATTCAAATTCAAAATCAAATCCAAATTAAAAATAATTTAGATTTGATAATGGATTTTCATTTACTTTTAATTTTGGAGGTCAACAAAGACAAAGAAAAGGAGCAGATTTAAATATTGATCTTTTTCTTGATCTTAAAGATTTTATTCAAGGAAAAATTATAGATATTCCTTATACAAAAAATGCTCTTTGTACATGTCCTAAAGGAGGATATTCTTGTAAGAAATGTAAAGGAAAACCATTAATGAGAGTAGATACTCAATTACATGTGGTTATAGAACCAGGAATGAATCCAAATGAAGAAATTGTATTTATTCAAAAATAATATTTAAAATAATATCCAAAATAAATATTTAAAATAATATTCAAAATAATATTCAAAATAAATATCCAAAATAAATATTTAAAAAAATATTTAAAAAAATATTCAAAATAAATATTTAAAATAATATTTAAAATATTTAAAATAAATATTCAAAATAATATTTAAAATATCCAAAATAAATATTTAAAATAAAAATTTTTAAAATAATATTCAAAATAAAATATTCAAAAATAATATTTAAAATATTTAAAATATTTAAAATAATATTTAAAATATAAAATAATATTTAAAATAATATTTAAAAAATATTTAAAATAAATATTTAAAATAATATTTAAAAATAATATTTAAAAATAATATTTAAAATAAAAATATTAAAATAATCAAAAAAATATCAAAAATAATATTCCAAAATAAATATTTAAAATATTCAAAATAATATCCAAAATAAATATTCAAAATAATATTTAAAAAATATTCAAAAATAATATTTAAAATAAATATTCAAAATATTTAAAATAAATATTCAAAATAAATATTTAAAAAATATTTAAAATAAATATTTAAAAAAATATTTAAAATAAATATTCAAAATAAATATTTAAAATAATATTTAAAATAATATTTAAAAAAATATTTAAAATAATATTTAAAATAATATTCAAAATAAATATTTAAAATAAATATTTAAAAATAATATTTAAAATAAATATTTAAAATAATATTCAAAATAATATTCAAAATAATATTTAAAAATAATATTTAAAAAAATATTTAAAAAATATTTAAAATAATATTCAAAATAATATTCAAAATAAATATTTAAAAAAATATTTAAAATATTTGATTCAAATAGAAATTTGATGGTTATACTGATGAAGAAATTAATACTATTCCTGGTGATCTTATTATTACAATCCGTGAAAATCCTGATTCTCTTTTTCAAAGAAAGGGAATGGATTTAACAACAGAATTGAAAATATCACTTTTAGATTCATTAGTTGGATTTAAAAAAACAATTAGACATCCAAATGGAGAATTAATTACAATTGAAGAAGATTCAATAACACATCATGGTAAATATTCATTTGAAAAAAAAAATATTTCAAATCAATAATTCATTTTGTAAAAAAATTAAAAGGAATGATTCGGAAATATAAAGGATATGGAATGCCAAAAAGACATTTTCCTTCAGAAAAAGGATCTTTATTTATTAGATATCTTGTTGATTTTCCTAAATCATTAACTGATGAACAAAAATTAAGACTTGAAAATATTTTTAATGAGAAATAATATTTTAAGAAAGAAAAAAAAAAAGAAATTCCAAAACAATTTTTAGATTCTTTTCTTTTTAAAAAAAGGAATAAAAATGATTAAAAATATTTTTTCATTTTTTCATTTTTTCATTTTTTTGGAAAATAAAAGAAATGTTTAAACCTACTTTAAATGAAAATAATCCAAATGAGTTTATTGATTCACGTTCTTTATCAACTCATGATATAAAAAATATTGATTCACTTCTTGGAAAAACCAAATCATTTGATCAAGCAGATGATATTGTAAAGCAATTAAATAAACAACTTCACAATCTTGAAAAAACAAACATTATCGAGTTAATCAAAACAGAAGAAGCCACAAGAGAAATTGTTGAGCGACTTGAAGAGGCACAGAAAGAATTAAGCGAGATGCAAAATTTACTTAATTTATTCAGTGGAAAATTGAACTCAATGCGGAGAAACATACAACAAATTGAAAAAGATAATAACGAAAGAGCGACAAGAACGACCAATCGCGGGAAGGTTTTGGAAGATATCTCTTCTTTGATAACTCGGTTTAATGATACAGAGCAGGATTGCAAGATTATAGAGAATCAAAATCTTGATACAACAAAACCTCTTGAATTATCAAGAATTTGGCTTTCAATTCAAAAATTAAGTTTATCAATTAAAAAAGAGGAATCTTTGGGTCTTTTGAAATTGAATGCTGTTCATACAAAGATTTCACGTTTTAATGAATTAGAAACCATTTTTAAAGGAAATCTGGTTGAGTTTTTAATTAAGAGATTTGAAAATATTGATCAATTATCTCGTCCCAAAAATAATGAGCAAAATTCAGTGAATGTTTCAAAGAGTATTTTTCAAATCAATTTAATATTCAATTCAAAATTTAATATTTAATCCAAAATTCAATTTAATTCAATATTCAATATTTAATTTAATTCAATATTTAATCCAAAATTCAATTTAATTCAATTCAATTCAATTCAATTCAATTCAATTCAATTTTCAATATTCAATTCAATTCAATTCAATTTAATATTTAATATTCAATTCAATTTAATATTTAATATTCAATTCAATTTAATATTTAATATTCAATTCAATTTAATATTCAATATTCAATTCAATTCAATATTCAATTCAATATTTAATCCAATTCAATATTTAATATTCAATTCAATTTAATTCAATATTTAATATTCAATTTAATATTTAATTCAATTCAATTTAATTCAATATTCAATTCAATTCAATTCAATATTCAATTCAATATTCAATATTCAATATTTAATTCAATATTCAATATTCAATTCAATTCAAAATTTAATCTAAAATTCAATTCAAAATCGGAAAAAAATTATTTCTAGCAAAAAAAATAGAATTCGTTCACAAACAATTAGTTCTTTACTCTTGTTTTATTGCTTGGCTTAAAGACTTAGATCAACCTAAATATTTAGAAGTTCAAACAAAATACATTCATGAAATGAGAAATCTTTATAGAAAACAATTCCACAAATTATTTGAAGAATTAAAAAATAAGATTTTCAAGGAAGAAAGAAAAGCTAACATACTACAATTACCACCAACAATCCCACATGAAAAAAAACTGCCGCCAAACAAGGAAAAAATCACAACAATATTCGAAAAAGCTTTGAATGAAATTGCACCCTTTATTTTTCTTGAACAAAAATTTGTCCACATCTTTTTCAATTTTTGTGATACAAAATGGCAGGAATTCAACGGGAATTTTAAAGAAATTGAGGAAATGGAATCACTTCAAGTGCCGAATTCTGAAAAAATAAGTCAATTATTGGAACAAATTTTTGAAGGAACAATTTTACCTCAATTGGAAATTCTAATTGAAAAAGCAAATAAAATGGACAATCTTTTTATTCTGCAAATGATCGGCACGGTTCACAGATTTATTGTGATTTATCGGGATCATGATTTGGTGCTTCTTCGGTTATTAACGGAATGCCAGATCGAGTTACAAAAAGTGTTTTCTGTTTATATTGATTCCCAAATCCGTATTTTTGAAGAAAGCAAAATTCCAGGAAAAAGATGTGGAATTTTCCCAATTTTTATAAAATTCCCACTTTTTGTGGAAAGAATCGAAAAAATCATTGATTCGGATTCAAGAGGCTCTGCGGATCATGGATATCTCAAAATTGTGGTTCGAATGTTTGAATGGCTTGAAAAGGAAGTTGCAGAATCAAATCAAAAATATCGAAATATTTATCTTTTTGAGAATTATCACCATTTCTTCAGTTCGTTAGAAAAATCCTTTCAAATTCCATCATTGGATCCATATATTGCACAAGCAAAAGAAAAATACGAGAAAAATTTCCGGTCTTATATTAACTCATTGATTCGCACAAATTTTTCTGAGCCTGCAGACTTCTTTATGAAAATTGATTCCCTTCTTCCTTCGCATACTTACCAAGAAGTTACATTCCAAAGTAGTTTCTCAATGGGCGCTTTTACTCAGATGATTAAAAAATTCTCTAATAAATCAATAGAAGACAGAATCTCTCTCTCTTTTAAGAAAATCAATAAAGATATTCATCCTTCTTATGGTCTTCGTGAGATTGCCAAGTCAAAATTGAAAATTATGCTTCTTGAAATTTTTCAACATTGGGAAAATATCGCTTTTGCTTGTTATGAAACTCAAATGGTTCCTTCTTTTGAGATTTTTAAAGAAATTTTGGATCAAATGATTAAATGAAAAAAAGAAAATTTTGTTTTATTAATTTTTCAATTTTTCATTTTTTCATTTTTTTAAATTCAAAATAAAAATGCTTTCTTTAATCCAAAAATCAAATTTTAAATTTCCTTTCCAAAAAATTCCTTCTTTGCAAAAAATTCCTTCTTCTTGGTTTTCTTCTTTAAAATTTAATGAAAATGAAATAATGAAACAAAAATGCAAATCAATTGATTATTTTTCAAAAGAGAAAGTAAATTTTAATCAAAATCAAAATCAAAATCAAAATTTAAATAAAAAAATTTTTTAATAAGAAATTAAAAGTAACTTTTGATGATAAAACAGAACTTGAAATTCCTGCTGAACTTCTTAGAGCAATTCCTCCTCAAACTGAAGAAAAACAAGTAAAAATTTTTTCATTCATTTAAAATTTTTTCATTTATTTAAAATTTTTTCATTTATTTAAAATTTTTTAGTTGATTCCAGGAAGAAAATTTGTTAGTGTTATGTCAATTAGTCTAGTTGGAAATTATGCAGCTAAATTTGAATTTGATGATATGAGTGAAAATATTATATCTTTTCATTATTTGTTTTGGTTAGGAAAAAACCAAAAAGAATTATTTAAAGATTATGAAGAAAAATTGAAAGAAAAAAAATTATCAAGAGATCCAAAAGAAAATAAATCAAATAGATCAATTATTCTTTAAAAAAAAAAAACCACAGAATCATCTTCTTTTTCTTTCTTTCTTTTTTTTTGATTTGAAAAAAAATAAAATTCAATTCAAAAACAAAATAACTGTTTTATTTACTTCACTTTTCTAGAAATTAATTTTTTGAATTCTTGCCAAGTAAACAAATGAAAAATATGAAAATTTGGAATGATTTGTTTAATTCCTTCTTGAATCAAATGGATTTGAGGGAAAAATTCATTCATTCTAAAATTTTGGCATAAATTGGAATATTCTTTTGTTATTTCGAATTTTAATCGAGTCATTGAACCGCCAGGAAATAATTCAATTCGATTAGATTTACCAAATGAATCAATTGTGAAATTACTTTCGTGATCTTTTATCAGTTGTTCAAATTGACTTTTGGAATTCTGTGTTATTTTCTCAAGAAATAAAAATAAAGAATGATCCACTTCTTTTAAATCTTCAAAATTTGGTTTTTCAAAAACTATTAATTTCCAAACTAATGATGGAAAAGGGATGTTGATAGGAATAGAGTTGCGAATTGAAATACCAATAAGTTTCCCCAAAAAAATGTATTGAGATTGCTTACGTTTTGTGAGATTATTTGAATAAGGAACAACGGGTTTTGCATTTGAATCTGTTCGGCATTTTGTAAACAAATTCTGATCTTCTTTCAGTAAATTTGTGAGTAAGAAATGCACAAGATTAATTGTGTTAATTTTTTCTGGAATTTCGCTATTATCTTTTTGAATATATTCTGTAAAGGAATTGCGCATAATTTCTTCTATAATTGGATCAAATTTCACTAATAATTTGGGTGTTCTGAGAAGTTCAGGCCTGATAGAATGAAATTGATTCAGAATTTGCTCAAAATATGTTGATTTTTATTTAATGGATCATATGAAATTTTTATTAAAATTTTTGTTACTGGAAATGTTGTTTGGTTCAAGACATTTTCCAGTATTTGTATTTTTGTTTTATATAATATCAATCTTCTTAAATCAGTAATAATTTTTGATATGTGTATTTCGACGGATTTTTGGTCATTTTGATTTTGAATATTTTGATATTTTTGTTGTGAATTTTGTTGAATAATTTGTTGAATATTATTATTTTGATTTTGATATTGATGTGAATTTTGATTTTGAATATTAATATTTTGAAGAATTTGATATTTTTGTTGTGAATTTTGTTGAATGATTTGTTGAATATTATTATTTTGATTTTGATTTTGATTTAGATTTTGAATATTATTATTTTGAAGAATTTGATATTTTTGTTGTTGTGAATTTTGTTGAATATTTTGATGATGTGAATTTTGTTGAATGATTTGTTGAATATTATTATTTTGAGGAATTTGATATTTTAGATTTTGATTTTGATTTTGATTTTGAATATTTTGAGGAATTTGATATTTTTGTTGTTGTGAATTTTGTTGAATAATTTGTTGAATATTATTATTTTGAGGAATTTGATATTTTAGATTTTGATTTTGAATATTTTGAGGAATTTGATATTTTTGATGTTGTGAATTTTGGTGTTGAATATTTTGAAGAATTTGATATTTTTGTTGTTGTGAATTTTGTTGAATATTTTGATGATGTGAATTTTGTTGAATATTTTTTGATGATGTGAATTTTGTTGAATGATTTGTTGAATATTAATATTTTGAGGAATTTGATATTTTTGTTGTTGTGAATTTTGTTGAATAATTTGTTGAATATTATTATTTTGATTTTGATTTTGATTTTGATTTTGATTTTGAATATTTTGAATAATTTGATATTTTTGTTGTGAATTTTGTTGAATAATTTGTTGAATATTATTATTTTGAGGAATTTGATATTTTGGATTGGAATTTTGTTGAATAATTTGTTGAATATTATTATTTTGATTTTGATGTGAATTTTGTTGAATATTATTATTTTGATTTTGAATATTTTGAGGAATTTGATATTTTTGATGTTGTGAATTTTGGTGTTGAATATTTTGAATAATTTGATATTTTTGTTGTGAATTTTGTTGAATATTATTATTTTGATTTTGAATATTTTGAGGAATTTGATTTTGAATATTTTGAATAATTTGATATTTTTGTTGCTGTTCCTCTTCTTTGTCGATTTGCTGATTAGAATCCCTTTTCTGAGAAAATCCTAATTTTCGAATATATTCAGGAGAAAATACTTCAGAAAATGAAGTTTGTAAACGAGCCTGACGAGAAATATTGAATTGGCTATTATTGCGTGGAAAAAGGGAAATTTCAGATAGTGGTTCATCTTGAGAATCAATAAGATTATAATTTAAATCTTGAAAAGAATTTACTTGATTAATTATTTGATGGTTTTCATAACCTCGAATATCTGATGTATTAGAATTTTGTTTATTTGAAAAATTTTGCAATGAAAAATTTGGTCTGTGGATCATCTCACTAATTTGAGTTTGAACATTTTCGGTTCTCAACAAATTTTTTTGTTTTTCATAAGAATTGCCTTGAGATTTTTGAATTTGTATTTGAATTTCATTTTGGATATTTCTATTAGGGATTGACTTTTCAATATCCGTTTCACTTTCATAAATAAAATCAGAAAAATTAGTTCCTGAATCTGAGTCTGATTCTGGAAGACTGCTGTATAGGTTAATATCTTCAATACCATCATCATCTAAGAAACTCATTATTTGATTTGAAGATTGTTTCTTTGGGCTTTTTGGATTTTCTAGATTTGTATTTTCTAGATTTGTATTTTTTATATTTGTATTTTCTATATTTGTATTTTTTAAATTTAACATGTTTGGATTTCGAGTTGAATTTTGGAGTTGATTATTATCAGGAAAATAAAAATTTAACCAACTCTTTTTATTAGTGTTGCTGTTGTTGTTGTTGTTATTGTTATTATCCGTCGAAGATTTTTGAGAAGAAATTGAAAAGGATTTGCTTTGATTCTTAATAGAGGGTTGGTTTGTGTTATTTTGTGTCTGGAAAGCTTGGTAATTGAAAACACTTGGGATGCTTTGCTGGTTGTTTTTCTGTGAATTATAAACAGGATTAAAATTGCTTTTTGGGATAAATTGAGAATTGGGTTTCGTTTGCAAATGCGAATAACTTAGGGATGTTTTGGGAGAGAAGGTTGGAGATCTGGAATACAAATAAGAACTGTAATTTTCCCAAATTTCAAATAAGTTTGGTTGTTCAAATGATTGGTCAATAAAATGAATGACAGGGAAAAACTCGAGAATATTGCGGTTAAATTCGATGAGAAAACCAAAAAGAATATCGTTTTCTGCGTTGACTTCTCGAGAATTAACAAGAAGTGTGCAGGAAAAGGGCCAGGAAATATTGCCATTCATTGTGTGGATAAGCTCTGTAAATTTGAGAGAGGAAGAAAGTGGAAGATCAGGAAAATGAATATTTATGAAATCGGAAATGCTGAATAGCTTTTCGCATGTTTGCAGATTCAGCGAAAAATCGGATGAAAGAGGAGATGGCTGATTGAAATTGTGGAAAGAGAAGTTAAATGCGATCCGATTTTCAAGAGAAAAGATGAATGACACCAAGCGACGAAACCAAACAATATCGATATCTTGATGTAAATTGCTGAAATGGAAAATATTATGATAAAGATGATGGATATGGATCAGGAAGTCTGTAAGAGTTTTGACATAATCCGAATGGATCATATTTGGGTCTGATGTTGCAAGTCGGTTTTCTTCTTGGAAAATGGAATCGAGCTCAGGAAGATATTTCCAAAAAGCATTCCAAAAGACGGAATTTGGGGGATGAGAAACTTGGTGATTGTAAATTGAGATCTGGGCACGAATTTTGCTTGTAAGTGCCTGGAGAACAAAGATGCGAGTTTCCACAGAGAAAATTCTCGACTCAAGAAGCTGGAGAAGAGACTCATCGCTGAAGAAATATGAAGTGGATGCCATTTTGAAGGGGAAATCATGAATCAGACGCACAAATCCAAGGATGTATTGCTCAGAAAAACGGAGACAATTCTCCTTGTCTGAGATCCGTTTCTGAAGAGTAACGACATAGAATCTGTAGCCGCGACTGGGCTTATGTGCTCTTTCGCGCTGATATTTGAGCTGGCTCATGGTTTTGATGATTTGTGTGGAAAACTTGATTTCGGGAGAAGAAAGAAACGTGTTTGATGGTGAGACTGAAGTAAAGGTTTGTGTTGTGTGGAGAAGTTGAGGATAGTTAAGCACAGTGCGAACCCAAAAACGGTCGTTGTTAATGATCTGTCGAGGAAATGTCCCCAATCCACTTCCTGTCATAATTGACAACAGTGCGTTCTGTTGTGTTCCTCCTGCATGAAAAAGATATAAGGCCTCTTTCCCAGGTATCAACTGAGTCTGCGATAGAAATACAACAAGAATCTGCGAGCTTTTTGGGATGTGGATCAAACGGTCGTCGATAATCACCTGCGAATTTGGTTTTGGGTCTGGGAACTTTGCCTCAAAAAGATGGATTTTTTCGTGGCGTTTGACAACAGGATTGAGCTGGATATAGAATTCGTGGAAAAGCTTCTCAAGAAAGATATGAGATTCTTTGGTGGTTTCGGCGTTCTGGAGGATGAAGTAAAGTGCTGTTCTAAAAATATTGTAATGCTTGTTATCACTTCGATTTTTGTCTGCAAGCAAGGAGATCTTAAAAAGAGGAACGATATTAGTTGAAACGCCAAACACACGGAATGCGAAATGAGCGGGAGAAGCGATATTGTTTGCCAGAAGACGAAGAACAAGTTTTCGGGAGTATAGAATACAAAGAAGACTGTTGACATGATCTGTGATATGGCAGCTTGCCTCGCTTTTTAGCTTCAGTATTTTGAGGATAAAGTACTGGTCTGACAAGCGGTTATCTTTCTCAACAATATCCTCATTTGCCAGTAAGAGCCATTCTGCTCGATACCACCACTCCTCGAGACGCATGTCATCATGGTTGAATGTGCAGAGAAGAATTGTGCGTGTTGGATCGTGTTTGCGGATAACAATCCCCAGACGCTTCAGACTTGTGATCATCTCGCTATTCCAGTTCCAAATGAATGTTTGGGATTCAAGTGCTTGCGTGACGCCATTCACATACACAAAATCACCCACTTGGATTTTTTCCCAATTTTGGTTTGTATTACTTTCTTTGGAGATCAAATTGCTTTCGGATTTGGAAAAACTTTCCGATCTTGAAAAATTGCTTTCGGATTTGGGGAAACTTTCTGATCTTGAATAATTGTTTTCGGACTTGGTAAAATTGGTTTGCTGTCTTGAAACAGTTTTTTCCGATTTTGGGGTTGAGGGAGTAAATAAATTATGGCGGATGTGCTTGTCATAAAGATGAACAAGAACAAACTCTGCAGTTCTTATATCGAGGTTGGGAGATGGTGGCTCACGAAATGCGCTCTCGAAAAAGGAAATAAGATTGCGAGTATCGATTTTTGAAATATCAATATTGTTTGCGTTTCGATAGAGTGTTTTGAGAACCATTGTTTGAATCTGGAAGAAAATGGGCCAGTATTTGGTAGGAAATTGGGTATGTGTTTTGGCATAAAATGGTTCAAGTGCCTCGACAGTTGAGCTATCAAAAGGAAAAATTTCGGGAAAATTTCGAGGAAATTCTTCTTTGGGAATAAGTGAATTTACAGAAAGAGTAACAACCTGGCCAACATCGAAGATAGGGTCTTGCGGATCAGCATCCACAATCAGCACATAAGCCTCGAGATTTCCTGGAACATAATCCACAACAACACCACGAAGATTTGTGTGTTGCTGGTGGGATTTTCGCGAGAAATCGCGAGGATATTTTCGGTTGAAGTGATTGTGATTATGCATATTTCTGTTGTGGAAAGTGTTTTTGATATTGAACGTATTTCGAGTGATGTTTTTGTCTAAAACTGAGTTCAATCGCAATTCATTTTGATATCCCGAAAGATCAATATCCACAGACACGCCTAATCGCAGTGTTTCTGTGTAAGCACCAAGAACAAGAAGGGTTGTTGTGAGATTCATAAGGAATTTCGCAAAAGAAACCTCTTTGTCAGGATTGATTTGGGAATTGCCTTCGGTTTTCGCGATTTGTGAAGAGATTTCATTAACAGGATTCCGCATTTCTTCGCTTATATAATGGCTCCATCTTTTGTGCTGGGAAAGCGAGCGCAAGGTCATTACAAATTCTCCAATAAGCACACGAGATGTGTATTCCACAACCAGTTTGTTGTATGTTTTTGGGATGTGAGTTTGTATATAATTCTCGAAATCAAAGAAATATTGTTTCGATCCAAAATTCGCAGTTATTTTCAATCCAAAAGATCCAAGAAGAACAATTGGTACAAATCGTCCGCTCACATTTTTGAACGCAATTCCAAGATCTTTCCCGTTCTTTGTGAAGAAGATCACGCCTTCTTTTTGTTTGATGCCGCATCCAACAACATCACCAACGTTGAATGCAGGACCGTATTGAGAAAGGTGTCTGGAAGATGTGCGGCAAATTTTGCTTCCTGTTTCTGCGTCGAAAAGATACCAGGAACTTTGCTCGCAGTAAATATCAGCTTCATCAACATCCGCATCTGTATCGAGTCTTGAGGAGGATAATGTGGGACGTACTGCCGCAATTCCAAAGCACAGATGAAGAGCATTTTGGCTTGTTTTTTGAGTGAATTTGCCTGATCTTTCTGAAATGAGCTCCCTTCTTTTGTCTTCGTTTTGGATCTTGATTTCGTAGTAAAACGTGTGGATTGCCTGCGGGATATGGTAGTTTGCAAAAGCAAGATGCTCGTTACTCTTTAATGCTTTTGGATCTCGAAGAAATGCTTGAGAATATTCTGGATTCTGGAATGAAGGATCTTTTTCAACTGAAAAATAGGAATTAGGAACAGGAATAACGGAATTAGGGAAAATATTTTGGTTTGAGATCTGAGGCAAAATAAGAGATAGCGAAGACTCGATGTGGAGAGTGGAGCTGATCCAGCGAGAAGGAAGACGGGAATAGACGAAATCGCAGAAACCGAGATTGGGATGGATCTGGAGCTCTGTGCAAAGAAGATGCGGATGGGTGTTTGTGATGAAAAAAGTGCTTAGAAAATGGGCATATCTTGCACTGGCATTTTTGTACTTCTGCTTGTTGATGCTGATGAGAGGAAAGACAGGCGTAGTAAGGGAAGAGAATTCATGGAACTCTCTCTGGGGGAACTTTGCGATTTGCGGGATAATGCCGAGATTGAAAGGATGTTTTGGATTTGATTGGGGATCGAATAATATTGTGGAGCCTCGTAGCTTAAGTGCAGCCAGTGCGCGGATTAAAAAATGGAGCACGGCATTGCAATCAATATCGAGATTTACTGACAGGGGATCAACAACTGGAAGAAGTCTTCTCATCAGCCTGAGTATCAAGACCTGAGTGCGAAGAGCACCGAATTTGAGCATCTTGACAAGAAGACTGATTATTTCTTTATTTGCAAGACGCTGACGAGCAAGTGGTATTTCAGACAGTGCATAGAGATGCTTTATTTTATGGAAACCGAAAAAACTGCAAAGAATCTTGGCTGAGTCCTTCAAACGGTCGAGCAGAAGAGTGTAGTATGATTCTTGAATTTTGGAAAGTGTATCGACAGATTTTTTAGATTTCTTGGGTTTTCCCGATTTGCTTTTTTTCTCGCTTTGCGTCTCTGGTTTACGCGCAGAAAAAAGAACCATTCCAATGAGCAAGAAAGTACGCGCAATTTCCATATGGAAGGATATTTCGTGACTTGATTGGAATTCATAAAACTCGTTCACAATTGCGGGATGAATCAATGGTTCACCCGAAGTCATAGCTTGCCGTTCCTGCATCCCGACCATTGAGTTTATTTGCGAGCGAAGAAAACCGACAATATCAATCTCGCTGAGATCGAAATGGTCTTTTCTGGGGAACTTGAGGGTAAGAACTGACAAGCAAAGTCTTCTAAGAAGCGCAGACTCGCTTGTTTTTGATGCGTAATTCAGCATCGAACGCATCATTTTATAAAATGCGGTTCTAAGATGTGTTTTGAGATTTGGATCGCACACTTCCAGTCTTGAAAGATAATTACAGTGTTCGTACTCGCTTGAGGGTCTGTTTGCCATGCCGAGACTAACGAGTGCTGATTTGATTGGCGTCATTAGTTCGTCCTTCATAAACGGACAGTTTATTATCGGAAGAACATTTGTGATAGTATCAAATGCACGAGTTCTGCTCCTGCTTCTTTCGCTCTGGATGTAGATCCGCTCCCAGTTCTGTCTTCGCATTACCTCGATTGTCACCTGTTGTCGACTCTGTTCTTCTTCATCCCCGTCTCCTAGAATCAAATTTTGGAGAATCTGTCCAAGTCCACGGCATGCTACTGCCTCGAATAGTATGAGTTCTTCGTAGTTTCTACTTGATGCTGTTGTGAAATGCCCGATTATTTTGCCTGTTATTGGTCCACCTTTTTTTTCTGTTTTCCCGAATTCGATTTCTACTGAATCTCCCGGGAATATTAGTTTGCATCCATTGACCTTTTGTGATTTTTTGATTTTGACGTTTCGAACAATTTCGCCGTTATGCATTGCTCGAATTGTAACAGAGCCTTTGTATTGATTTTTGTATATTTTGATTGAAATAAAACGAGCGCCGGGAATTGTGATTATTTTCAGGTTTTTGTTATTTTTGGTTTTTGGATTCATTTCGGTATTTTCATCAAATTGTTGTTTATCATCAAAATCTGCGTAATGTTCAACACCTGCAGTAAAAAATATTTTTTGTGTAGAAATTCCGCGATAAACTTTCCAAATTCGGATCAACTCGATATTGTTATGATCATCTCCAAATTGCATCCAGATATTGCAATGATCAAGTGTTTTTATAAATGCAACAAGATCAGCAACAATTCCTTGAGCAAACTCGATATCGTGATGGCGAGAAATCTCTAGAATAGCAACCAAGACATGTTGAACAACTTGGCCACCAGGACTATCATTGATCCACTTTTCCATTTGGGATTGAAGAGACGCCACACGCTTTTCACCAGAAGATTTTGCTGCGCGCGAAAATTGGATCATAGTTTGAGTGAAGTGTCTCAGAAAGGCTTGAATCAAAGCGAGTAGAAGAGTTGAGTTTTGCTTAGCATCGCGACGAAGAATATCGCCCAAAATGATTTGCAAAGCAGAACGACCGCAAGGATCTCCAGACTCGGCGTAACGGACAAGACATGAGAAGAAGAGGATGATTCCTTGCATGATATTTTCGTCCTGTTTCTGAACAAGCATATATTGGTGGCGTTGGTAATCGGGAATAGTTCCAGAAACATGAATTGCAATTGGACTTGGTTCTGTCATTTGAAGTCGCGCATTTTTCTGCTCCTCTCGAGTCTTCAAAACCTGCTCGTGATGCACACGAACAGGCGCTACCAAATGCGCATCTACAAACCATGCGCCGTCGTGGATAATCTGCTCCATGCATGCAGCATAAAAGGCGTTTGCGTGTTCGCCTTTATCTCCAAGATTACTCGCCATTTTCACAAGCCATAAGGATTTCTCATCCTTGAAAAACCCTCTTCTTGCTACAAACAATATTCGGAATATTTCTTGAAGCATCTTTCGCGTGCTCGGACCTTTGTATGTCATTGCGAGATGCACTAGAAAACGCTCAGTTTTCTGTCTGATTTGATAATCCACACTTGTTTTTGTTTTCGTGTATTCTCTGTTTTTATTTCTTGTTTGTTGTCCGCCGAGATCAATGTTGATTTTCAGCAAATGCAGAAAAGTTGTGAGCAGTCGCTCGTCTTTGCTTACTACGCACAGCTCAATCATCTGAACAATTCTTTCGATGTTTCTTTCCACATTTTTTGGATCAAAAACAAAATGTATTTCGTGGTTGCAATTCATCCCAAACAATAATGTTTGTTTATGTTGAGCAATGAGTCTCTCCACAAGATCTACCATAAACACGCCGATGTTCTGTTTCTGTGTTGGTTTTTCGGGTTCATGTGGAAATATGGTTGTTGTCTCAACATGTGATCTGTCTGGTGATCCTCTCAAGTTTGTTTGAATATTCCCAAAGGCAATCATTTCCATCAATGAGCTTGAATAACCCCACACAATATTGGCAAAGGAATCATAGCAAAGACACCCACTCACATCGTCTTCAATAAGGAATTTCTGTTGCAATAACTTTATTCCTGTTTTCATGCAAAAAACCATAACAAGTGAATTAAAATTTGTATTTTTTTGAGTATTTTTTTGAGAATTTTTTTGGGTATTTTTCATGTCAAAATTATCATCAAAATCAAACGAATTGAGATATTTGTCAATATCGTGGAATATAAACACCAAATGAAGACCATCACTATAGAAACCAATATCTGAAAAATAGCGAGTGTCGAAAGGAATGCAATATTTTTCTCGGCATTCGTTTTCATCAACTTCGAACAACGCCAACTTTTTTTGGAAAGCCAAATTGCGGGGAGAGAAGCTGTGAACAATATAGCGCATTCTTTTTCGAGCCAAACTATATTTTTGCTCGATAATATACAGAAGCTTTCCGTCAGTAAACATTGGCGAACGCATCAGAGCATTTTCAGGACCAAAGAAATGAGTGGAGTTGTTTGCGCTTTTAATCGCACCATAACCGCTCTGCTTGATCTCGCCCTTGATCTCAAGAGTCTCCGGATTGATCTCAATAAGTGTACACGGTGAGGTTTCTGGTGAGCGATAGTAGATTGCTCCCGAAACACATACAACCCATCCCTTCTCGTGCGAATTATAGAACGGTATTCGCGCAGATACAGAACCTTTGGTTGTTCCCACAGCACCCTTTCCCACCTTCAAGAGGCCTTTGTTGTCGTGCAAATAGATAAATCCCCGATCACATGCCAATGTTTCAATACGAGGTGTTTTGTTGCGCTCAGGATAAATGCAGGGTTCTGCAAGAAGACGAAATCCATCCACACGCTGCATTGTGCTCAGAGAGATTTCGTGGATTTGGTTATATTCTTGCAACCCGTGATAGAAGTACTCGAGTCGATCTTTTTGCGAATCTGTAATTTCAAGAATTTTGGATTTCTGTATAAAATTTGTAGTTGTCAATTTGCTGTCAAAATTAAATGAAATTCGTGAGGTCTTTGCTGCTCTTGTTCCTGAAATTCCATTGGTTATTCCGTCGCTGTATCTGAGATGAGCCTGCTGGTTTGATGTTTCTCCGCTGCGCGCATATGTGTTATCTACCCCCATAATCCCTTTTATTGGTGATATACTTCCTTCCATTCTCGGGATAAAATTGTATTCTTTCTGTTGATCCAGTGCTTTTCTTGCTGTTTTTTTCGTGTGTTTCTGGAAGAGACGGAGATTATCGAGAGATTTGACTTGGATTCGTTTAAGGAAGTTCTTCTTTTTATTCTTTTTTTTGCGACTCTGTTTTTTAAATCCTTTTTTCCTTCTGTTTGTCATTTCAAATCCAAAATCACTCGAATTCATTCGAATAAATTCAACAGGAAAATAAACCAGCATCAAGAGATCAAGAACTAATCCGAGAGAGCCTCGTGCGTAAACAAGACTGCAAAGAGCATCCAAACAAGTGCTGAAAACTGTCTCGTTTTCCTGAGAAGAAAAATGTGCAACAATACATTTGACAGCTTTCTCTCTCAGTTCTTCTATCACAAAAGGATCCACATTTGCCAAAGACAGCGCATTTTGTGTTTTCAAGAACTCCCTTGCTCTCAACAACCCTGCAAGATTTTTATCCAAAGTGTCTTCCTTCTGTCCAAAGATCTGTGTGACCAAAAATTGCATTATTGGATCAACAGGATGATCGTTTGTATTTTTGTGATCCTGGTTCCTATTCCATTCAGATTCCAATCCTTGCACGTATTTCTTTCTTCTCTTCTTTTCCAAATGCCGATAAAATAGCCCCAATCCTTCGTTGTATCTTTGTAGCACGGCAATTTGTGCTGCAATAACATCCTCAAATAGTGTTTTTTGAATTGAAAAAAGTTCTTGATATTCTTGTTTGGAAACCAATTTTTGCAGTGCTCGATTGGCATAAAAGGAGTATTTTTGGATATTTGATGTTTCCCCTGAATCCTCGGGAATCAAATGAAGAAATCCTTGCTTGTAAAGATCCAATTTGTTTATTTGGTAATTGAAAATTTTCTGTTTTTCTTCTGTGTTTTTTCTTTTTTTCTTTTCAGCCAAAAAATATATTTCCTCGTTTATTAATGTAGAATTAAAAAGTAAATTTAGGTCCAATGTTCCCCAAAACATTTCTGGTTTTCTGCATTTGCCAAATGGCAGTTTTTGCTTTTTTTTTTCATTATAAATTTGATCTTCAAATTGGTTCATTCAAATACAAAAAATAATTATAATAATTTTTAATTCCAAAACAATATTTTGTGATTGTTTTGTAAATAATTTCTTTACAATAATAACAAAAAAAAAAAACTTATTTAAGAATTTACAGAAAAAATGAAATGAAAAAAAAAATGAAATGAAATTTTTATCCGATTTTAATTTTTTTTATTCTTTTCGGGTAATTTCATCTGAAATAAATACTTGAAATGCTTTCTATTAATTTTCTTAGATTATCAATAACAAACCAAAAACTAACAAAACAAAAAGACAAATCAACCAAAAAAATTGGTGAAAAACAAACCAAAAAGGATTTAACCCAGCCATAACCATATAAAGAGGATCCAGCAACAAAAAGAAATGTAGCTACACTTAACAAAAAAGGGACTATAAATGGAGCACCTGATTTGGAAAGTGCATAAAGTAAAAACTCGCAACCAATTCCAAAAAACAAAAATGTTAGGGCGTAATTTCGAATCAATCCATCCAAAGTAAACCCCAATAAAATAAAGAAAAAAAGCAAAATGCACACTCCAAAAAAAGAAACCATAGTCTCGGTTGATGAACGTGGATTTAATAGCAATGGATTAATACCCTCATAAATCAATATCATGAACATTATATAAAAAGGGATGAAAATGATTGAAAATTTTGTGCTAATTTTTCCATTCAATTTCAAAGTAATCAAAGTAATTGTAAACATCAAAGTGATCAATACGAAGATGAAGTTGAAAAAAACCTGCCAATCTGAAGGGTAATATCTCCACAGAAACGAAAAATTAATAATGAATAAAATACCGAGAAAAATCAAAGGAGAAGAAATCCAAAATATATTAATTGGATATCCCCAATCCAAACGAAGATGAATTAAAATCAAACTAAATAGAAAAAAGAAAGGAACAAAGCACGAAAGAAACATGAAAACACTATCCCACAATTCACGATATTCATAAGAAGGACTGTAATATGTATTGGTGAAAGCTTTCTTCTTTTGTTCCTTCAACATTTTCCAAATTTCCTTGCCTTTGGCTAATAAATGTTTTTGGTGATTGTTGATCTGATTTAGATAAAAAACGCGTTGTCTTTTCACAGATTTGAAAATGTATTGATTTGTGTTTGATATTCTTTTATTGATTTCGTACAAATCTTCGTACAAACTTGGATCAAAATTGGGATCTAAATGACTGATATCATGGTTAGATTTTTTGGAAAAGAATTTTTTATAATCCTTCAATTTTCCTGCAATTTGATGATTTGATCTTAAGTCTGGAGGTGTGGTAATTATTTTTTCCCAAATGAAGAATTTTTCAAATCGAATTGCTAATTTCATCCACAAAACTTTGTCTTTTGATAAATCATTGAGAAATTTGCAAACCATTGATAAAAGTATGATTTCTCCAGGAACTAAGTATTCCATAATCAATAATAATACTTTTCAAACACAAAATAAAATTAAAATTAAAATTAAAATTAAAATTAAAATTAAAATTAATATTAAAATTAAAATTAAAATTAAAATTAAAATTAAAACAAAATTAAAATTAAAACACAATTAAAATTAAAACAAAATTAAAATTAAAATTAAAACACGTTTTTTGAATTTAAAATAATTTGGAAATGAATATGAAAAATTTTTTTGTTATTTACTTTCAATTGGTAAAATATCTATTATTAAATTTTCTTTTTTAGGTGATTTCTTTAGTTTTAAAGGTGGAGAAAGGAATTTTGATTTTTTGAGTGATTCCAATTCATTATTTGTTATTGGAATTAAGTATATATTTGAAATGTTTGAATGATAAAAATTATTTGAATTTATTGCTTCTGTATTTAATTCTTTTTCTATTCTTGTTATTTGATTTTGATTCATTTTTTTTTTTGAAGAAGAAAAGAAAAAATAATTTTGATTTTTTCTCATTTTTTTCTTTTTATTTTGATTTTTATTTTGATTTAGATTTTGATTTTGATTTTGATTTTGATTTTGATTTAGATTTTGATTTTGATTTTGATTTAGATTTTGAATTTTGATTTAGATTTATATTTTGATTTTGATTTTGATTTTGATTTTGATTTTGATTTTGATTTTGATTTTGATTTTGATTTTGATTTTGATTTTGATTTAGATTTAGATTTTGATTTATATTTATATTTTGATTTAGATTTTGATTTTGATTTAGATTTTTTTTAGATTTAGATTTTGATTTTGATTTTGATTTTGATTTAGATTTAGATTTAGATTTTGATTTATTTAGATTTAGATTTAGATTTAGATTTAGATTTAGATTTTGATTTTAATTTTGATTTTGATTTAGATTTAGATTTAGATTTTGATTTATATTTAGATTTAGATTTTGATTTTGATTTTGATTTTGATTTAGATTTTGATTTTGATTTAGATTTAGATTTTGATTTAGATTTTGATTTAGATTTTGATTTTGATTTAGATTTAGATTTAGATTTTGATTTTGATTTAGATTTTGATTTTGATTTTAGATTTTGATTTAGATTTAGATTTAGATTTTGATTTTTGATTTAATTTAGATTTTGATTTTGATTTTAATTTTGATTTTGATTTAGATTTAGATTTAGATTTTGATTTTGATTTTGATTTAGATTTTGATTTTGATTTAGATTTTGATTTTGATTTAGATTTAGATTTATATTTAGATTTAGATTTAGATTTTGATTTTGATTTTGATTTTGATTTTGATTTTTGATTTTGATTTTGATTTTTGATTTATATTTTGATTTTTTAGATTTTGATTTTGATTTTGATTTTGATTTATATTTTGATTTTAGATTTAGATTTATATTTAGATTTTGATTTATATTTAGATTTATATTTATATTTATATTTATATTTTTATTTTGATTTATGATTTAGATTTATATTTAGATTTTTGATTTTGATTTTGATTTTAATTTTAGATTTTTAGATTTTAGATTTTGATTTTGATTTAATTTTAGATTTAGATTTAGATTTAGATTTTGATTTAGATTTAGATTTAGATTTAGATTTAGATTTTGATTTTGATTTAGATTTTGATTTATATTTAGATTTAGATTTTAGATTTTGATTTTGATTTTGATTTTGATTTTGATTTTGATTTTGATTTTGATTTTGATTTTGATTTTGATTTTGATTTTGATTTAGATTTAGATTTTGATTTTGATTTTGATTTTGATTTATATTTTGATTTATATTTAGATTTTGATTTATATTTTGATTTAGATTTTGATTTATATTTTGATTTTGATTTTGATTTTAGATTTTGATTTAGATTTTGATTTTGATTTTGATTTTGATTTTGATTTTAATTTTGGTTTAATCAAAAAAAAAAAAAATGATTCATTCCAAAATTTAAAATTATTTTTTTATTTTATTTTAAATTATTTAAAATGGTGAATGTTTTCACACGTTTCATCATAGAAATAAATGGAGATTAATTTTGATCAATTTTTTTTCTTAATAAAAAGAATTCACAAGAAAAAGAAAAAAATTTTTTTTTTTTTAAAGAGAAATTTATGAGAATAAAAGACTGATCGACAGAAGAAGAAAATTTCATTTTTCTTTTCATTTTTAATTTTTATTTTTAAATTTTACTTTTAAATTTTTTCCTTTTTTTTTTAATAATAAAAAAAAACTAATTAAAATTGTTAAATATTATTATTATTTAAAAATGCAACTTTTAGTTCTAATCAAAGTATTGAGTCTTTTCATAATATTACTTTGTGGATTAATTGGAGGATTTTTTCCATATTTTATTTCTAAAGCATCACCAATTAAAATGCAATATGGAGAAGCATTAGCAGGTTTATAAATAAAATCCAAATAAAAAATTGACGAAATAAAAAATTAAATAAAAAAATTAAAAAAAATTTAAATAAAAAAAAAAAACCGTTTAAGCTGGTGTTTTTATTGGCGGAGCTTTGATCCATATGTTAAATGACGCACAAACCCAACTTTACTCAGCAAAAATTAAATATCCATATGGTGAGTTATTTTGTAGCATTGGATTCTTACTTACTCTTATGCTAGAAAACGTTATTGGACCAGCTCTTAAATGGAAAGCCAAAAGAAAGAAAGAACGACAACTTGCAAAAGAACAGAAAAACCAAGAGAAAATCAAGCTAATCAACGCAGAAATCGTTGATTCCAAAGATTACGAAACAGACGATAAGAACCATATCTTAAAGTCAAGTGAAGATGATCCAAATTTTGATTCAATTAATATCCCAAGTTTGGATTCAAATAACAATCAAAATAAGAATAAAAATCAAAAAGAAAAACTGTCAATCTCAATCGAAGATGATCCTTCAGATCTAGAAGTAACTCCACTTGAAAACGAAAGCAAAACAACTGAAAAAAACGGGGATAAAACAACGTCAAGTTTAAAAGAAGAAATAAAAGAAGAAACAAAAGAAGAAACAAAAGAAGAAACAGAACTTCATGAAGCAGTTATAACTGTTGAAGACGGAAACTTCTCTGCCAAATTAATAGCAATGATTCTCGCGTTCACTCTCAGTTTCCACAGTGTTCTTGAAGGACTTGCGGTTGGGATTTGTAAAGATGTAACGGAAACTCTTGCCATTTCTATTGCAATTATTGCCCACAAAGGAATTGAAGGATTTGCGATGGGGATCAGTCTTTTTAGAGCCTACAAGAAAACTTCTTTTATTGTTATTGGGAACATTATTCTTTTTAGTTTATCTTCTCCTATTGGTACTCTTATAGGCATTATTCTTTATAACTTCGAAAATCCTATTATAACTAGTTTTCTTGTCGCTCTTGCAAGTGGTACTTTTCTTTATGCTGGTACTTTTGAATTTAATGTTATTTTGGATGGTAAAAAGAATATGACAAAAATGTCTTATGCAATCGGTGGTTTTACTGTTATGGCTGTTGTTGCAATTTGGGGTTAATTAAATTTAAAATTAATTTAAATTTAAATCAAATCCAAAAATTTCCTTTCTTTTTTTCTTTTTCTTTTTTGGAAATTAATTTCAAATTTTTTGAATTGAATGAAAAGGAATTTTGGTTTTTAATTCTTTTAAAACCAAAAAGTTTAAGCTTTGAATAAATTAAAAAAAGAAAAAAACTCAAAATTTTTAGTTTTTTTTGTGTTGTATTTATTTATTACACTTCTTAATTAAATGTTAGAAGTTTCCAAAGAAGAATATGCTCTTTTTTTTTGAGAATTTTGAACTTGAGTTTTAGATCTTTGTAAATTTAATTTTTGTGGATTGGATTGTGTTCTTCTCTTAGAACGAATAAAAGGTGTTAGGGATGTCATTTGGATCGATTTTCCCATTAATGTGGTTTGATCTGAAATTGATTTTGTTGATGGATTTGGTTTTATTTTTCTGTCAGGATCAATCTCGTGATACGATTCAAGTCTCATTTTTTGCATTCTTCCTTTTTTCCATGATAATTTTTGTGTATATTTGTTGGGCACTGATTTGAATATCTTTGCAGTTTTTGAATCAAATAATCCATATTCTCTGTATTCTGGAATTTTATAAAGATTGATGTATTTTAAGGAAAAATCCAAAATCAAAATATTTCGGAATTTCATGTAAATATCACTTTGTGTGACTTGAAGTATTTCTTCAATAAATTCGACCATTTGGTCATCACTCTTTCCAAAATCAGAGTGGAAGTATTTGAAGAATTTTGGCAAAATGATCTAAAAAATATTAAAAAAATATTAAAAAATATTAATATCAAAATTAAAATAGTTCTTTTCTTTTCTTTTCTTTTTTTTTTACAAGAGGATCTAATGTTCTATCTTCAATTTGAATAAAATTCTCGATAAATAACTGTGCAGAGCGATATAATTCTTTTTCAATGATTTTTTCATGATAAATATGAACAGGAGGTGAAGCAATCTGTAAATTTGATATCCCAAACAGAATCAAAGGGAAGAAGAAATCCAACACAAAATCCCTTCTTGGATCTGTTTTTCTAAAGTGTCTAATTCCAAAAAAATTCTTTGCATTTGCTCTCAAAATACCCTGTGTAATGTCATCAATTGAAAATAAAAAATCATCAATTTTGTATTTGAAGAGACTTGAAAAATGTTTTGCTTGAGATAGTGTTAAAGGAGGCGTTCCGTTTTCAACGCATGCATTAATAAACAAGGCGTTGTGGATATTGATCCAAAATGGGATGCGATCTAATTGATTAATATCTGCAAGATTGATGCTTTTTAGCTCGCCAATTTTGGATTTCATCAACTCAATATATTTGTCGTCTTCTCTCATTCTTTTCCAGTTACAATTTGCATAAAACAAATGGTCTCTTTTATGATTCAATTGGCTATCAGGATTCTGCTTTTCAAAAAGATATTTGTAATACAATTCGTTGATTTCTCCACATATTTCTATTGATATCGTAATAGGTGATTTTTTCTCGCCAAATGAAGAAGAATTAATGTTTAAAATTCCAAATGTGTCTTCGGATTCCGTTACAAAAGATGGTTGTTGAGTATCAACAATTTTGATTGCCTTTTTCCCTTGAATCAACGGGCTTGATATTGAATGCAGTTTTTGAATATGACTATCACAAGGATCGCCAAGTATATTTAATAGATCTTCCATTTTCGTGATTTTATCTCGTGATTCCAATGTTTTGTTTTTGAAATTTTCTTCTTTTGTAAATTCTATATTTTCTTCTGTAGAAAATATAGTTTCAATTTTGTCTTTGTATAATTTCAGAAATTTAACAAGATTTCCCATTTGGTTCAAATCAAAGAATTTTTCTTGAATTTGGATTTCTAAATCTTTCTCAATTTCTTGGTTGGGATCTTGAGAAATTTGATCCAAAAACTAAATAAATTAAAAATTCAAAAATTAAAAATTTAAAAATTCAAAAATTCAAAATTAAACAAACTTTATCAATATCTTCAATTCGATTTTTGAAAGCAAAAGTCAAAGGTTTCAATTTTTCATCCTTAACTCCTAAATCAGCATGATTCGCTAATGTTTGTACAATTTTTCCAACAAGAACTATATTTTTTCTTTGGGTTGGTGTGATATTTGAAATATTTGAATTCCAATCTTCAGGAGAAACAATTGAAGGACCAAAAAATCTTAAAAAAATAAACCCAGAAACAGCAACTAATGATTTTTCAGGAAATTTTAATTGGACTGACTGCCTAATATATCTGCAAATTTCTAATAAGTCTCTAATCAAAACCAAAAAGAAGAAAGAAATGAATTAAATTTAAATATAAATTAATTGATAAATTTACATTGGAATTTTCTTTTGTGCTGATAATATTGAATTTAACATGTCATTTGTACAGTTTTCAATAATTTCATAAGCTTCATCAAGAGTTTCAATATTAGTATGATTTTCAGGTAAAATCTTTTTTTTAAAAAGAAGAACAAGAACAAGAACAAATTAATCAATATTATAAAAAAAAAATTTATTAATTTTTTGATATAATTTTTTTTTACATCAACAACTTCTTTAATATTCATAATTTTTTCTATTGGTTCTTTTAGTATTAAATGAAGAAAATCTTTTCCAATTTGAAGTGAAAATTCTTTAATAATTTTTGTAGCAAAAGAATTTGCTCTAAATAATTGATCAGGAGAGTCTTTTTTTTTTTTAATTTTAATTTTAATTTTAATTTTAATTTTAATTTTAATTTTAATTTTAATTTTAATTTTAATTTTAATTTTTTTACTTGAATTAGAAACTTCTTTTTCTATTGCAATTTTTATAAAAGGTAATATAAGTTTCTGGGGATATAATATAGCTACCATATTTTCAGCAAAATTTTTGTATTCTCTTGAAGAGATAACATCAACAAGAATACTTAATATTTCAAAAGAATCATTAGTGATTAACTTTTTTTTATTATTATTAAATTAAATTAAATTAAATTTTTCAATTAATTTTTTTAATTAAATTAAATTAATAAGTTTTTTTTTTACTTGTAAAAATTCAATAAATTTTGATTTCCATAATTCAAGTTTTTTTTGAGATTCCCCTAATTCTTTCTTTTTAAAATAATAAATAAATAAATAATTAATTAAATATAATTGATTTTTTTTTTGTTATTTACTTTTATATCAAGATAATGAATTAAAAGCTTCATTTTCCCAACAATAGAATTTTTTTTTCCAATAACTTCATAAATTTTTTCTACGGGTTTTTCGTTTTTAATTGATTTTAATGAAATTGTTATCTTTCCGAAAATTTTGCTTTTTTTTGTAAGTTTTTCAAGTTGTATTAGTTCAATTAGAAGTGGAGTATCCTTTTTTGCCAAGAAAATAAAATCTTCATTCCATTTGGGGTTTGTAGAATCTTTAAAAGTAGTTTGAAGTTTATATTTTCCTTGCTTAATTTTGCAATATATCAATGATGGTTGTTCAAATTTTGGAATCTTTTTAACTTCAAAAACTACAAAAAAAATTTTTTTCATTTATTTTCTTTCAGTTATATTATTATTGAAATAATAATTAAACAATAAATTTTGATTTTTTTTTTTTACCTTTAACAAATAATTGAGGAACTGAAGACATTTTTTTAAAGATTAAAAATTAAAAATTAAAAATTAAAAATTAAAAATTAAAAATTAAAAATTAAAAATTAAAAAAGAAAGGAAAAAAATGATTTTGAAAAAATTAAAAATAAAAAAAAATAAAAATCAATTTCTTTCAATTTTTTTTTTTATTGATCAAAAGAAAGGAAAAAAAAAATAAGAAAGAAAAAGTAAAAAAAGATTTGTTTTGTTTTGTTTTGATTTGTTTTTGATCCAAAAAATAATCAAAAAAAAAAAGAAGAAAAAGATCAATTAATTCTTGGTCGATTTCGAGCTTCAACATTTATATTACGTTGATTTCTTTGAGACAATTCGAATTTTTTAATAAGACGATGAAGGAACAAAACACCAATAATTAGAAAGAAAAGATCATCAAAAATTCCAATAATTCCTTTTGTAAGTGGAATTATACTATAAGGTCCAATCATATATAAAATAACTAAAATGACAATAGTCCAAGCCAGAATTGATATTTTGTTGCATCTATTTGTCATTACTCTTGTCATTATATTATAGTCGTATCTCTATAAAATATTTGATTTCAAAATGAATTTTAATTTGAATTTTGATTTTATAAATTTAATTTTATAAATGAATTTTGATTTTAATTTTATAAATGAATTTTGATTTTAATTTTATAAATGAATTTTAAATAAAAATTACCATAGCTTGAATTCCTTGTGGACGTGAATGTGTGTCATTAAAAGTTTTGATTTTTTGATCTAAATCTTCGTTTGTCTAATTTTTCAAGAATAAAATTATTATAGTTAAGTTTTTTTTTTTTCTTTTGGAAAATTTTGATGAAAAGAAAAATTAAAATCGAAAATGGAATTTTGATTTTTTTACTCTTTCTTGATTTTGTTCATTAGGAGGTCTTTGTTCCCTTGCTTTATCAGCTAATTTTTGAAGTAAATAAGAACGGTAAAGTGCAAACACATTAGATCTACAAATTGGACAATTTGGATTGTGTTCACATGCATCTAAAATGCATTTTGCTTTTTAATTTTAATTTTAATTTTAATTTTAATTTTAATTTTGATTTTGTAAATGAATTTTAATTTTAATTTTAATTTTAATTTTAATTTTAATTTTAATTTTATAAATGAATTTTGATTTTGATTTTAATTTTAATTTTAATTTTAATTTTTAAATTTTAATTTTAATTTTAATTTTAATTTTAAATGAAATTTAATTTTATAAATGAATTTTGATTTTAATTTTAATTTTAAATTTAATTTTAATTTTAATTTTAATTTTAAATTGTAAATTGTAAAAATTGTGTTTTACCGCAAAAAGAATGACCACAATTTGTTTGAGTTGCATGTTCAAAATATCCAAAACAAATTGGACAAGTTAAATCTTCATCTGAATTTTGCATTTATTTTAATAATAAATATTATTTATATTTATTAAATTTTTTTTATGATGAAAGAAGAAAAAAATGAAAAAAAAAATGAAAAAAAAAATTTCATTTTTCCTTTTAATTATTATTTCAAAAAAAAAAAAAAATCAATAAATATAATAAATTTAACAAAAAAAATGCAAGAAGATTGGTGGAAATTTCAATTTTTAGATTCTAAAACAAATATTCCAATTCAAGAACTTAATCAACAATTAGATAAAGTCAAAGAAATTGCAAAAGAAATTAATATTTATCGAAAAAATAAGTCAGAAGAAAGACAAAAATTTAATGGTTTTCTTGAGGAAGAATTCACAAAAGTGAATCAAGTAAATATTGCAAGACAAGAACTTTATTCTTATGTTGAAAAAGAGTCAACAATTTTCCCTTTTTATTCACTGTAAATTAAAATTCAAAATTCAAATTAAAATTAAAATTCAAAATTAAAATTAAATTCCTAATTCAAAATCAAAATTAAAATTAAAATTAAAATTAAATTCAAAATCAAAATTCAAAATTAAAATTAAAAAAGACAAGAAACACAAAATTTCCTTGAAAAAATTGAAAAATTAATAACAGAAGCAAAAATTAAACAAGAAGAACTTATAAAATGTTTAAATACTGAAGATCCAAAACTTCAAAACCTTTTCCAAAATTTTAATGAATCTTTTGATAAACTTAAAGAAATTGGAGAAAGCTTTAATATCAAAATTCCTTGGCAAATTGAATCTCTTTTATTTTCTTCAGATGGAACAGTTCTTTTGGGAGCAGGAGCTGTTACAGATATTGATGGTTTGTTTTGATTTATTCTTTTTTAAATCACAAAATAAGAACATGTAATTTTTGGATTTATGATGTATTAATTTTAATTAGGAAGGAAAGTCAATTATATTGAATGTGATTTTTGTAAAAAAGAAATTCAACATTGGGGAGACGGAGAAGGAAAAAATCGATATACATGCCTTGATTCTTTTGCATTTTTATGTGAAGATTGCTATAAAGCAATACAAATTATAAAAACAAAACTTGGAAATTCAGTATGAACATCAATATGAATATGAACATCAATTAAATATTTTGATTTCTAATTAATTTTGATTTTTTTTGATATAGATTGCCAAAAAAATCTATCCACTCACAGATAAATATTGGGTTGAGGAAACGAATATTCCAGTGTTCCTAAGATTCCCCGTTGGTGAAAGTAAAACACCAGGAGAATTCATCCAAAATGCATGCAAAACTTATGGAAAAAGATTATGTCTTGGTGCTCATAAAGATAATCAAACAATCAGAACAAACAAACACTTCCGATTCATTGAATACAGCAATTATCTCTGGATAACTTATCAACAATTAGGAATTGCTATTAAAAATTATTCGAATATAATTTCAAAATTTCTTCCCAAAAGAAAATTTGTTGGCATATGTGGAGAAAACAGATTGGAATGGTTGATGACAGATTTCGCATCTGCAATTGCAAATCGGCCTGTTTTTGGGATTCATTCTACATTTTCACCGCAAGAAATAAAGAATCTTCTCGAAATTACTTCAACAGCACTTCTTGTTGTCAGTTCTTTCAAACTTTCTGAAATTCTTCAAGCAATCTTATTATCAATTGAAGGTTCAGGAAGAACAAGTGTGGAAAATATTATTTTAATGGATGATACTATTAATTTTTGCGATATCGAACTTGTGAACAAAATCAAGACAAAAGGAATTGGATTTCATTTACTTTATGAACTTATGAATAAAAATCAAGATAAAAATGAAAATGAAAATAAAAATGAAAATAAAAATGAAAATAAAAATGAAGATAAAAATCAAAATGAAAATGGAGATGAAATATCAACCATTTTGTTTACTTCGGGATCAACAGGAACCCCTAAAGGTGTTATTGTTACAAAAAATTTATTCATGAAGGAAATACAAAAATTATATTTTTTCATTCCCTTGGTTGGTATATCGTTTATCCCACTTTCTCACTCAAGTGATAGAATACGTTGTTGGGAATTTCTTGGGAATGGAGGCCGAATAGGATTCTGTGAATACAGCCATGATAATTGGATTGATCATGAAACTATTAAAAAAGACCAAAAACTTGATTCTTTAGAAAATTCTTCAAATAACGTTGAAGGACTTCTTTATCAGATAAAGGCAATAGAACCATCAGCAATAGCATTTCCCCCTCGTATATGGAATGGAATATATTTTATTTACAAAAATCTTGTTGCAAATTTAACACCAAAAGTGGAAAAGGAAAATAAAGACTTTTGGGAAAAAATTGAAAAAATTGAAAATGAAAATGAAAAAGAAAATGAAAATGAAAATGAAAATGAAAATGAAAATGAAAAAGAAAAACAAAATGAAAAAGACAATGAAAATGAAAAACAAAATGAAAATGAAATGGATCAAAACATATCAAAAAAAATTGATCAAATAATTGATCAAAAAGTGAAAAAAAAAATTCGCAAAATGATTGGATCTCGGATAACATTTCTAGCAACAGGAGGAGCTCCAACAGCAAATGTGGTTATGGATTTTGTTCGAAGTACTTGGAACAAGGATGTTTTATTTGTAGAATCATATGGAGCAACTGAAGTTGGAGGAATAACGGAAAACAACATTCCAATGGAAGGAGTAAATGTGAAACTTCTTGATCGACCAGATAAAGGATTCACAACAAAAGATCTACCTAATCCACGCGGAGAGATACTGGTAAAAACAGTAACAACATCTCCTGGTTATTATCACAATGAAGAACAAACAAAATTAAGTTTTGATTCTGATGGATTTTTCCATACTGGAGATCTGGGTATGTTTGATTCTGATAATAAATTATATATTCTTGATCGTATTTCAGCAATCCAGAGTTTGTCTGATGGAAATGTGTTTTGTCCTAATAATCTTGAAACTATTTATCAAAGTTCTTCTTTTATTCGACAGATTTTTGTTTATGGAACAACTTCTTTCGATTTTCTTGTTGCTTTAATTGTTCCTTCTCAAGAATTATACAATCATTCTCTTCAAAAATCAAGAGGCTAAAACCTTAGTTCTTAAATCTTTATTTGAAATTGCTAAGCAAAGTCACTTGAAAAATCATGAAATCATCAGAAATGTTTTTCTTTGTTCAAATGAATGGACGGTTGGGAATGGTTTATTAAACGTTCATTTTAAGAAAATTCGTCATCGTTTTCAATCAAAATTTAAGGATGAACTTGAAAATTTATTTGAGAAAAAAGAAGATTTTTTTGAATCCAATTAAATTCAAATTCAAATCAAATTCAAATCAAATTCAAATCAATTTTAAATCAATTTTAATTCAATTTTAAATCAATTTTAAATCAATTTTAAATCAATTTTAAATCAATTTTATATCAATTTTAAATCAATTTTAAATCAATTTTAAATCAATTTTATATCAATTTTAAATCAATTTTAAATCAATTTTAAATCAATTTTAAATCAATTTTAAATCAATTTTAAATCAATTTTAAATCAATTTTATATCAATTTTATATCAATTTTAATTCAATTTTATATCAATTTTAAATCAATTTTAAATTAATTTTAAATCAATTTTCATTCAATTTTAAATCAATTTTAAATCAATTTTATATCAAATTTAAATCAATTTTAAATCAATTTTAAATCAATTTTATATCAAATTTAAATCAATTTTATATCAAATTTAAATCAATTTTAAATCAATTTTAAATCAATTTTCATTCAATTTTAAATCAATTTTAAATCAATTTTAAATCAATTTTATATCAATTTTATATCAAATTTAAATTAATTTTAAATCAATTTCAAATCAATTTTAAATCAATTTTAAATCAATTTTATATCAATTTTAAATCAATTTCAAATCAATTTTATATCAATTTTAAATCAATTTTAAATCAATTTTAAATCAATTTTAAATCAATTTTAAATCAATTTTAAATCAATTTTAAATCAATTTTAAATCAATTTTAAATCAATTTTAAATCAATTTTAAATCAATTTTAAATCAATTTTAAATCAATTTTAAATCAATTTTAAATCAATTTTAAATCAATTTTTTAAATCAATTTTTAAATCAATTTTATATCAATTTTATATCAATTTTATATCAATTTTATATCAATTTTAAATCAATTTTAAATCAATTTCAATCAATTTTATATCAATTTTATATCAATTTTATATCAATTTTATATCAATTTTATATCAATTTTAAATCAATTTTAATCAATTTTATAATCAATTTTATATCAATTTTAAATCAATTTTAAATCAATTTTATATCAATTTTAAAATCAATTTTAAATCAATTTTAAATCAATTTTAAATCAATTTTAAATCAATTTTATATCAATTTTAAATCAATTTTTAAAATCAATTTTAAATCAATTTTAAATCAATTTTAAATATCAATTTTATATCAATTTTATATCAATTTTAAATCAATTTTAAATCAATTTTAAATCAATTTTAAATCAATTTTAAATCAATTTTATATCAATTTTAAATCAATTTTAAATTTAATTTTATATCAATTTTAAATCAATTTTATATTTTAAATCAATTTTATATATCAATTTTAAATCAATTTTATATTAATTTTAAATCAATTTTAAATCAATTTTAAATCAATTTTAAATCAATTTTATATTAATTTTAAATTAATTTTAATTTTAATTTTAAATCAATTTTATATCAATTTTATATCAATTTTAAATCAATTTTAATTCAATTTTAAATCAATTTTATATCAATTTTAAATCAAATTTTAAATCAATTTTATATCAATTTTAAATCAATTTTATATATCAATTTTAATCAAATCAATTTTATATCAATTTTATATCAATTTTAAATCAATTTTAAATCAATTTTATATTAATTTCCAAATCAATTTTAAATCAATTTTATATTAATTTTATATCAATTTTATATCAATTTTAAATCAATTTTAAATCAATTTTATATCAATTTTAAATTAATTTTAAATCAATTTTAAATCAATTTTATATCAATTTTATATCAATTTTAAATCAATTTTAAATCAATTTTAAATCAATTTTAAATCAATTTTAAATCAATTTTAAATCAATTTTAAATCAATTTTAAATCAATTTTAAATCAATTTTATATCAATTTTATATCAATTTTATATCAATTTTATATCAATTTTATATCAATTTTATATCAATTTTATATCAATTTTATATCAATTTTATATCAATTTTATATCAATTTTATATCAATTTTATATCAATTTTATATCAATTTTATATCAATTTTATATTAATTTTATATCAATTTTATATTAATTTTATATCAATTTTATATCAATTTTATATCAATTTTATATCAATTTTAAATCAATTTTATATCAATTTCAAATCAATTTTATATCAATTTTATATCAATTTTATATCAATTTTATATCAATTTTATATCAATTTTATATCAATTTTAAATCAATTTTATATCAATTTTAAATCAATTTTAATTAAATTTTATATCAATTTTCAAAATGAAAAAAATTTTTTTGATCAAAAAAAAAAAAGAAGAAAAAGAAATTTTCATTTTTTTCTTTTTCATTTTTTTTGTTTTTTCGTTTTCTTTTTGATTAGCTTTGGACTTTAAAAACAAAATGGGTTTAAATTACCCAACAATACATTTAAATTTTGTTATTTTTTTCATTTTTTTTTTTAATTTTTCTATTTGTCAAATCATTTCTAAAACAAATTCTTTTCAATTTGAAGGTAAATTTTTTTTCAATAAATTTAAAAAAATAATATTAAAAAATAAATATAAAAAATAAATTAAATAGGTGAATGGTCAAAAAAAGAACTTGAAAATTTAAAACAAAAAGCATATATTGAAGAAAATAGTGGTATTGTTTCTATTGATATTGAAGTGGGTTCATTTGTGGAAAGTTCTCCATTTGTTGTAAAATAAAAATATAAATGAAAAAAAAAAGTCTTGTTTTTTAATTATTTTATTTTAATTTATTTTATTTGTAATAACTACAGGCCGAATTTATTATACAAAACGGTCATTATTTCACCACAAATAAGATTAATTATATTGTTGTTGGAAATTATGTTGCTGCCAAGTTCATGAATATTACATTACTACCTTTTGAGTAAATAATTAATATTCAAATTTTTCATTTTAAAAAATTTCGTTTTTTTGGGAATATTTAAATTATTCGTTCATTTTTATATCAGAATTCTTCAGCAATACGGCATAGTCGATATCACCAGATCTACATTTAATCAAGTAATTAACTCAGTTATAATCAATTACGATGACATCTCAAATCGTAAAGAAGAAGTCAGAAAATATTGCTATTTTGAAGGTTCTCTTGAAATTGAAAAAATTTCTCAAGATTATAATAAAATAGAACAAATGAAGGGGTTCATCGACAGTCCTAATTGCGATATCCATCTTCATTTTTCCAAAGTCCAGCCTCTCAAAAAAGAAGAATATACATCAAAAGCAAATATTTATTTTTTCTTAATGGTTTCTGTAAAAACAAAAATGGATTTTTCTTTTATTTCTTAGTTTATAACTAGGATTTGTTTTTATATCAATTTTCAAAAGCAGAATCTTAAATTTGATTTATTTTTTCATTCAAAAATATTCTATTTAGGTTTCGGTTATCCAATCTATTCTTGTTATTATCCAATTAAGAACTTTAAATAACTCTCATGTATTATTATCATTTCATTCTAAGAAAAAAAAAATGAACAAGAATTTTTATCATCTAAATTTAACTTTTGTTTTAGGCTTTTCGTCGAATTTCAATTACTTCTTTAACGCTTGCAATTATAATTGATAATTACATTTCATTTTTTCATCTTATAATTGGATTAGTATATGGTAAAATTATCTAAAAATTTTTTATTGAATTTTAATTTTAATTTTTTAATTTTTTAATTTTTTTTAATAGAGGAAATTTTTTCATCTTTGATTTATATTGCATTTCTTCAATTTATGATCTTTTCAACATACGAAATGAGATATTTACTTTTGGTTTATAAAGCACAAAATAATCGAGAAATTGAAGATATGAGATCAGAAATGACATCTCTTTACTTTAAAATTTGTAATTAATTAATCCATAAAAACTATTTTTTTTTTTCAAATACCTAAAATAACAAATTTTTAATTAATTACTTAAATAGATTTTGCTACATTTGGAGGTGTTATTCTTGTTTATAATTTCCCCGTTTTCTTTAAAGTTTTTATATTCTTTTTATACTCTTTTTGGATTCCACAAATTATTTCCAATTCCTTAGAAAATACAAATCATTTTGGTTCAATGTAAAAAACTAAATCATTTTTTCTTAAATTTCTTTTATAAAATTTCTTTTTTTTTTTGAATATTTAGTGGATATTTTATTGGAACAAGTTTTACAAAATTATACACTCCAATATATTTCTTTTTTTATAAAGGGAAATTTCTTAAGAGTGAAACCAGATCAAAGATTTACAATTTATTTGATTATATTTGTAATTTCTTTGTTAATTATTATTCTATCACAAAAAAAGAATCCGCGATATTTTATTCCAAAAAAAGTAAATTTAAAATCAAAATTAAAATCAAAATCAAAATAAAAAATTAATCTTTTTTCCGTTTCTTCTTTTTAATAAATTATTTAGTTTTTACCAGAAAAATATAATTATTTTAGACCAATTAATTTAGAAAGATTAAAAGAAGATGTTTGTGTAATTTGTCTTGATGAAATCAAAGAGAATGATTATATGATCACACCTTGCAACCATATTTTTCATCGAAGTTGTTTAGAAAAATGGATGGAAATTAAAATAGAATGTCCAACATGTAGAGCAACAATTCCACCTCCATGATCTATATCTATATCTATATCTTATCTATATCTATATCTAACTAAATTTTCCAAATTCCCAAATTTTCCATTTTTCCATTTTTTTATGTTTTTTGTTTTGTCAGTAAAATTTTGATTTGTTTTAAAAAAAAAATCAATTTAACTCAAAAAATAAACATTTTTTTTTTTTTGAAAATTGAATAAGAAAAATAAAAAAAATATCAAATTCTTTATTCTTTATTCTTTTTTGTTTTTTCTTTTTTGTTAATTAATTAATTCAATTAAAAAAAATGGAATTCCAAAAAGAAAAAAAATTTTTTTCTTCTTCTTTTTTTTTATAAATTCACATTGTAAAAGGTAATTTTCTGAGAACAGAACTAGCAGGTTGTAATTGTGGTTCAAAACTTCCAAAAAGAAAATCTTCTTTTGATAAATTTTCAATATTCACTCGATCATCAAGAATTCCAAATGCATTTGAGTTTTTGGGAATCAACCAACGAACAAATAAATAAGCTTTCTTTGTCAGTGGTTTTTGGATAATTTCTTCAACCAAAGCAAATAAATATTGATTATTTTGAGTCATCATTAAAACACAATCTCCACGATGAATTTCTAAATGAGGTGTTCTAAAATTGCGAATTTGAGACAAAAAATTCGATTTATATTTTTCAAAATTTGGTAAATCTTCTTTTTTGGGTTTCTTTGTAGTTTCTTGAACTGACAATCCCAAATCATTTTCAAAATTTTTTTGCTTTTCTGGAAATGCAAATTTTTTTCTTTTTAATTTTTTTTTATGTGAATTTTTGGATCTTAAGAAATCAACAATTAAAGGAATTTTTTTTCTTGATTTTGATTTGATAATATTTTCTTCTTCTTCATCTTGTTTTAGATCAGCAAGAGGAATTGGATAATCTTTTTCTGGAAAATATAATTCAAAAGAATAATTTTCTTTCAGATCATCATCTTCTAATTGTTGAAGATCTTCATTTTTATTAGGATTATTTTGAGTATCATTTTCAAGATGTTGATTTGGGGTGAATAAATCATGGGATTTACTTGGTTTGATGTTTTCATCTTGGAAAGGAGTTTTCTGAATAGATTTGTTTTCAGAATTTCTTTTGGATCGAATCTTCCCAGCAATCTCTACTAGATATCCAAGGCCTGTTTCAGAATGAAGAATTTCATTTTCTGGAAAAGATTTGGATTTTCCATTAACCAAAAAAGGTATTTTTCTTTTGTTTAGGTTTTGATATTGAAATTGATTATTTTGATTTAAATTTTGATTTTGATTTTGATTTTGATTTAGATTTTGATTTTGATTTTGATTTAAATTTTTTAAATTTTGATTTTGATTTTGATTTTGATTTAGATTTTGATTTTGATTTTGATTTAGATTTTGATTTTGATTTTGATTTAAATTTTGATTTTGATTTGGATTTGGATTTTGATTTAGATTTGGATTTGGATTTGAATTTTCATTTAGATTTTCATTTAGATTTTGATTTTCATTTAGATTTTGATTTTCATTTAGATTTTGATTTTCATTTAGATTTAGATTTTGATTTAGATTTAGATTTTGATTTGAATTTGGATTTGGATTTGGATTTGGATTTGGATTTAGATTTGGATTTGGATTTAGATTTGGAATTGAAGTTAGAATTGGAGATATATTTGAAGTTAGATTTTGATTTGGATTTGGATTTGGATTTAGATCTTCGAAAATAAAATTGGAAGATAACTGAGGAAACGAATATGAACGAGGAACAATAGGATTTTCTTGCTGGAAAAATTGGAAATGTGGAGTTAAATAAGTAACAGGAAAAAAAGAATTTGGATAAAGAAAATATGGAGTTGGAAAAAAATTAGAGAAAAGAAAATGATTCGGATCTGAAGGAAAAGGAGACGAAAAAATCGAATTTAAATTTTGATTTGTCATTTCTTGCCCATTTTGAAACTGATTAAAATTTAATAACGGATTTTTATATTTTGTAGAAAAAATAAAAGGTTGGTTTCCGAGAGCAAAATTTGATTGAACTGTTGAAAATGTATCTTTATTGTCTTCAGCCAATTTATTTTTTATAACTTCGTTTGGGAAAAAGGAATTTTGTGTTTCTTTTGAGAAATTTTGTTGTAGTTTTTTTTCGGTTTCTTGTCCTGTTTTTGGAGTAAAGGCAGTTGTGTTAATAACTTTTTTTAATTCATAATTGTCGTTTTCTTGCAGAATTTCATTTGAGGGATGTTTCATTTGTTCGATAAATAAATTTTTTGACTGAAAAAAAAATTAGTTAAAAAAAAAAATGAACAAAAAGAATTTTAAAAAAAAAAACAAATTTCCTCTTTTTTTTTTCTTTTATTTCCTCTTTTTTTTCGCTTTTAATTTTATTTTAAATTGAATTTAATTTTAAATTGAATTTAATTAAAAATAAATTTGTTTCTTACGACAATTTTCACTTCCTAATCTTTCTATTTTTAAAAAGATCAAATTCCTTTCTTTAAATCTTGAAAAAAGCAAAACAAAACAAAAACAAAAACAAAAACAAAAAAGTCTTCAGGATTTTGACTAATTCAAAAAAAACTTCTAAATAAAATCTATATTACAAAATTTCTAATACTTTTTATTGATTTGATCTCATTTCCAAAAAAACAAACAAACAAAAACAAAAATAAAAATAAAATTAAAATTAAGATTTTTCCAAATTAACTAATTTTAAACAAAAATAACTTAAGATTTTACTTGATGATTTGATCCCCAATAAAATTTAAATAAAAATTTTAAATAAAAATTTTCAAACATCCAAAAGAGAGCATGAGTAATTGTTTGATCACTTTAATTAAATTTAAATTAAATTTTAAATTAAATTTAAATTAAATCCACAAAAGGCAAATTTCTTTTTAAATTTTTCAATTATTTTGATTTATTGTGATCAATAATTCAATTTTATTTTTATTATTATAAATAAATTATAAATTAATTATAAATTAATTATAAATTAATTATTATTTAAATTATAGATAAATTATTCTATTCCTCTTTTTTTTGATTTATTTTTAATAAAAATATTTCATTTATTTTCAATTATTTTGATTTATTTTGATCAATAATTCATTCTTATTTTTATTATTATAAATAAATTATAA
This sequence comes from Anaeramoeba ignava, assembly GCA_028826165.1. Classification (NCBI taxonomy): domain Eukaryota; family Anaeramoebidae; genus Anaeramoeba; species Anaeramoeba ignava. Next base: position 246,573 of record JAPDFW010000081.1, on the reverse strand, counting down.
ATAAATTATAAATTAATTATAATTCCCAATTTTATTTTATTCCTCTTTTTTGATTTATTTTTAATAAAAATATTTCATTTATTTTCAATTATTTTGATCTATTTTGATTTATTTTATTCATTTTTATTTTTTTATTATTATAAATAAATTATAAATAAATTATAAATTAATTATAATTTTTATTATTAATAATTATTTTATATTCCTTTTTTTTTATTGGTTTATTTTTAATAAAAATATTTCAATTATTTTCAATTATTTTGGTCTATTTTGATTAATAATTCAATTTTTATTTTTATTATTATAAATAAATTATAAATAAATTATAAATAAATTCCCAATTTTATTTTTTATTCCTCTTTTTTTGATTTATTTTTAATAAAAATATTTCATTTATTTTCAATTATTTTGATTTATTTTTGATCAATAATTCATTCTTATTTTTATTATTATAAATAATTATAAATAAATTATAAATAAATTATTATTCCCAATTTTTATTTTTATTCCTCTTTTTTATTGATTTATTTTTAATAAAAATATTTCATTTATTTTCATTTATTTTGATTTATTTTGATTAATAATTCATTCTTATTTTTATTATTATAAATAAATTATAAATAAATTATAAATAAATTATTAATTCCCAATTTTATTTTATTCCTCTTTTTTTATTGATTTATTTTTAATAAAAATATTTCAATTATTTTTAATTATTTTGGTCTATTTTGATTAATAATTCATTCTTATTTTTATTATTATAAATAAATTATAAATAAATTATAAATTAATTATTATTCCTAATTTTATTTTATTCCTCTTTTTATTGATTTATTTTTAATAAAAATATTTCATTTATTTTCAATTATTTTGATTTTTTTGATTTTGATCAATTAATTTTTATTTTATTTTTATTATTATAAATTAAATTATAAATAAATTATAAATAAATAATTATTCCCAATTTATTTAAATTATTCCTCTTTTTTATTGATTTATTTTTAATAAAAATATTTCATTTATTTTCAATTATTTTGATTTATTTTGATCAATAATTCATTCTTATTTTTATTATTATAAATTAAATTATAAATAAATTATAAATAAATAATAATTCCCAATTTTATTTTATTCCTCTTTTTTATTGATTTATTTTTAATAAAAATATTTCATTTATTTTCATTTATTTTGATTTATTTTGATCAATAATTCATTCTTATTTTTATTATTATAAATAAATTATTATTTTTTTTCCTTTTTATTAGTATTTTTTGAGACAGAATTACTAATAATTTTGTAACGATTATTATTTTTTACGTTAAATCGTTACATTCAGTATAAAAGGTTGAAAGATTTTTTTTTTTTTTTTTTATTCTTTTTTTTACTTAATTTTTTGTTTTAATTTTAATAATGGAAGTAGAAAATTTTACTTATGATGGAAGAATTGAATTAATAGTTGGACCAATGTTTTCAGGGAAAAGTAATGAATTATTGAGAAGAATGAGAAGATTTGAGATAAGTGGAAAAAAAACACTTTTAATAAAATATTCAGAAGAGAATAAAGAGCCGATTGAAAAAGAGTTTTGTACACATGATGGGTAATATATTTTATTAATATTCAATATTTATTCAATATTTATTCAATATTTATTCAATATTTATTCAATATTTATTCAATATTCAATATTTTATTAATATTCATTTAATATTTATTTAATATTTATTTAATATTTAATTAATATTTATTTAATATTTATTCAATATTTTTATTCAATATTTATTTAATATTTATTTATTTGGGTATTTATTTAATATTTTTTATATTTATTTATATTTTATTAATATTTTATTCAATATTTATTTAATATTTATTTTCATATTTATTTTATTTAATATTTATTTAATATTTTATTTATATTTATTCATTTATTTATTCAATATTTAATATTTATTTAATATTTATTTAATATTTATTCAATATTTATTCAATATTTATTTAATATTTATTTAATATTTATTTATTTATTTAATATTTATTTAATATTTATTTAATATTTATTCAATATTTTATTATTTAATATTTATTTAATATTTAATATTTTATTAATATTTTTATTAGATTGTGTAAAAACGCTTTTTGGATTGATCAAATTTTTATAATGGAAAAAAATGCAAAACAAGTTGATGTTGTTGGAGTTGATGATGGACAATTTTTCCCAGATTTAGATGATTTCGCCGAAAAAATGGCGAACCAAGGAAAAATAGTTATTGTAGCAGGATTAGATGCTACATTTGAAAGAAAACCATTTGATTCAATTGTAAGTTTAATTCCTAAAAGTGAAAAACTTGACAAACTTTTAGCAGTATGCGCAGTTTCGGAAAAAGATGCAGCCTTTTCGAAAAGAAGAACCAATGAAACACAAGAAAAAGTGTTAGGAGGAACAGATAAATACCTCGCAGTATCACGACAACAATGGTTCCAAAAAGGAAAATCAGAAAAGGAAGTTGATGAAAAAAAAGAAGCCGATCTCAACTTCCAAGGCGAAATCCAATTGATTTTAGGTCCGATGTTTGGAGGTAAAACTTCGGAATTAATCCGAAGAATGAGAAGGTATCGAATTGCACAAAAAAAATGTTTGATGTTAAAATACAACAAAGACACAAGGTATACAAAGCAGTTCTGCACAACCCATGACCATGTCACATTCGAGGCAATGCAATGCGGTTCTTATCTTTCTGCCGTTAAAGAAATTGTTGCAGATTATGATGTTATCGGTGTTGATGAAGGTCAGTTTTTTTTGGATGTTGTTCAATTTGTTGAAGATTTGGCAAATAAAGGCAAAATTGTTGTTGTTGCTGGTTTAGATGGCACTTTCGAAAGAAAACCGTTTGGAAATTTCCTTAATCTTGTTCCTCTTGCTGAAAGTGTTTGCAAATTAAATGCTGTTTGTGTCAAAACTTTTAAAGAAGCTCCTTTTACAAGAAGAATTTCAGAAGAAAAAGAAATTGAAGTTATTGGTGGAATTGATAAATATGCTGCTGTTTCAAGAAAAGCTTTTTTCCAAAAAGATTTTTGAAAAACAACAAAAAACAAAACAAAAACAAAACAAAACAAAACAAAAAAAGGAAAAGGAAAAAGAAAAGCTTTTTGTTTCAAATGATTTTAAATTTAACTGTTGCAAATGATTTTAATTTTGATTTTTATTTTGATTTTTATTTTGATTTAAATTTTAATTCTCTTTTTCCTTTTTCATTTTCTAATTGATTTATTTCTTTTTTCAATAAATTCTCAAGAAAAAAAAAATTATTTTCTATTTATTTTCCTTTTATTTTCTATTTATTTTTATTTTTGAAAAGACAAAAAATTTTGTTCCACTTTTTTTAATTTAATTTTTTAATTTAATTTTTATTTATTTTAAACGGATAATTTTTTTTTTTTAACGTCTCTAAATGATTTTTAAATTTTTTCATTTAAATTTTTTCATTCATTTTTTTTTAACTCATTTCTTTTTATCAATTAATTTTAAAATGACTAATAAATCTGGTTTAATTCTTCCTTTTAAACAAAAAATTTTAATTCCAAAAAGTCTTGTAAATCCTAATAACGAAAATGAAAAAATTAATTTTCCAAATCGGTAAATCAAAAAGAAAAATTACCAATTTTATTTTATTATTTAATTTTGTAATTTTGTTTTTAGTTCTCTTTCAAATTTAAATCAAAAACAAAAACAAAAACAAAGTTCAATTATTAAAAAAGAAACACAACAAATAAAATCGAAGAAATTTTTAACGAATTTTCCGAATATCAAAACAAATGAAGAAAAAGGAAATCAAAATACTCAAACCAAAAGCAAAGAACAAAAGCAAATAATCAAATCAAAGCCACCGATCCGAATCAAACCAATTTATTCAATTTCGAATTCGATTCCAAATTCGAATTATAATACAGGAAAAAATATTATCAAAAAAAATAAAACCTCATCATTTATTGAGAAATCAAAACAAAAACCCAAATTGAATATTAATTTAAATATTAATAAAGATATGAATAAAGATATTAATAAAGATATTAATAAGGATATGAACTCTAATTCTCCAAATCAAGTTACTCAAATCAAAAAAGAAAAAGAAAAAGAAAAAGAAAATAATCAAGAAAAAGAAAAAGAAAAAGAAAAAGATAAAGATAAAGAAAAAGAAAAAGATAAAGATAAAGATAAAGATAAAGATAAAGATAAAGATAAAGATAATCAAAAAAATAACCAAAAAAAAAGATGGCAAATATCAGATTTTGAAATTGGAAATCCTCTTGGAAAAGGTAAATTCGGATATGTTTATTTGGCTCGTGAAAAACAAAGTAAATATATTGTGGCCTTAAAAGTTTTAATGAAAAGTGCTTTGCATCGAGATGGGATTCTTCATCAATCAAAACGGGAAATAGAAATCCAATCACATCTCCGCCATCCAAATATTTTGCGACTTTACGGATACTTTTACGATAAAAAATGTGTGTATTTAATACTTGAATATGCAGGAAATGGAGATCTTTATAAGGAATTAGGCAAGAGAGGAAAATTTGACGAAAAAACAACAGCTCGATACATACGATCCGTGGCAAGTGCTCTTCTTTACTGTCATTCCAAGAAGGTTATCCACCGAGATCTCAAACCTGAAAATATTTTGATTGGAAATGACGGAGAATTAAAAATAGCTGATTTCGGATGGTCTGCTGTTTCTCCAGATTCCACAAGACTCACAATGTGTGGAACACTGGACTATTTGCCTCCTGAGATGATTGCGGGAAAGGAATACAATGAGATGGTTGATGTTTGGTCACTTGGTGTTTTAATGTATGAACTTCTTATTGGAAATCCACCTTTTGAAGCAAAATGTCAAAATGAAACTTATCGAAAAATTGTTGATGCTAAACTTCATCTTCCAAAAACTCTTTCTTCAGATGCTCGTGATTTGATTAAGAAGTTACTCGTTAGAGATCCTTCTAAAAGAATTCCTTTGGAAAATGTGTTGAAACATGAATGGATCGAAAAAAATTCAAGCAAAAAAGATTGATTATTTTGTTTTGATTTTAAATGAATTAAAAAATTTTTCATTTTTTCATTTTTCATTTTTCATTTTTCATTTTTCATTTTTTCATTTTTCATTTTTTCATTTTTCATTTTAAAATGAGTTTTTCTTTTCATATTTCCATTTCTCTTTTTCTTTTTTTCGGTCTTATTTTTCTCGTTTCAGATTCCAAAAAACTCGAAAAATTTCAACAAGTTAGTGAACTTGATCCAGCAGAACTTGTAATAGTGAAAACACCAAAAACAGCAGCAAAATTCGGATATCATCCAAAAGGATTTCTTTATGAAGAAACACCAAATTCTGAAGTAGCAAAAAAATCGCATAAGAAATTTGTGAAAGTAATGACAAAAGAAGGAGTAAAAGTTGTGAAAATTGACAAAGTTTTCCGGAAATTAAGCCATGAAAAACTAGAAGAAATTGCATTTAATTTTCTTCAATATCAACTTGCAAAGGATTCAAAAGAAGTGCCAGAAAAACTGTTATATTACCTGTCAGACGAACACAAACGGGATAATCTTCGCAAAATGTCAAAAAAGCAACTTATTGATATTATATTTGAGCAACCGACAGTGATTATCAATATGACGACAGATCTTGAAGCGACCCATGTTATAAACCGACCAAGTGCAAATTTGTTATTCACTCGCGACCAGCAAATTGTGACAGCAAAAGGTCTTGTTCTTGGGAATTTCGGTTCTCGTCAAAGAACTCCAGAGACTGAGCTCATGAAGATCTTTTTCCAGATTCTCGGCATCCCAATTATTGGAGAGGTTCCATCTCCCGCTCGTTTGGAAGGTGGAGATTTTATCCCTTTTAGTCGAGACCTTGCTTTCCTTGGTGTTGGTTTTTATACAAATATGCAAGGCGCGAATTACTTAATGGAGAATGATCTTCTCGGTTCGCGCAGACTCGCTGTTGTTTATGATGAATTTGACATGAATATCCAGCATATGCATCTTGATACTATTTTCAATATTGCTGATGAATCTAGAGTCGTTTTACTTGATACTGTTATTGGGAATACTTCTAAAATTCCAAGAATTGTTCGCGAATATGTTCAAAACGAGGATTCTCATAAATATGAATTGAAACGAGAAGTCGAATTTTCCCAATTCTTAAAAGAGGAAGGTTTCCAAATCATCCCTATTACTGACCAACAACAACATGGTTATATAACTAATTTCTTAAATTTGGGAAAGCGTCATAATGGCAAGTGTCTTATTATTTCTGTTCATCCAGATCTTGAAAAAATTTTGAAAGAAGCTGGTTATGAAGGAAAAGTTATCTATGTTGATTATTCTGGTATAACAACTATGTAACATTTCAAATGCAAAAAAAATAATATTTAAATTCAATTTAAATCAAATCAAATCAAATTTAAATTAAATCAAATTAAATCAAATTAAATCAAATTAAATCAAATCAAATCAAATCAAATTAAATCAAATCAAATCAAATCAAATTAAATCAAATTAAATTAAATATTTAAATCAAATTAAATTAAATTAAATTAAATTAAATATTTAAATCAAATTAAATTAAATTAAATTAAATATTTAAATCAAATATTTAAATCAAATTAAATTAAATTAAATTAAATTAAATTAAATTAATTAAATTAAATTAAAATCAAATTAAATTCAATTCAAATTAAATATTTAAATTAAATCAAATCAAATTTAAATTAAAATCAAATTAAAATCAAATCAAAATTAAATATTTAAATCAAATCAATTAAATCAAATAAATAAATTCAAATTAAAAAAATTAAATAAAAAAATCAAATTAAAATTTAAATTAAATCAAATTAAATCAAATTAAAAAAAATCAAAAAAAAAAAACAAGAACAAAAAAAAAAAAATCAACAAAATCATTTAAATTAAATCAAATTAAATCAAATTAAAATCAAATTAAAATCAAATTAAATTAAATTTCAAATAAATTTTAAATTTTGAATTTAAATCAAAATCAAATTTTAAATCAATAAAAATTAAATTTTTAATTTTGTATATTGAACAAAAACAAGAACAAAACAACAACAAAAACAAGAAATTTTTTAAATTTTAAATTTTCTTTTTTTCTTTTTCTTTTTTTTTACTTTTACTTTTACTTTTACTTTTACTTTTACTTTTTGAGTTTAATTCCTTCAATAAAACAATTTCCTTTTAAATTTTGTTTTAAATTTCATTTTAAATTTTGATTTAATTTTGATTTAAATTTTTGATTTAAATTTCCTTTTAAATTTCCTTTTTAATTTTGTTTTAATTTTTAAATTTTGATTTAAATTTTGTTTTAAATTTTGATTTTAAAATTTACTTTAAATTTTGATTTAAATTTTCCTTTTAAATTTTTGATACTTTTAAATTTACTTTAAATTTTAAATTTACTTTTAAATTTCCTTTTAATTTTGTTTTAAATTTGATTTAAATTTCCTTTAAATTTTGTTTTAAATTTCCTTTTAAATTTCCTTTTAAATTTCATTTTAAATTTTGTTTTGATTTTGTTGAAATTGTAAAAAAAATAATATTTTTTTTTAACTATTTATTTCAACTAAACCCAAAAAAAAATAAACTAAACTAGCAACTAAACTCTGTTAAAACAACCATAATTACCAATAGAATCTCAAACATAATCTTCAATTTCAATAGTTGCACACAAAAAAAATTCCAAATTCAATTAAAAAAAAATTTCAAGTAAAAAAAAATTAAAAAAAAAAGTAAAAAAAGAAAAATCAATTAAAATATCTTAATTGATTTTGATTTGAAAAGACTGGATTGCTGGTTCTTTCTTTTTGATTCGCAGCTTCCACTAACTTTGTCTTTAAATGAGTAATTTCAGACTTTTAAAAAACAAAAAAATTAATTAAAAAAATTAATTAAGAAAATTTTTTTTTGTTTTTTTTTTAGAAAATAAATTTTATTCTAAATTACTTTCAAAGAATCTCTTTCTTTTCTCAAATCTTCAAGTTGTTTTGTTAAATCAACATTCAAACGTTTAATTTCTTGAGATTCAATTTCAAGATCATCAAGTTTTCTCTTGATTTTTTCTCTGCATTTTCTAGCGCTTTTTCTGTTTTTAATCATTCTTCTTGCTCTCTTTTGTTCTTCAGTAAGTTTCTTTAATTGGTCTCTAGTTAAATAACCGCCCAAATCATATTCTTTGTTTCCAATCATTACTTTCTGTTGAAGATTTGAATTGCGTCTTGTTTTTTTTTCTTTTTGTCCTTCTTTTGCTTCTTCTGTTTCTTTTTCTGTTTCTTGTGATTCAATTTCTTGTTGGTCTTTGTTTGTTGAAATTGAAAAAGTTGACACTTTTAATTTTTTTTTAAAAAAATGAGAATGAAAACTTATTATTTTTTTTTTATTTTTTTTTTACTTAATGTTTCGTTTTGATTTTCTTCTGTGTTATTTTCTTCTGGTATATCAAAATCATATAATAAATTTTGTTGATCGTTATCAAATAAATCCAATGGATTGACACTAAAATTATTTAAACAAAACATTTTTCTGTGTTTTTCGTTGTTTTTTTTTAAATAATTAAAATATTAAAAAAAAAAAATTTTCTTTGTTTTTTAATTTAGAAAGAAAAAATGAAAAATGAAAAATAAAAAAAAAAATTTTTTTATTTAATTTTTTAAATAAGAAAAAAGTCATGAGATCGGTTTTAAAATGTATTAAAAATTAATAAAAATTAAATTTAAAAAAAAATCAAAAATTTTTAATTTAACAGCTGGCGATCAATTTTTCTTTTTTTTAAAAATAAAACAAAAAACAAAACAAAACAAAAAACAAAAAAAAACAAAACTTTTAATTTAAAAAATTGGTTTTCTTTTTTTAATAAAATTTTATAATTTTAATTTAAAAATTTATATTTATTTTCTTATTTTTTATTTCAATCCAAAATGATTAAATTGATTAAAAAGATTAAATTTATTAAAATAATTATTTATAATTTTAATTTAAAATTTATATTTATTTCCTTATTTTTTATTTCAATCCAAAAAGATTAAATTAATTAAATTGATTAAATTGATTAAATTGATTAAATTGATTAAATTGATTAAATTGATTAAATTAATTAAATTGATTAAATTTATTAAATTGATTAAAAAGATTAAATTGATTAAATTGATTAAATTTATTAAAATAATTATTAATAATTTTAATTTAAAATTTTATATTTATTTCCTTATTTTTATTTCAATCCAAAAAGAATAAATTGATTAAATTAATTATTAATAATTTTAATTTAAAATTTATATTTATTTCCTTAATTTTTATTTCAATCCAAAAAGATTAAATTGATTAAATTAATTAAATAATTTTAATTTAAAAATTTATATTTATTTTCTTATTTTTACTGAGAGGATTAAATTGATTATTAATTTTTAATTTAAATTTTATATTTATTTCCTTATTTTTATTTCAATCCAAAAAGATTAAATTAATTAAATTGATTAAATTAATTATTAATAATTTTAATTTAAATTTTATATTTATTTCCTTATTTTTATTTCAATCCAAAAAGAATAAATTGATTAAATTAATTATTAATAATTTTAATTTAAAAATTATTTTATTTTTCTTAATTTTTATTTCAATCCAAAAAGTTAAATTAAATAAATTGATTAAATTGATTAAATTGATTAAATTGATTAAATTGATTAAATTGATTAAATTGATTAAATTGAAAATTTTAAATTTATTAAATTGATTAAATTGATTAAATTGATTATTAATAATTTTAATTTAAAATTTATATTTATTTCCTTAAATTTTTATTTCAATCCAAAAAGAATAAATTGAATAAATTAAATTATTAATTTTTAATTTAAATTTTATATTTATTTCCTTATTTTTATTTCAATCCAAAAAGAATAAATTGATTAAATTTTATTGAATAAAATTAATTAAATTTATTATTAATAATTTTTAATTTAAAATTTATATTTATTTCCTTATTTTTATTACAATCCAAAATGATTAAATTGATTAAATTGATTAAATTTAAATTTTTAATTTAAAAATTATATTTATTTCCTTATTTTTTATTTCAATCCAAAAAGAATAAATTGATTAAATTAATTATTAATAATTTTAATTTAAAATTTATATTTATTTTCTTAATTTTTATTTCAATCCAAAAAGATTAAATTGATTAAATTAATTAAATTGATTAAATTAATTAAATTGATTAAATTTATTAAATTGATTAAATTGATTAAATTGATTAAATTGATTAAATTGATTAAATTAATTAAATTGATTAAATTTATTATTTATAATTTTAATTTAAAATTTATATTTATTTCCTTAAATTTTTATTTCAATCCAAAAAGAATAAATTGAATAAATTGATTATTAATAATTTTAATTTAAATTTTATATTTATTTCCTTAATTTTTTATTTCAATCCAAAAAGATTAAATTGATTAAATTGATTAAATTGATTAAATTGATTAAATTGATTTAAATTGATTAATTTAAATATTAAATTGATTAAATTGATTAAATTGATTAAATTAATTATTAATAACTTTAATTTAAATTTTATATTTATTTCCTTAATTCAAATGATTTATATCTCTCGACTAAATTCATTAAATTTTCAAAAGAATTTTCAAATTCAAAAACATCAAAAAATTGATTAAAATGATGAATAAAAAACTTCTTTCGAAATAATTTTTGGAAATTTTGGAGAATTGGATTTATCACATTCTGAATTCCAGTTGAATTTGTAAGTTGGAAACATCTTGAAACAGGATTATTATAATATAAAACATTACAAAATGATGTGTTTGTTTGAATTGAATTAGAATCAATTAAACTTAATGAATTTTCACAAATTTCCACAAAATTATCATTTATCACATTTTTTCCTCTTAAAAAACACAAGCGAGAAAGATCTGTTCCAAAAAAAAGATCCGCACAATTGAGTTGATAAGAATTTTTTCGGGAATTCTTGAAAATATTAGTGATTTTATTGTGAATAATTTTTGGGTTTTTTGTTTTAAATTCAAATTCAAAAGGAAAACTTGGATTCAAAAATTTCAAGTCAGGATAAGGTAATAAAAACTGAAGAAGGGAATTAAAAGAAAGGGAAAATTGAGTAGGAAAACGAGAACCAGCAAATAAATCAAGAAGAGAAGTAGAGATTAATGAATTAAAAGAGGAGAAATCTTTACAATTTTGAAAATCTTTAAATTTTTGGAATTTTTGGAATTTTTGCAAAATTTTACTCAGAGAATAATTATCAAAAGGAATTACACATGAAGAAAATTCATTAATAGAACTCAAAGCCAAAAGAGAATTATAAGGACTAACAGTTACATCTTGAGAATAATTAGAAGCGAGAATGGGAATTGAAATCTTTGTTATTTTTGGATAAAAATCATATAATTGTTCAAGAATAAAAGATCCTGTTCCACTTCCTGTTCCTCCTGATATTGAATTGAAAATCAAGAAACTACTAAATGAATCTGTTTCTTCTGTTTCTTTTCTAATGCATTCGTTTATTATTTCTTGATTTTCTTTTCCTTCAAACCAACCTTTTGCAAAATTATTTCCTGAACCTTCGAAACTTGTTAAGATTTGATTTTCGAAAAAAATCAAGTTTTGATTTTGATTTTTATTTTGATTTTGATTTTGATTTTGATTTTGATATTGATTTTTATATTGATTTTGATTTTGATTTTTATTTTGATTTTGATATTGATTTTTATTTTTATATTGATTTTGATTTTGATTTTTATATTGATTTTTATTTTGATTTTGATATTGATTTTGATATTGATTTTGATTTTGATTTAAATTTTGATTTTGATTTTGATTTTGATTTTGATTTTGATTTTGATTTTGATTTTGATTTTGATTTTGATTTTGATTTTGATTTTGATTTTGATTTTGATTTTGATATTGATTTTGATATTGATTTTGATATTGATTTTGATATTGATTTTTATTTTTATATTGATTTTGATTTTTATATTGATTTTGATTTTGATTTTTATTTTGATTTTGATTTTGATTTTGATATTGATTTTGATATTGATATTGATTTTGATTTTGATTTTGATTTTGATATTGATTTTTATATTGATTTTGATTTTGATTTTGATTTTGATTTGGATTTTGATTTTTATTTTGATTTTGATTTTGATATTGATTTTGATTTTGATTTTGATTTTGATTTTGATATTGATATTGATATTGATTTTTATATTGATTTTTATTTTGATTTTGATTTTGATTTTGATATTGATTTTGATTTTGATTTTGATTTTGATTTTGATTTTGATTTTGATTTTGATTTTGATTTTGATTTTGATTTTGATTTTGATTTTGATTTTGATTTTGATTTTGATATTGATTTTCATTTTGATTTTGTATTTTTTTTAATACATTTGGTTCTGAATCAATTAATATAGATCTTGGTTGAAATTGCTTTTTTTTTGTGTTTCTTCTTCGAAAAAATAAAGAAGGAAATTTTGTTTGTGTTTTTTTGTTTGTTAAATGTTCTTCTAGACAATCTAGTAAAAAACAATTAGCAATTTGATTTCCACATTGTCCAATTTGAATAGTAATTATTTGTTCCATTTTTTTTTTTTTAAATGATAAAATTGATTTTAAAAAAAAATTTTTTTTATCAAAAAGAATTTTCATTTGTTTTGAATGCATTTTTTTTAATCAAAATTGACTTTGATTTTTTTTTTTGTTGAAATTATGAAGAGAAAAAAAAAGTGTTAAAAGGAAAAAAAAAGAATGAAAAAAATGCAATTTTGTTGATATTTGGAATTTAGAATTTGGAATTATTTGAGAGTAACTGAGAGAACAATAATCAAGATGATAACGATAACAATTGAAATGATGATTAAGTTCAACTAAATTTTTTCAGTTAAATTTTTTCAGTTAATTCTTTCAGTTAATTTTTTTTCAATTAAATTTTTAATTATCAAAATACCTTCCAATTTTGCCAACACATCCTTTTTTTAAGAGTTGTGCTTTGCTTTTTAAATTGGTTTCCTTGATATAATAAGTTTTCAGATTTGTTTTCAAGATTTTCAATTTTTTCTTGTCTATCAATCACTTTGTCAATGTTTTTATGCATAATATCTTTAACTTCATCTACTTCTTTTTGAACGTTTTGGACTTTCGACATTATTGGATAAGAAAAGATAAGCAAAAAAAGTAATAATATTAATAAAAGAAAATTTAAAAGAAAAATGAAAAAAAAATGAAAAAAAAAATTTAAATTTATTTTTTCTTTTTTCCAGATTAAAAAAAGATCAAAAAGAAAAATTAAAAAGAAAAGAATTAAATTGAAATGGAAAAGCAAACACTTAGACAAGCAAAACTTTTCTATAATAGCTTCATTATTCTTGATTCTAAAGAAGAAGGAACAAAGATATTATTAACAAAAGATGAATATCTTTCTGGTTTAAGTGATTTTGAACGTTCTGCAAAATTACAAACTTCAAGACCAGTTTCATCTGAAGAATTAATGGAATTTCAAGCAAAGCAAGTTATTGAATGGAACGAAAAAGAAAAAGAAGTAAAATTATTTTGGAAATTGGAAAAAAAAATAAATATGATTTTATAAATTAATTTTAATTGATTTAGAATTGGGAAAATATCATCGAAGAACTTAGAACTGAATTTGAAAAATATGAAGCTCTAACAATTCCAGAACAAATCTTTCTTGTTAAAACAACAGGCAAAGATGAAGGAGAAGCAGCTTATTGTAGAGGAATGAATGGAATTTTTTATCCTCAAAGTATGGATATCAAAAAATCAACTTTGGCACATGAATTATGGCATATCATTTCACGAAATATGCCAACGGAAAAAAGAGATGAAATTTATTCCATTTTTGGATTCCATTCATTCGGAACACCCATTGATTATCCACATCAATTATTGGAATATAAGATTAGTAATCCTGATGCTGTTAATATTTCTCATTATCTTCCAATTGATTTAAATGCAACAGACTCAATCAATATCACTCCGATCATGTATTCCAAAAGCAAAATCTTCAATCCCTCTTTTGGTCAAACTTTCTTCAATTATCTCGAACTTGGATTTCTTATTGTGCATAAAAATGACAAGAATGAATGGGTTCCAAAACTAAAACCTAATTCTGATGAGAATGATTTCAATTCTTTAGAACTTATTCCTCCTCAAGAACTTCCTTTTCAATTTTGGGAAAAAATTGGAACAAACACAAACTATATTCACCATAATGAAGAGATTACTGCTGAAAACTTTATGATGATGATTGTTAAAGATGAACCACGAACACCAAAGTTGATTGAGAATTTAGCAAAAGCACTTAAAAAGAAAGATTAAAAAACAATAATTCCAAATTTTTTTATTTTAAATTTTAAATTTTAAATTTTAAAATAAAAACAGAAAGAAAGGAAATGAAAGAAATTGAAATTTAATTGATTGATTGATTAATTAATTGACAAATCCAAATTAGTATTATTTTCATTTTCATTTTCATTTTCATTTTCATTCTCAATATAATTATCAATTTGAAACAGTTGTTGGTCATCCAAATTTCTGTTGAAATAAAAGTTCATAACTTTTTTTTGAGTTTCCAAATGAGAAAACCAAACAATAATATCAGAGTCTTTATTCCTTGGAACATTTTTATGGAGGAAGTAATCATGAGTGCCAGGAGCAAGAATAAAGGAAGAATTTCTAAGATGGTCAACTTTTTCCTTAAGGGGTTTATTACCCAATTTTGCTTTAACAAGAGCTTGAAAGTTTCTTTTAGCATGATATTGAGCCATTCGCTCATCATGTTTTGCATGAATAATAAGAACACGACCGATGATTGTTGGGATGATTTTTTCAACAGGATAAGAGAAGTATAATTCAGTAAAAAAATAGACTAGCCAAAAGACAAGGAATCCAAGAAGAAAGCCCCAAAACTTTCCCAGCCACAAAAAAAAGAGCAATTTAATAGTGTCATAACCGACCCAAGCAAGTTTGGAATATCCTCGATCGATAATCAAGTTGACGCCGGGTATTTTCTGCGCAACAACAGCAGCAACACCAACACCGAGACTTATTCCGTGAGCCACAATCTCCTCAGGTTCGAATCCCTTGTTCTTGATAAGCCAATTACATGCAGCTATCCCATCTTTGCATGTGCCTTCGTATGAAGGAAACCCCTGAGAATTACCGAATCCGCGATAATTGAATTCCAAAACAGACATTCCCTTGAGTAAATAGTTGAATACACGATTCGGTGATGTGTTGATTAGTCCACTTTGTCCGTGGCAAAAACAAGCCACTTTGATCGGGTTCTTGTTTTTTTGATAGTTGATTTCGGGTAATTTCAGTTGGAAAAAATCTGCCAAGTTTTCTGCATCTGGTTTGAATCTTGTCATTGCTTCAGGATAACTTTCTAGTTCTTCAGTTATTTTTTGGATCCATTTTTTCGAGAATTCTTTATTGTTTAAATTCTCCCGGCATTTATTGATGTCAAAATATTGTGCTTCTAATTTGATGTGATCCGTTGTGTAAAGTTCTACTTCTTCGCGTCCGATTGCTATGCTGAATTCTCTCATCGTTTTTTTCATCGCTTCTACACTGTCAGGTTGTTTGGCTACTCCTGGATAGATCATTTGAATAATTAAGTTGTGGAAAATTTTCTTAAGGAATTTTTCAATAAAACCTGTTTTACGATTTAAATTAACTTGCATTATTAAAAAAAAAAATAAAAAATGAAAGGAAAAAAATGAAAAAAAAAAGAGGAAAAAAAAAGTAATTTTTATTTTAATTTTTATTATTAATTTTTATTATTAATTTGTCTTAAAAAATTGAAACACCCCTAAATTAAAAAATAAATTAAAAAATAAATTAAAAAATAATTTAAAAAATAATTTAAAAAATAAATTAAAAATGAATTAAAAATTAATTAATAAGATGACAATGAAAATTGTTTATTTCTTTATTTCCAAAATTTAAAATGAAGATCAATAATTTTTTTGTTTAATTTTTTGTTTAATTTTATTTGCTAAGTGAAAATTTTTTAATCTATATTCATATTCTCTTTATTTTTGGAAATAATTTGAATCATATATTTGTCCATTTCTTCCAAAAAACTTGAATCAATTTTTTCATCACAAACCCAAAACATTTCATTTAATTTTTCAGAAGAATTTTGAGAAAATTGGGATTCTTGATTGAAATTTGATTTTCTATAATCGAACCAAAATTCAGAAGCTCTTGAAAATTCTCCAATAAAAATCAAAATATTCACAAGATTATAAATTGCAGTAATAGGTTGATCAAGAAAGGATATCATGAATTGGAAGTTGGTAATTGCTTCCTTTTCACGATTTAGTTTTAACAGCAGCAATCCCCGATTATTATAAACAATTTCTTGCCATTTTTTGTTTTCATTTACTCCAAAATTTTCAACAACAAAATCTGCAAATTCAAGTGCTTCTTTGTCTTTCCCCAATCGCACTAATGCTTCAATTTTATAAATTTCAAACTGAATCATTTGGTCTCGGTTTATTTTGTTATTTTCTTTTGCGGTTAGAAATTGGTCAATTTTGGGAATGATAATTTCTTCCAATTGAAAATTTTTCTTTAAAGCCAAATAAAAAAATTGTTGACAAAAATGGATCTCAAATTCGCTATCAAATTTGTTTTGTTTTAATAAAAGTTCATAAACAGAAAATGCTTGTGTGTGGAAATTGGCGATGAAAAAATTGGATGCAATAATCCGAAGCAGTTTTGGGACAAGCAGAACAGAAACAAGAGGGAAAATCTTTTTTTGTCCAAACAAGTGAAAAATTTTTATCACTATTTAAAGTGGAAATTTTTTTGAAATCAAGAGAATCATTGGTCATGTTCTGCTCGATGAAATAAAGTCTTGAAACAATTTTATTATTTGAATTATTTGAATTATTTGAATTATTTGAATTATTTGAATTATTTGTATCTGTATTGTTTCCAAGAGTGATTCCCAAGTCTTCACTGCTAAATGCCTTGAAAACCAACTCATTAAGTTGATTGATTTGGATTCCACTTAATTTTTTGTTTGATTGTGATGTGAAAAGAAGATATAAATTGAAAATTGCAATTATATACTCATTTTCCTCACTTTCAATAATATCCTTTAAGAGAATCAACGCTAGATTCTCAAGACCATTCCGCGCATAAAAACAAGCCAAGATAATCTTAGCATCGCGCGATCTGTAGTTATATATAGTATAACACTTTGTCAAATGTGATTCGCATTTACGTGAATTTGTGCAATAATACAAATATCCCAATAAAAAAATAATTTGCGGACATTGGGAATCAAGCGAAAAGCATCTTCGACAAACAGAAACAGCTTCTGCATTATTTCCTGAGAAGAAATGAAGGACCGACAGAAGATATCCCACTTTTTTTCTTGCTTGTTCGGGAAGCCAATACATTTCAAAAAAATTGTGCAAAATCAAAATCAATTCTTGAGAAATTTGTGTTGATGAAGTCACAAAAGAAACAGCAAACACAAGAAGTGTATCGATGACTGTTGTCACGATCATCGATTTTAGTACTTTTCCTTTCATTTTGTCCTTGAATTGAGCAAGTAATTGTGCTGTTTCATTATTTTCCTTTCGAAATAGATCCACAATTTGATTTGATTGTTTGTAATTTTTATGGATTAAAAACCAAAGTGAACAATTCAAACGAAAACCATATTCCAATCTGACTCGAATTTTCTTTGATTCCAGCGATTGGATCTTGTAGAAAATTGTTGGGAAATCATCCAATGTTTGCACTAAAAATTTTCCTATTTTCTCGTTTTGAATCTGCTTTTTTAAATAACATGAACATAAATTAATAAGACTTGTTACATAAATATTAGTCTCGATATTTGGTTTTTGGCAGATTTCAAAGAATATTTCACAACTTTCTTCGTATTTTTGATAAAAATAATAACTTGAAGCTTGAAACATTTTCACAATCCAAAATTGATTTGAATTTCTTTCATTTTCCATTTTTTTGTTTAAAGATTGAATAGTTTGATAACAAACTAATTCAAGTTCTTCAAATCTATGATGTCTATAAAGATTTGATAATTGATTCATTGCTATATTTTTAATTTTAAGTTTTTTTTTTTGTTGTTAATAAATTTATTGAAAAAAAAAAGAAGAAAAATAATTTTCATTTTTTTTTCCTTTTTTTTTTTTAGTTTTAATCTATTTTTTTTTTGGATTTTAATTGGAAAGAACAAAAAAAAAATTTTGTTCATAAATTTTTAAACATTTATTATTTCAAAATTCTCAATATAAAAACAAATTGGATTTTACAAAAAATGAAAAAAAACAAAAACAAAAACAAAAATAAAAATAAAAATAAAAATAAAAACAATTTTTCACCTTCAAAAAAGAAATCACGAAAAAAACAACCCACCTTTCAAATCGACAATGAAATGTTAATTAAAAGTCAACAAATTAGTTCAAAATCACAAATTGAAAATGATTCTTTGCTCAATTCCTCACAACATTTATTTGAGCATTTTTTAGTTGTTGGAATTAAACAATCAAATATTTCAAGCAAGCAAAAGCAAAATAAAATATTTGAACCAGAAATTTTACTTGAAATCCCCAAAATACAACTAGAAATCAACTTATCAGAACTTGCTTCATTCTGTTTTCCAACTGGAATTGAACTTGAAATGAATTTTGAAAAGGATTTGGATTCTCAAAAATCAAATCAAAAGCAATCACTAAAAAAATCAAGTCGTCGGTTATCAAAAAGTTGGAGTTGGAGGAAAAAAGCCAAGCCCATTTCAAATTCAAAACTAATTCATGAAATTACAAACAAGAAGCAGAAAGAGCCTAAAAAGCTTGGCAATATTGAGGATTTTGTATTTTTATTAACAGGTTCCACTGGAATCATTTATGGATTCTCAACTTATTTTTGGATCAACTATTCAATTCGTCCAAGTTTTTTAGATCCAAATTCTTACAACTCAAATGTCTTGTCGAAACCCAAATTAATTGGGCCGATTTGCATTTGTTTACTAAGTTATTATCCTTATTTCAATCTTCATTTTGATATTTTGCACACAATCATTGCGATGGAGTATTTAATTATGCGACAGAATAATGTTATAAAGCAACTTACTAAGGCTTTGGCGCTTTTTGATCTTTCCCAACAAATTAAAGAAAGAATTATTGATGAAATTTTTATACCTTTCAAGAAGTCTACATCAGAAAAAAGCAATTTGGATTCTAAATTTTTTTGTCTAAGTGTAAATTTGATTTAATATTTTTAATATTTAATATTTAATATTTAAGATTTAATATTTAATATTTAATATTTAATATTTTTAATATTTAATATTTAATATTTTTAATATTTAATATTTAATATTTAATATTTAATATTTAATATTTTTAATATTTAATATTTAATATTTAATATTTTTAATATTTAATATTTTTAATATATAATATTTTTAATATTTAATTTTTAATATTTTTAATATTTAATTTTTAATATTTAATATTTAATATAGGGAATAGACCCTATAGCAAATTTGGAAATTTCTCCAAAAAATATATTCGACTTTATCCAAAAAATTTCTGCTTTGCCTGTCCTTCTAAAAGGAGAATCAATAGAACTTGTACCAGGCGATGGATTAGTTAATATTAACTTCCAAATACCTTTAGATAACAGTCTTAATTTTGCTTTATGGGGATTTGATGAACTTTTCACAAATCTCTCACTTGATCATATTCTTTCTTTAATTCTCTCTGTTCTTCTTGAACGTTCAGTTATTTTCTACAGTTCTGATCTAAAAAAATTATCAAGTATCATGTAAACAGAAAAATTTACATAAAAATAATAATCATTTCAAATTTAAATTTTTTCTTTCTTTCTTTCTTTTTGGATTAATACTTTGAAAATCATTGCAGATTGTCCATCAATACTTTGATATATCCTTTTAAATGGCAAGGCGTAATGATTCCCATTCTTCCTAAAAAATTGTACTCTTTTTTTCAAGCTCCAGTCCCAATAATAATTGGAATCAACTCTCAAGTAAATCAAATCACTCGTTCTTCTGAGTTTTTATTTATAAATATTGATGAAGATCAAATTCTTTTTAAAAGCAAAAAAAACCATAAATTTTTACAAAAACTTCCTAATCAATCAGCTTTGAAATCAAGACTCAACCCAATAGTTTCGCAACTTCTCAAGATTTTGCCGAAACCCAACCCAAAAAAAACAACAATCCATAATTCACATGAGAAACCAGAAACCAAAAAAAAACCTCAAATTAATTCATTACAAAAAATCTCGCCAAAAAAACATCAAATAAAAAAAGAGCAATTTCCTCGTCATTCAAGTTTGGCTTTATTTCCAGATGCTCAAGACAATAAAAATGAAAACGGACAACAATTTCGGCGAGTTTCATCACTTATAATCTCGCCAAAAAACAAAACTACTTTATCAACATCTCATTCTTTAAATGAAAATCTCAACTCAAATTTTTTTCATCCTCTTCAACAGGATTATGACATTTCCAACGACCAAATTAACATCGAAGATTTTGCAAATGAACAACAAATTCAAGACTTGGGATTTCATGAACCAAAAAATACCCAACAAAATTTTGTTGTTGAATCGATTGAAACCATCAAAATTCAAAAAGAACAACAAAAACAAAAGCAAAAACAAGACGAACAAAAAAGACAAGATATTTTTGAGCAAATTTTGCAAGTTTTCGCAGAATATTTTCAAGACACATTTAAGGATTTCAGATATCACACAATTTCTAATGTGACTGATCCTGAAAATCCTGTTATGATTTTTGTAAAGGAAAGCTTTTTAAACTCAGTTGATCCAAAATTAACTGAATTTTATACAGAATTTTTCCAAACACAGTGCTTTTCCCTTTATTGTGATTTTCAACTTATTGAAGCAATGAAATATTCGACTCTCACAAAATACATTTCAAATATTGGTGAATCCACCCAAGAATTGCAAGATCTCCACCAAAACTTAGAAGAACCAATTGAAGAAAATTGTAACAATAAAAATACTTCTCCAAATCCTGAAAATTTTAGCGACAAACAAGAACTTGTTGATGATAATTTTCTTTTGAAAGAAATGGAGTTTTTTTATCAACAAGATTCTCAATCACAAGACAATGAAAATAATAACAATCAACAAAAATCTCAAAAAATTCTCCCCAATTTTGAACAGTTTAAATCGTCAAATGAAAAGTATATTTATCAAATCAGAAAAAAAGATGACAATTCGCCCCAAAAACATTTTGATGAGGAAAGTCTTCTTGATACTAGTTCTGATGACTCTCTACAACAATTAAATGATTCACAAGTTATTCCACAAGAGGAAAATTTGTGGATCGAAACAGATCCAAAATATTCCATTTTTTTAGTTAACTTTGATGAATTATTTAATTTGAAATGATTTTTATACAAAAAACAAAAAACAAAAAATTTTAATAATAAATTAAAAAGAAAACAATTTGAATTTTATTGGTATTTGTTTGTGCTAATAATTCTCAACACAATACAAGAAAAAAGAAGAAGAAAGAATTTTGGAATTTTCAATCCAAATTATCATTTTCTGAAGAAGTTGTTTTTTCAACAATTTCATCTAATTCAAAAAGCCCATCTTCTTTGTCATTTTGTTTGTCTAATTTTTCATCCTTTTCTGAGATTTCTTGAGGATTTTCAATAGAATTTTGATCTTGTTCAAGAAATTTTGGATTTTTGGTAAAATTTTGATCAGATTCTTGAAGTTTTTGGAAACGAGTGATTTTGGAAGGACGATAAACAATGATTAGAGTCCAAGTATACAGATTGAAGATTCCGAACCAAGACAAAAACACCAAAGAAGTATTCTCGACTTTGTGGATAAAACCCGAAGCAATAAAAATAACAAGCATCACAAAAGTAATGAAAGTGAGAAAGAAGAAGTAGAGAAAACTGAGTCTTTTGACAGGATTTTTGTGAATTTCACGGAATGCTCGATAGCAGCAATAAATCGTCCAAATCGCATAAACAGAAAACAGAATGTAAGCAAAAATTTTTGCGCCATAATATAGCGGTAAGTCATCTGCTGTTTGATATTCTGGATCTGTTCGTAAATGAAGTCTTTCTATCAAGGTTATTGTGACAAAAAGAACAAAGATGACTGAAAGCAGAATGATTTTTGGAAGCATAAATTTTTTGAATATTCTTTCTTGTGGCGACTTTTTGTTAAAAGAAAAGGAAGTTAAAAAACCAACTTTTTAATTAGAATGAAAAATTGCACTTACAAACCGAAATGAGTCAAAAAGCATTATCCATAATCCCCATTAAAATGATAACAAAAGATACTCGAAAGACTGATTCCAAAAAATCCGGGAACCATCCATTTATTAGAAATTGAGTCGGATAAAATGGATCTTTTTGTTTGTTTTTTCAAGAAAAAAAATTGTGGTTATTATTCGGATATTTAAATTTGCTTTTTTGTTAATTATAAGTTTAAAAAGAAGACCAACTGTTAAAGAAAATCAAGCAGAAAGAAAGGACTGTAATCCATTTCTGTTCATAATTCAGATTTTTGAATGGTGCGCCATATGTAGAACGAGCCCATATGCAAAAAAAGATTAATGAAAAGATTCCGAAAAAATATCCGAAAACCATTCGAAATAAAATGAAAGATTTTCTATAATATTCGAACTTTTAATCAAAAGCAAAGAACAATTTTTATAAATTAAATTAAATCAAAATATATTTTATAAATCAAAATGTACAGTAACATCTGCTCGATCAAATAAATGCATCTCTGAATCAAGATATACAGTTAAGTTATATCTATATCGAGAATATTTGATATAATTTTCATTCACAAAATAAATTTTATCACATTTTGAATTTGCCTTAATAATAAAATAAACAGGAAAATTAAAATAAATTAAGAAATCAAAAAATATATTTCTCAAGATTCAAGAGAATCAAATCAAATCAAATCAAATCAAATGATTTACTTCGCAAACAATTTGTCGTTCATGCCCAGAAAATTTTGTAATTACAAACCATTCATATTCAACATCGCCTCCATAAAAACTTAAATTAAAAATAGCATTTTCTTGAATAGCGAAGTTGTTATTGTTGTTCATTTGAAGTCCAAGAAATAAACTATGTTGCAATCTATTTAAACCAGTGATTTCACCAAAAAATGGGATATTTTGCTAAAAATTTTTTTTTTTTAATAAAAATTTATAAATAAATTGTAAATTGTTTGAAAAAATGTGATTCTAAAAGGAATTGAAACTACTTTTGGTGAAATGTTGTTATAAGTCATTGTTTTGATTTCAAAAGGAGCTGAACCAAGACCACCAATCCCAACAGAAAGTAAAAGAAATGCAATAAAAAGAATAAAAAAAATAACTTTTTTCCTTGAAGAATAAGAATAAACTTTTGGCTCTAAATCTTCATCCATTTTTTAAAACAAAACAAATTAACAAACAAAAAAATGAAAAAAATGAAAAAAATGAAAAAATGAAAAAATGAAAAAATGAAAAATGAAAAATGAAAAAATTTATTTATAATTGATTTAGAATTGATTTATAATTGATTTAGAATTGATTTAAAATTGATTTATAATTGATTTAAAATTGATTTAAAATTGATTTAAAATTGATTTAAAATTGATTTAAAATTGATTTAAAATTGATTTATAATTGATTTAAAATTGATTTAAAATTAATTTAAAATTGATTTATAATTGATTTGGAATTGATTTGGAATTGATTTGGAATTAATTTAAAATTGATTTGGAATTGATTTATAATTGATTTATAATTAATTTAGAATTAATTTAGAATTAATTTAAAATTGATTTAGAATTGATTTATAATTGATTTATAATTAATTTAGAATTAATTTAGAATTAATTTAGAATTGATTTAGAATTGATTTAGAATTGATTTATAATTAATTTATAATTGATTTAGAATTTATTTAGAATTAAAATTAATTTAGAATTGATTTAGAATTGATTTATAATTAATTTGGAATTGATTTGGAATTGATTTAGAATTTATTTAGATTTAATTTAAAATTAATTTAAAATTAATTTAGAATTGATTTATAATTAATTTAGAAATTGATTTAAAATTAATTTAGAATTGATTTAAAATTAATTTATAATTGATTTAGAATTGATTTAGAATTGATTTAGAATTGATTTATAATTGATTTAAAATTGATTTAGAATTGATTTAAAATTGATTTAAAATTGATTTAAAATTGATTTAAAATTGATTTAAAATTGATTTAAAATTGATTTAAAATTGATTTAAAATTGATTTAAAATTGATTTAGAATTGATTTAAAATTGATTTAAAATTGATTTATAATTGATTTAAATTGATTTATAATTGATTTAAAATTAATTTATAATTGATTTTAAAATTCAATTTAAAATTATTAATTTAAAATTGATTTAAAATTGATTTAAAATTGATTTAAAAATTGATTTAAAATTGATTTAAAATTGATTTAAAATTGATTTAAATTGATTTAAAAATTGATTTAAAATTGATTTAAAATTGATTTAAAATTGATTTAAAATTGATTTAAAATTGATTTAAAATTGATTTAAAATTGATTTAAAATTGATTTAAAATTGATTTAGAATTGATTTAAAATTGATTTAAAATTGATTTAAAATTGATTTAGAATTGATTTAGAATTGATTTAAAAATTGATTTAAAATTGATTTAAAATTAATTTAAAATTGATTTAGAATTGATTTAGAATTGATTTAGAATTGATTTAAAATTGATTTAAAATTAATTTAGAATTGATTTAAAATTGATTTAAAATTAATTTAGAATTGATTTAAAATTAATTTAGAATTGATTTATAATTGATTTAAAATTAATTTATAATTAATTTATAATTGATTTAGAATTGATTTATAATTGATTTAAAATTGATTTAAAATTGATTTAAAATTGATTTAAAATTGATTTATAATTGATTTAGAATTGATTTAAAATTAATTTAGAAATTGATTTAAAATTGATTTATAATTGATTTAAAATTAATTTAAAATTGATTTAGAATTAATTTATAATTGATTTAGAATTGATTTAAAATTGATTTATAATTGATTTATAATTGATTTATAATTGATTTAAAATTAATTTAGAATTGATTTAAAATTGATTTATAATTGATTTAAAATTAATTTAGAATTGATTTAAAATTGATTTATAATTGATTTAAAATTAATTTATAATTGATTTAGAATTGATTTATAATTGATTTAAAATTAATTTATAATTGATTTATAATTGATTTATAATTGATTTAAAATTAATTTAAAATTGATTTATAATTGATTTAAAATTGATTTAAAATTAATTTAAAATTGATTTATAATTGATTTAAAATTGATTTATAATTGATTTATAATTGATTTAAAATTAATTTAGAATTGATTTAAAAATTGATTTATAATTGATTTAAAATTAATTTAAAATTGATTTAGAATTGATTTATAATTGATTTATAATTTATTTATAATTTAAATTGATTTATAATTGATTTAAAATTAATTTAAAATTGATTTATAATTGATTTATAATTGATTTAAAATTAATTTAGAATTGATTTATAATTGATTTAAAATTAATTTATAATTGATTTGGAATTGATTTAGAATTGATTTAGAATTAATTTAGAATTGATTTAGAATTGATTTAAAATTGATTTAAAATTAATTTATAATTGATTTAAAATTGATTTAAAATTGATTTAGAATTGATTTAAAATTGATTTATAATTGATTTATAATTGATTTAAAATTAATTTAGAAATTGATTTAAAATTAATTTAGAATTGATTTAAAATTGATTTAGAATTGATTTATAATTGATTTAAAATTGATTTAAAATTGATTTAAAATTGATTTAAAATTGATTTAAAATTGATTTAAAATTGATTTATAATTAATTTAAAATTGATTTAGATTTGATTTATAATTGATTTAGAATTGATTTAGATTTGATTTAAAATTGATTTAAAATTGATTTAAAATTGATTTAAAATTGATTTAAAATTGATTTAAAATTGATTTATAATTGATTTATAATTGATTTAAAATTGATTTATAAATCCAAAAAAAAGCAAAAAAAGTAAAAGTAAAAAAAAAAGTAAGAAAAAAAATTTTGTTTCTTTTTATTTTTCTTTTTAAATTAAATGAAAAAGTTATTTCTTTTATTCGTTTTCTTCTTTTCTTTAGCTTATTCTGTAGTTTCAGATTGTCAACATGTTCATCTTGGAGAGGCTTGTGATGAATCATCGAATATTTATTGTTATGATAATCTAAAATGTTTCAACAATACTTGTAGTTATCAGAACGATGGAGCAGATTGCCAACTTGGTACTGATTGCACAAGTGGATATTGTTACCAAAATAAATGCATTCCAGCCTTGTAATTTTTAACTTTTTTTGTTCTTAATTTTATTTTAACTTTTTTTTTATTGTTTTTCTTCTTCTTTTCAAAATTACTAAATATCAATATCAATATCAATATCAATATAAATATAAATATCAATATAAATATAAATATCAATATAAATATAAATATAAATATAAATATAAATATAAATATAAATATAAATATAAATATAAATATAAATATCAATATCAATATCAATATCAATATCAATATCAATATCAATATAAATATCAATATAAATATCAATATCAATATCAATATCAATATCAATATCAATATCAATATCAATATCAATATCAATATCAATATCAATATCAATATCAATATCAATATCAATATCAATATCAATATCAATATCAATATAAATATCAATATAAATATAAATATAAAATATAAATATAAATATAAATATAAATATAAAATATAAATATAAATATAAATATAAATATCAAATATAAAATATATAATATATAAATATAAATTTATATATATTTTCAATATCAATATCAATATAAATATAAATATAAAATATAAAATATAAATATAAATATAAATATAAATTAAATATAAATATAAAAATATAAATATAAATATAAATATAAATATCAATATCAATATCAATATCAATATAAATAAAATATAAATATAAAATTAAATATAAATATAAATAAAAATATAAAAAATATAAATATAAATATAAATATAAAATATATATAAATATAAATATAAATATATAAATATAAAATATAAATATAAACATAAATATAAAAATATAAAATATAAATATAAAAAATAAAATATAAAATAAATAAAATATAAAATATAAACATAAATATAAATATAAATATAAATATAAATATAAATATAATTATAAATATAAATATAAATATAAATATAAATATAAATATAAATATAAATATAAATATAAATATAATTATAAATATAAATATAAATATAAATATAAATATAAATATAAATATAAATATAAATATAAATATAAATATAAATATAAATATAAATATAAATATAAATATAAATATAAATATAAATATAAATATAAATATAAATATAAATATAAATATAAATATAAATATAAATATAAATATAAATATAAATATCAATATCAATATCAATATCAATATCAATATCAATATCAATATAAATATAAATATAAATATAAATATAAATATCAATCTAAATACTAATATTTAAATAAATAATAAATATCAAATAGTTTGCTTCCAGGAGATTCATGCGAAATAAATGAACAATGCCCTACTACTTTGAGTTGTAATAATGGTATATGTACTGGTGCTGCAATAGGACAACCTTGTGGAAGTAGTAGTTATGGAGCGTGTGCAGCTGGATCTTTTTGCATGAATACTGGATCTAATTATGTATGTGTTGAATCTCTTTCACCTGGAGAAACATGTTCTACTCAATTTGCTGCTATTTCATCTACAGCTGAAGCGTTGAATCTTTGTAAGGATTTTAAAATGTGCATGCAAAATACACAATCAACAAGTTTTATTTGTGATACAATGTTTACAAGAGAAGTTAATCAAGGATGTACTCATAACATGGCGTGCAAATTGGGATTATATTGTGATAATCCTGGGGTAACAGGTGTTTGCAAAAGTTATGACGACACAACTATTTCTTGTACTGCCGATAGTCAATGCCCATTTGGTACAGTTTGTAATTGCACTTCAGGATATTGCATAACAGTTGCCAATACAAACGCTAATACTGAAATTCAAGATGGTTTAAGCTGTTTGGCTCAAACTAATTGTGTTATTCATGAAGATGTTTTCACTATGGGTGCTTGTCCTTTGGATTCTTGCTTAGATAAACTGAAAGCTATTCAATGTGCTATGTCCAACAATCACGCAGATACCTTTTATCCTCCTTATTATTGGGATTGCAATAAATCTAATTCTGCAACTGGAATTATTTTATCGTTTGCTTTAATGTTAGCTTGCCTCTTTTTCATTTTCTAATTTCGAATTTCTTCTAATTTCGAATTTCTGATTCTTTTTTCAATTTCAATTCATTTCAATTTCAATTTCAATTTCAATTTCAATTCATTTCTTTTCAATTCATTTCAATTTCAATTCATTTTTTTTGAATGATTTTTTTTGAATGATTTTTTTTTTCCGATCAATAATTTCTCAAAAAAAAAATTTTTCTTTTTCTTTTTTTTTGTTTTTCAATTATTGAATTAATTAATTATTTCTTTATTATTTTTTCGATCAAAAAAGAAATTAAAATTAAATAGATTTTAGAATAATATTTATAAATATTATTTATAAATAAAAGTGACAAAATTAAATTAAAAAGAAATAAGAAAGAGAAAAAGAAAAAAACTTAAAAACTTAAAAATAGAAAAGGTTTTTATTATTATTATTTTTATTTTTATTATTTTTTTTGTTTATTTTTTGATCAAGAAAAAAAAAGATAAAATAGAATAAAGTTTATTTAATTTTTTAACCATTTTTTTTTAAATTTAAAATTATTTTGGTTTATTTAATTTAATTTATTAAACAAAAACAATAAAAACAACAAAATAATTTTTTTTGCTTTTTTTTTTATTTTAATTTAATTTTAAAAATAAAAATGGAAATTTAATTTTTTTCTTTTATTTTTCAATTTATTTTTTCTTTTTCTATTTCTATTTCTTTTTTTATTTTTGTTTTGGGAATGAAATTGAACTTTCTTTTCATTTTTTTTGCTTTGGTTCCTTTTGTTTTTTCAACTTGTTCATACTATTTTCATACACTTGGGCAAGGTTGTGATGGAATGAACCACAGATGTTATGAGAACCTTGTTTGTCATGACAGCACTTGTTCTTATCCAAATGATGGAGCAGATTGTATTTCACAAGATAATTGTACAAGTAAACTTTGTGAAAACAACAAATGTGTTGCAAGCAAGTAAACATTTTTAAATCAACAGACCAAAATCAAAATCAAAAATAATAAATAAATAAATAATAAAAATATTTTCATTATTTCAAAATTTCTATAAAAATAATATTTTTAAGATCAAATATTTAGATCAAATATTTACATTTAATATTAAATTAAATCAAAATTAAATTAAAATTAAATCAAAATTAAATCAAAATTAAATCAAAACAAAATCAAATATTCATCTTAAAAAAATATATAACTAATAAAAAATAGTTTAAGTCCAGGCGATTCTTGTCAATATGGTTCTCAATGTACCTCGAATAATTGTTCAAATGGTTATTGTGGAGGTATTGAAATTGGACAACCATGCACAGGACCATTACAATGTGAACTTGGAAGCTTTTGTTTCAATAATCAATGCAAAGAAAGTTATAATATAGGTGAATCTTGTATAGGAGCATTTGCAGATACATCTGATTTCATGTCAATTTGCAAAGGATTTACAGCATGCAAAGTTACAAATTCATCATTAGTAGATGCAGTATGCACAAATTTATTTTCAGGTAATCAAGGAGATTTCTGTTTAGCTCATTCACATTGCACATTTGGATTGGCTTGTATTGCTAATGTATGCACTCCATTCCGCAATGATTTATTCTGTGATGATTCAACTGGTGAGAATCCACCAGGAACAATTTGTGATTGTGTAACATCCACTTTCTGGGAAATTCATAGCTTTGGATGTCAACAAGAACTCAATCAAGGTCTTAATTGTCTTAATCAATATAATTGCAGAGCTGGTAATCCTTATAGATCAAATTCTTGTGAATTGGCTAAATGTCCAAATGAATTAAGTAGTTTACTTTCTTGTACTCGTGATGGATGGGAATGCACTTTTTATGGAATTTCTCCTTATCAGCTATCAACCTGCTAGCTTTTCTTTTAATTCTTTCAATTCTTTCAATTCTTTTCTTTTAATTTCAATTTTAATTTTGATTTCAATTCTTTTCTTTTAATTCTTTTGATTTTAATTTCAATTCTTTCAATTCTTTTGATTTTAATTCTTTTGATTTTAATTTCAATTCTTTTCTTTTAATTTCAATTTTAATTTTGATTTCAATTCTTTTCTTTTAATTCTTTTGATTTTAATTTTAATTTTAATTTTAATTTTTCAATTTTAATTTTGATTTTATTTTAATTTTAATTTTAATTTTAATTTTAATTTTAATTTTAATTGTAATTTTAATTTTAATTTTAATTTTAATTTTAATTTTAATTTTAATTTTAATTTTAATTTTAATTTTAATTTTAATTTTAATTTTAATTTTAATTTTAATTTTAATTTTGATTTCAATTTTAATTTTGAAAATGGAAAATTGTTTTGAATTTGGAAAAGGTTTTTAATTGAGAATTGAAAAAGAAAAAGGAAAAAAAAAAATTAATCATTTCTCGGTCCAATACTTGAAAATCTCAACAAACTCTTGACATTTGGAATCAGACTTGAATTTGAGCCAAAGTTTGTTTGAGGAATTAAGATAAAGTTTTGCAAAAGAGAAATCATTCTTTGAAATGTGGATATAAGAAGAAGAAGAAATCTCGAAAGAAGATTTGAAACTGTGAGAAAAGAACCAGAGTTGAGTGCCTATAACGAAGACAGAACCAGAAGACAAACGGGGGATTTGAGGGTCTGGAGATTTAAGAAGAACAACCTTGAATCTTGGGGTGCGAAATTGGGCAAATTTGCGGACAAAGACTTGAGCTTCTGAAGGGATTGTGAACTTGAATATAAGGGAATCTTTATCATTCTGAACGCGGATGAAGTCGCCATCGCGCTGGATGCTGATGGAAAGCATTCCGTCAATGAAATGGAAACGGGCAATTGTGGCGTCGTTGATTTTGAAGATGATAGACTCGCGATTGTACTCGAGCTTGCCGTGGGATTGCTTGCCCTTTTGAGGCTGATCCATGATGAGAATGTCGTCGGTTGTGGCTTCTTTGATGTCGATCTCTTTTTGAGGAAGATCGGGTTTTTCAGAGAGAACCGAAACATCGGAAGATTGAACGGGATGGAAGAGACGGAAGATTTGGAGAAACTCATCGCGATAGGAAACAAAAGGGAATTTGAGGACAACGGATTGGTCGAAACCGAACCAGAGCTGAAGAAGACGCTTGTCTGTTTTGTGGAACGAGCAGTACATCTGGTCGGTGTATTCGAAGGTTTCTGAGGAGTTATCTTGGTACACAATCTCGAGCGCGGATTTGGAGAGTTTGGTGCGGACTCTCTCGGGATCTGCCCTGGCTTTGATGCTGTAGATGATTGCGGGGATGATGATCTGGGGAAGCTCGGTAACGGTTTCTGCTGTTGTTTTTGCAGAGAGATTGAGCGGATGCTCCTGGATTTTAACTGGGAATTGTGCGGGCGGCGTATCATGTCCGAGAACCATGAATTGCTCGTTCATGTCAACAAGCTTCCGCAGAAGACGGTTGCGTGTTTCGATGTCCATGCATGCTACGCGCGCGTTGAATTGCGGTGATTCGCTGTAGAGCTCGAAAATATAGGATGTGAAGCTCAGTCTGAAACGGAGGTTCTCGTATGGGATGTGGAGAGAGTTTTCGTGAGCGTGCTCAATGCGGATTGCGAGTGTGGATTCTTCGAAATGAAGAACCGCTCCGGCCTCGGAGTAGCGCTTCCCGTGTTTCTGGATTAATGATACTGGATAGCGGTTGTGGCGTGTTGTGTCTGCAACGGCATGCAGCGCCTTGATAGCCTCGTCGCGCATTGCTTTGTCGGGGAAAACAAAGAAGATCTCGTTCTGATCAAACTCAATGCGGAGATGGTTCTCGTTGCGATTGGATGTGAAGATGTCGAAGGATTTGCTGATCAAAATGATCCTTAGCGAGCCAACCTCGAGATTTTTGAGTTGGATCACGTTGCCTAAAATGGAAACTTTGTGTGGGATCTCCCGCATTAATTCCTTGTCGTATATATTTGTGCGGAACTTCGACACAATGCTTACGGGATCTTTTTTTAGCGCTTCGCAGAACACCATGTATTCGCGTTTTTTGGGTGCGATTGCGGGTGTTTTGTTTGAGAGTATGTCCACCGATTTCTTGACGAGATTCATTGCGTGCTCGCGGGAAAGACCATCGCGGAAGGAGAGCAGAAGAAATTCCTTTCCAGTTTCGATTTTGAGATGGCGCTCGTTCTGGTTGTTGAGGAAGATGTCTGTCTTGGAGGTAATTGGGAATTTCGATAATTTCTTTGTCTCGATATCCTTGATGTCCATTTCGTTGACGGATACTCGGAATCTTGCGTTGGATTTTTTAATGCCATCCATTGAGAAGATGACGGCGTAGAATTTGTCTGCAAAATTAGCGAAGCGCGTTGCAAGAGGAGGCTCTTCTTCGAGAGCTTCAGGAAGTCGAGTGTCTTTTTCGTGTGTTTCTTGCTTGTAGAACTCCTCTTGCAAACGGACAACATGCTTGAATTTCTGGAAAAGCTTAACGAAAGAATTGCGCTCGGTTTGAGAAGAGAACCCGAGAATCAGACTGAATTGCTTACCGAGATAATCAGAACCCTCGATCTTCCCCTTCTTTGTGTCGAACGGATTGATGTAGAACTGCACGTTTGAATCGCGCACAATAACGGGCGCTGCCTGCTCGTGGATGAATGCCTGGACAACCACAATCCGATCCGATCCGATCCTCACATTCCCCTTGCACATTGGCTTTCCATCCGCATCGTACACAACAACGTTGAATCGGTGATCTGATTGGTAGATGTTCTCCGAAATCATTGGTGTGTAATCGTGTTTCATGTCGAAATATGACAACGCCTTCTGGAACTCGAGCGAAGCCAGAATTGTTGGGAAATGGAACTCGAGTTTTGAATGATTTCGCAATCCGCGGAACTCAACTGTCACAGAGTTCGGCTGCTTCTCTCTCTGGATGATCACCCGCGAGCTGATCGGATATCGTGTGTAATGCTCGTCATCACTGATCACAGTCAGGTATCCTGGCGTGAAAAGGATCCTGCGGGCACCCACTTGTTCGTTATTCTCCACAACGCGCGCGTGAAATTCGTTCGGATATCGTGCGTTGAGATTTCCGAGAAGATGCTGTTTCGAGATGGCTGACAGTGTTTGATTCTTGTTCTCCTCAAAAGCCGCCTGGAACTTGAGCAGATCTTGGGATGTTTTGAAGATGATATTAACGAACGCATCGTATCCGAGATTGATCCGCAGAAGCTTGGGGTTTTTGCGGTGGATCTTTGTTGTTGTGAGCGGAGAATATTCGAGCGTGAGAATTGATTCTTGGCTCATGATTTTTTTCTGTTCCTTTTTCTCCTCAATGATTTCGTTATTGTTATTATTGTTATTATTGTTTTCTTGAATAACTTCGCTCTTTTTCTTCAACGGTTTTTTAACTTGCTCAGGTGTCGCGTATATCGTGAAGCAATCCTTCTCGGCAACAATCTTCCCCACTTGCGCTGTTTCGTGGACATTCTCCACAAGACACGGCACAGAGACGGTGCTTGTTGTCTTGTGCCAAAGATGCATTACGGGAGTGGCGATCTTGCGTTTGCTGAAGAAATCGAGCAGAAAACCGAGCTGGAGCTCCTTTGAGGGGAAGCCAACAATCACATATTCAAACTCGTCGAGATTAAAACGTGCTTCAAGAGGGTTGTCGAATTCAAAACAGAAGTTTGCGAAGGGGTTGAAGAAGCGGGCAATGCGGATGTCTTCGAAACTGAAGGAGAAGTATTCTGGATGGAGCACAACCTCGCCGACACCGAGATAATCTGCGAACGAGTCGTAGACGGAAAGATGATACACGGTTGTGTTGATTTGTGCAGTCTCGTTTTTGTAGTCGTGGTGAGTCACAGGAACACCGCGTCGCTCGCGGAATGCGAAAAGAGACTCCTTGCTCTTGAATTTTGAGAGGCTTTGCTTGGTTTTTGCGAGCTCGAGTTTTGTCGGCGATGTTGTGACAACGAAGTTGGTTGTGTTCTTGAGAAAACTGTTCAATTTCTTCGCGTCGGATTGCAGGAAGTTTATGTGATGGAACACAAAGTATGTGTTAACGAAGAGATCGCGATACAGAGAATTCTTGGTGCTGATGATCAACCGTTGGCCAGGCGCAAATTGGAGCATGAGTTGATTGATCTTGATTACGTGAAGGAATATCTTGTGGTCGCCTCCGTAGATCAGCTGCATAAAGTCTTTCTGCACATCTCCACCAATTTCTGTTTTCACTTTGATGTGTGTTGGCTTGAAAATCACGACGCCGCTATAAGTCACTCCTCCGTAGATCATCCTCACATGGAACGCTCCACGCCTGTTCTGGATGTACTTGCGGATCTTGCGGTTCAACACCGTTTTTAGTGTCTGGTTCTGGCTCTGCACAAGCGGTGACTTCAATCGCACATCATCGGCCACAGGAGAGATCGACTGAGATTGAAGCACTGTTGGTCTTCCTGTCTCGCTAAATTGCGCATACTCCACAGGCACTGTCTCTTGCACATGGAAAGGATCCAATTGCGTTGGGAATCGGCGCACACGCCCACCGTCTGTTGATTGCATTTTGTCTCGGAAAACAAACTGTTCTGCAGGTCCTGATTTTTGGATCAATTCAGGCGACATTTTGCTTGAGAAAAACACTCCGCTGCGCACTCCCTTTGTCAGCCACTCGTCTTCCCGAGAAAGATATCCGTTGCTCTTCTGCATCTGCTCGGCTCTGTTCTCGGAGAATTCCAACTCTCCAAATCTGTGCTCAGGAATCAAGTTGCGCCGCGTTGTTGTCTGTAAATTCATAAGATTTCCGAGGTTCATGTTAACCCTGTCCTGAGCCACAACCTCTGCAAGCTCAATAAACTTCGACACTGTGCGATAAACCAGATCCTGTTGCGCTTCTGTGCTGCATGCGAGCTGTATAACCTTGACAGATGCGTTCCGCAGTCGGATGTCCAATGTCCGTTGCGCTTGATCCGAGTAGAAAATCTGCGGTGCGTTTTCCGCAACTCCAACGCTCACAATCCCGTCCTTCGCTCCGTGAGGAATCACAGAGAACCGTTGCTTCTCCACAACAAACAATCCCAGTTGCTCACGATCTCCAATCCGGAAAAGTACCTCAAATGACCCCCGATTCTGTTGGACAACCCGCATCACAAGCGCATCAATTTCAGACTCTCTTCCCAGAATGCTTTCGTTGATCGGCATCTGTTCAACAGACTCTCCCGAATACCACTGGAACATCTCAAACGTCTTCATGATCACAAAGTGCTCGTTGCCGTCCTTCGCTTTTATGAATACAGACGCATCCTCGTTCATCTTGAGTTCGACCAGATTCTCGATTCGCGTCTGCTGCATGTTGATCATCTTCATTGCAGGCGGAACCATATAGTCTCTCGTGAACGAATGCACCCCAAAAATGTTGATCTTGAACTTATTTTTGCGCATCTTGAAATTTGCTGGCATGTGATACTCATTGAAAGTGTTTGATAACCGTCACATTAAAAGATGCTGATCCGTGAGCAAAGTTTTCCTGCACAATGTTCATCAAGTTCTCGATATCAAACTCGGCTCCCTGGTCCATTTCCGTATGTCTAGTCTCAACAGGCGCAATTTCCCGCGGTTTCGGACTTTCCTCTGTTTTTTTCTGTTTCCGTTCCTCGCGAACCCATTTCTGTGACTTCAATGTATTCACCTTTGTCGTGAATTCCTCGAACGAATCCTCCTTGCTCTCCTTCCGCTCCTTCTCTTCCTCAGGCTTCTGTCCAATCATAAACATTGTGTGCAGAATCACATCCGTTTCTTGCCCATCCGTTGCTGTGCAGATATACTCTTTTCCATCCGCAAATTCAAGTTTGAACATCATCGGATTTGTGCTGTGACTGTACATCCGAATTTCATTGCATTTCCCCCGTGTTTTTTCCGTTGTGGAAATCTCAAGCTCAACCTCTTTTCCTTCCAGATTCAGTACACACGGTAAATATTCCTTTTCATCAATTACTGTTACTGAGAAAGTCGGTTTTTTTTTCTCCATGTTAGTCTCGATTTCCCGTCGCAGATCTTCCTCAAGTCGCCTTTTTTGAATGAACGGTCGGAACATCCCCGCTCGTTTCTTCAGTGTGAATTGATTTGGCACCCTTTTTTTCTTTTCTTCTTTATCTTGTTCTTCTTGTGTGTTTTTGCGGAATCTCAATTTTTTGTTTAATGGTCCTGCTGATATCATTTCTTTTGTTGTTTTTTCAATTACTTTCCGCATGATTTTGGAGTATGGAATGATTTGGAATTTTTGGTTTGATGTTTTTGATGATATTTGCAATGAAACACTTTTTTTGGGGTGTTTTATCTAAAATTATTAAATAAATTTTAATTAAATAATTTTTTAAATTTTTAAATTAATTTTGATTTGTATTACCTCAAAATTAGCAGCATCTTCATTAATAATATTCTTCGCTAAAGACATAATACCTAACTTTCCTTGAGTAAAATTAAGTACACAATTCTGATACTTATCCTTGTTCTTAATCCGAGAATTAAACAATGTCCCACCACGAGTCTTAATAGACTCACACAACTTATCTAAAACTTGCTCATCTTTATACTTTTTCTTCAAAATCTTCGAGATATTCTTCAATTTAGGCGTTTTCAGTTGAGCAAGAGTTTCTTCATTCAAATTCTCCTTCAAAGTACCTTCTTTATTCACAGACTGATAATTCGTAATAAGAGCAAAAATATGATCCACAAACTCCTCAACTTTGAGTATCGGTTCAAGCGAAGGAGTTGACTCAAAAAACTGGAAACATCCTCTTGCCAAATGGAACAAAACAACCTGAAGCGATGGATCTGAAGAAAGCGCCCTTTGGATCGCAGGCTGCACAAAATAGATGAAGTTTCGTTGCCAAGATTCAAATTCCTTGAGTCCTTCAGTCAAATAAACTGTCACTTTCGCCACTGGCTTGGCAACTATAAGAAGTGCTTCACTCCCCTTTTCAATTGTAACGTTCTTGAATTTGAAGTGAATCCGAGATAGTGTTTGATTGTCAATATCCTTATCAATTCCCCTTTCTTTGAGTTTCAATTCAGGTTTGAAATTTTGACTGTTCGCTATAAGCCCTATTTCCGTTATTAACGGAACAATATATTTCATTTTGTTTTGTGTGGTGATCTCCTTCACAGGAATTAGTAGATTTTTTGGTACTCCTAATTTTTGGCAAGCTTTATTTAACTCTTCAAAATTTGTTTTTGTATCATCCCTTAAATAAAATAAATTAAAATAAATTAAAATAAATTAAAATTAATTAAAAAATTAATTTTTCTTTTTTTCTCGTTTATTTACAACTCTTTTTCTTCAATAGACTTTGGTGCAACTTTATTAACTAAATCACAACAAAATTTTGATAATACTTTCAATGATAAATGTTCTGTTACTTTTTTAGAAATTACTTGTGAAAACCAACTAAGAACAATTTGTTCTTTTGTATCTTCCATTTTATTTTTTATTTTTTGTTTTTTGTTTTGAAAATAAAAATAAGAATGAAAATAAAAAAAGGAAAAAATAAAAATAAAAATGAAAAAGAAAATAAAAGAAAATAAAATAACGGAAAAATAATTAAAAAAAAAAAAAAGGAAAAAAATTTTTTTTTTGCTTTTTTATTTTTTAATTATTAATAATTTTTCAAAAATAATTAGTAATTTTTTTTTTATTTTTAATTATTTTTTTTTAATAATTTGTTCTTGGAAATCTTTCATTATTTCTATTTGAATCATTTCTGTTTGGTTTGATCCAAGAATGTTCTTGATTAGAATTTTGATTTTGATAAGAGTTTTGGTTTGTATTTCTTTTAAAAATTCTTTTTTGTTTTTCATTTTGATTTTGATTTTGATTTTGATTTTGATTATTTTTTTCTTTTTCAAAAGAAAATTCTTTTCCTTTTCTACTTTCATTTTGATAATCAACTACATCAAACCATTGATCTTGTTGAAAATTTTGATTTGATTGATTTGAATGATTTGATTGATTTGAATAAATATAATTATCATTTTCATCCCAACTTTTTTTAATAGGAGTATTTATTTGATGAGTATTTTGAGGTTTTGAATCCCAGTTCGAAATATTTGAATTAAAATTAGACTGATTATTGTTAGAAGACCAAGAATATTCATTTTGTGTGTTACTATTATAATTATCATTTCTATTATAATTATCATTTCTATTATAATTATCATTTCTATTATAATTATAATTTGTATCATAATTATCATTTCTATTATAATTATCATTTCTATTATAATTATAATTTGTATCATAATTATCATTTCTATTATAATTATAATTTGTATCATAATTATCATTCCTATTATAATTATCATTTCTATTATAATTATCATTTCTATTATAACTATCATTCCTATTATAATTATCATTTCTATCAAATGCATAATTTCTATCAAATCTTTCATTACTATAGAATCTATCTCCTCTTCCTCTACTCCTTCCTCTACTTCTTCCTCTGCTTCTTCCTCTACTTCTTCCTCTACTCCTTCCTCTTCCTCTTTCTCTATCTTGTCTTGGATTACCCAAATACTTCCATTTTGTTGTATCTAAATCTCGTTCTTGTAGATTACTTGTTGA
Organism: Anaeramoeba ignava; assembly: GCA_028826165.1. Taxonomy (NCBI): domain Eukaryota; family Anaeramoebidae; genus Anaeramoeba; species Anaeramoeba ignava. The sequence continues at coordinate 207,430 of JAPDFW010000081.1, read as the reverse complement.
ATCTCGATAGAAAAATTGTTTGTGTTTTTCTTCTTCTTCTTGTTGACTTTTCATAACTGGAATTAAATCTAATAATTCTCTTGGAACTGTTTGTTCTGATTCTCTTAAAATATCAACTAATTCTTTTGCTTGTGGTAATGAAGCCATTGTAAAAAAAGAATGTGCAACTCCTTTTTTTCCTGCTCTAGCTGTTCTTCCTATTCTGTTAACATAAACTTCATTTCTTTTTGGAAAATCAAAATTGATAACATAATTGACATTTTCGACATCTCTAAATTCAAGTAAATATTTTTATAAATATTATATTAAATATTTTTATAAATGTTAAATTAAATATTATATTAAATATTTTTATAAATGTTAAATTAAATATTATATTAAATATTTTTATAAATGTTAAATTAAATATTATATTAAATATTTTATTAAATATTATATTAAATATTATATTAAATATTTTATTAAATATTATATTAAATATTATTGTAAATATTATTAAATATTATATTAAATATTTTATTAAATATTATATTAAATATTTTATTAAATATTATATTAAATATTTTTGTAAATATTATATTAAATATTTTATTAAATATTTTATTAAATATTTTATTAAATATTTTATTAAATATTTTATTAAATATTTTATTAAATATTATATTAAATATTTTATTAAATATTTTATTAAATATTATATTAAATATTTTTTTAAATATTTTATTAAATATTATATTAAATATTTTATTAAATATTATATTAAATATTTTAAATATTTTATTAAATATTTGTAAATATTATATTAAATATTTTATTAAATATTATATTAAATATTTTATTAAATATTATATTAAATATTTTTATAAATATTTTATTAAATATTATATTAAATATTATATTAAATATTTTTATAAATATTTTATTAAATATTTTATTAAATATTTTATTAAATATTTTATTAAATATTATTGTAAATATTTTTATAAATGTTATATTAAATATTTTTATAATCTAAAGAACACAAACAATCCTCGACCTGCAAGATCAGTAGCAATCAATACAGGATGTGTTCCGTTTCTAAATTCTGTAATAATATATTCTCTTTCAATTTGCTCTTTTTTACTATGAATTCCTAAACAATAAAATCCTTCTTGTCTTAACTTAGTTGTTAACTCATCTGTTTTATCCAAAGAAGAAGTAAAAACCAATATTTTGCCAAAATATTGCATTTTTTCTATAATTTGTATTAATCTTGGAATTTTTTGAGATTCTTCCATAACTTCCACAATTTGTTTAATATTCTGAGCTGCAGAAAGCTTAAAACTTCCAATATTACATTTTATAACTTTATTATCAAATATTTCTTTGGCTAATTTCTCCACTACACTTGGCCATGTAGCACTAAACATTAAGATTTGTGGTTTATGTGGAATACAACGAATCATTTTGTGAATACAATCTTCAAATCCAATATCAAGTAGTTTATCAGCTTCATCCAATACAAAATATGTTGTGTGATCCAATTTAAGAATTCCCTTCTCAATAAAATTCAGTAATCTTCCAGGAGTCGATATAACTGCATCAACTCCTGCTTTAGCCTTTTTTTTCTGAGCTTCTTCATCAATACCACCATAAATACAAACAGATCTAATATTTAAATCGTCTCCAAATACCTTGAAAACATCAGAAGTTTGAATGCTTAATTCTCTTGTTGGTGAAACAACAAGAACAATAGGACCTTCTCCTTGTTGAAGAATAGGTTGTGATCTTATATGTACAAGTGCTGGAAGAACAAATGCAAGTGTTTTTCCTGATAAAAATTAAATTTTATTATAAATTTGTTTTATAAATTTATTTTATAATTTTATTATAAATTTGTTTTATAATTTTATTATAATTTTATTATATAATTTTATTGTAATTTTATTATAAATTTTATTATAATTTTATTATAATTTTATTTTATAATTTTATTATAAATTTATTTTATAATTTTATTATAAATTTGTTTTATAATTTTATTATAAATTTGTTTTATAATTTTATTATAAATTTATTTTATTGTAATTTTATTATAAATTTTATTATAATTTTATTATAATTTTATTTTATAATTTTATTATAAATTTATTTTATAATTTTATTATAAATTTATTTTATAATTTTATTATAAATTTATTTTATAATTTTATTTTGTAAATTTATTATAATTTTGTTTTATAATTTTATTATAAATTTATTTTATAATTTTATTATAATTTTATTATAAATTTTATTATATATTTGTGTTATAATTTTATTATATATTTGTTTTATAATTTTATTATAAATTTATTTATAATTTTTATTATAAATTTGTTTTATAATTTTATTATAAATTTGTTTTTATAATTTTATTATAAATTTGTTTTTATAATTTTATTATAAATTTATTTTATAATTTTATTATATATTTATTTTATAAATTTATAATTTTATTTTATAATTTTATTATATATTTGTTTTATAATTTTATTATAATTTTATTTTATTTTATAATTTTATTATAATTTTTATTATAATTTTATTATAATTTTATTATTTTTTATTTTAATTTTTGTTTTATTTTTTTATTTTATATTTATTTTAAAATTTTTTTTTATAATTTTATTATAAATTTATTTTTATTATAAATTTGTTTTATAATTTTATTTTTATAATTTTATTATAAATTTTATTTTATAATTTTATTTTATAATTTTATTATAAATTTGTTTTATAATTTTATTATAAATTTGTTTTATAATTTTATTATATAAATTTATTTTATAATTTTATTATAATTTTATTTTTATAATTTTATTTTAATTTTGTTTTTATAATTTTATTTTTATAAATTTTATTATAATTTATTTTATAATTTTTTTATTATAATTTTATTTTATAATTTTATTTTATAATTTATTTTATTTTTTATTATATTTTTTTTTTATTTTATTATAAATTTGTTTTTATAAATTTATTATAAATTTGTTTTATAAATTTATTATAAATTTTATTTTATTTTATTATTATAAATTTATTATAAATTTGTTTTATAAATTTATTATAAATTTATTATAATTTTATTATAAATTTATTATAATTTTATTATAATTTTATTATAATTTTATTATAAATTTGTTTTATAATTTTGTTTTATAATTTTATTGTAAATTTGTTTTATAATTTTTTTATAAATTTGTTTTATAATTTTATTATAAATTTGTTTTATAATTTTATTATAATTTTATTATATAAATTTTATTATAAATTTATTTTATAATTTTATTGTAAATTTGTTTTATAATTTTTGTTTTATAATTTTATTATAAATTTGTTTTATAATTTTATTATAATTTTATTATATAAATTTATTATAAATTTATTATAATTTTATTATAATTTTATTATAATTTTATTATAAATTTATTTTATAATTTTATTAATTTATTTTATAATTTTATTATAATTTTATTTTATAATTTTATTATAATTTTATTTTATAATTTTATTATAATTTTTATTTTATAATTTTTATTATAATTTTATTTTATAATTTTATTATAAATTTATTTTATAATTTTATTATAAATTTATTTTATAATTTTATTATAAATTTATTTTATATTTTATAAATTTTTTTTATAATTTATTTTATAATTTTATTATAAATTTATTTTATAATTTTATTATAATTTTATTATAAATTTATTGTAAATTTATTATAAATTTGTTTTATAAATTTGTTTTGTAAATTTATTTTATAATTTTATTATAATTTTATTATAAATTTATTTTATAATTTTATTTTATAATTTTATTATATATTTATTTTATAATTTTATTGTAAATTTATTTTATAATTTTATTGTAATTTTATTATAATTTTATTATAAATTTGTTTTATAAATTTATTATAAATTTGTTTTATAATTGCTTTGCAAATATATAATACCAGAACCAGTCTCGGCTCGCCCAAGGAAATCATATCCTGATAAAATATATGGCCACGCTTGGGCTTGTATTGGTGTTGGCTCTTCCCACTTATTTGAAATAATTTTCTTTGTTGTTCTTTCAGGAAAACAAGTTGCATCTTCAAAACTTGTTATTGGTTTAAGATCTGGAAATTCTAATGATGAATCTAAAGAAATCATGTGATATTTCCTAAACACAGAAACTTCTTCTTCAGCCATTTTTGCTGTATTTGGATTTTCTTTATAAAGATTGCGGATTTTTGTTGATTTTTCATCCATTATTTATTAATTGTAAAAAAAAGAAAAAAATGAAAAAAATGAAAAAAAAAATTTTATTTTCCTTTTTTTTTTTTTTTTTTTATTCTTTGTTTAAATTTGAGAATTTTGTAATATTTCTTTAATCAATTTTTCAGTCATTTTTAAAGGTAATCCTTGAAAAGATTCCAACTCCCCTTCAAGTGAACCAAGAAAAGGAACCATCAATTCATCTTCAACCAATAATGAACCAGAAGACTTCAGAACATCTCCTTTCGAAATCAATTGCTCAATAACATTCAAAGAAATTCCAGATTCAGTAAAAAATTGTTTTGCATAATCTACATCTTCAATATTTTTTTCATCAATAAAAACAAGTTTATTCTCAATAATCTTTGCATTGATCATTGCCACATTTATACCAGTAACAGAAATAACTGGACCGTTTGAGCTTTTATAGCCTCTAAGATGCGTACGGCATTGATCAATATTTTCCGGTTTTTCTAAAATTTCATTCATAAATTGTATAACTTCATCAGCTGTTATAATAATAATCTCAAAAACTATCTCCTTTCCACAAAAATTCTTGTTAATTTGTTGAAAAAAATTTATTGGATCCTGTTCTTGAAGAAGAATTTCTTTGATCGATTCCTTTTTACATCTTGCAATATTCAAAACTAATTTAGAAGGTGAATAATTTCTTTTTTCATTTTCACTTAATTTTTTAGATCCAAATCGAATTTCATCTTCATATTCATTAATATTTGGTGAAATCACTCCAAAATCCTCAATAATCTTTCTAAATAAATCTTGTCTCCATTTAGAAGAAGATCCAAGAATGAAAATCCTTTTCATTTTTTATGTTTTTTTTATTTGAAAGAAAAAAATGGAAAAATAAATTGAAAATATTATTTTTTTTTCAAAAAGAAAAAGTTTCATTTCTTTTTGTTTTGATTTCTTGATTTTGGATTGTTTGTTGTTTGTAAAGTTTGATATCGATTTCGTCTTTGGTTTTTATTAAAAACTCCAAATCTTGCTTTATTTCCAAATTTTTTTGGTTGAGTAGGAACTCTTTTGAGATTAAATTGATTTTTAGGTTTTGTTATCACAGAAGTATAAGATCTACGTAATCTATTTTTATTATCTTCATTATCATCATCAGAATCATATTCATAAGAATTATCATTATCATCTTCTTTATCATCTTCATTAGAATTATCATCATCTTCTTTATCTTCATATTCATCTTCATCTTCATATTCATCTTCATCTTCATATTCATCTTCATTAGGATTATCATCTTCATCATCATCATCATCTTCATATTCATATTCATCATCTTCATCATCTTCATCATCTTCATCATCACCATCTTTATTATATAACTTCCTCAAATTTTTGAAGTTCATAAACCCCCCGTTTTCAATAGTATTGGTATGTTTATTTTGATCTGATTTTGGTTTTGGTTTTATCAAACCAAGTTTTTCTTGAATGTCAAGTAATTGTTTTAAAACATCTTTGATATGAGGACGAGCTGATTCCTCAATTTGCCAACACTTTTTAATAACTGCAGACAATGGATGGGATTCATCCAAAGGAGGTCTTTCATTTTTTCCAAACTTCGCAATAACTTGAAATGGAGTCAGTGATTGAAAGGGTACTTCTCCTGTTATCAACTTGTAAATAAGTAATCCATACAAATAAACATCAGAAGCATATGTGATTGGCTTGTTGTTCAGAGACTCCGGTGAAGACCAATAAACAGATATGGGCTTCATATCCTCTTGCTTATCTTTCTCTTGTATGCAATATGAAAAGTTGCTAATTTTAGCATGTTCATATTCATCAATTAAAATATTATGTGTTCTAATTGCTCGATGTATCACTCCTTTTCCATGCAAAAAAACAACTGCCTTTGCAATTTCTGTTGCAAGAACAACACTTTTTTCGATACTAAGCGGCTGAAATTCCTCACCTTTCTTAATAAATGATGAAAGTGTTCCATTCGGACAAAATTCTAGTATAATTGTTGGTTCGGGTTCTTTAATCACAGCATAGCATTTCACAATATGCGGATGCTTCATGCTTTTATGCATCTCCATTTCTTTTTCAAAACTCTTTCTTTGTTTCACTGGACATGGTATTTTTAACTTTTTAACTACAACAGGAATCCCTTGCCATACTCCGCGATGAAAATATATAAAATCAGTGTGAGAAATTGATCGTATGATTGTAAGCTCGTTGAAATTAATCTTATCTTCAGTAAACAATGGTACTGAATTTTGATTTGAATCTGATTTTGTAATATATTCGTTATTGACGGGCAGTGATATCTCTTCAGTTGTGTTTTTTTGATCATCTGGTTTTTTTGTTGTTTTTTTATCTTCTGTATTGGAAGTTTTGGTATTGCTATTGTTATTATTATCTTCATTTTCCACAACGTCAGTATCACTATCAGTCCCAACATCATTTTGATTTTGATTTTGATTTATATTTTGATTTAGATTTATATTTTGATTTATATTTTGATTTATATTTTGATTTATATTTTGATTTATATTTATATTTTGATTTATATTTTGATTTATATTTTGATTTATATTTTGATTTATATTTATATTTTCATTATCATTATCACTTTCATTTTCACTTTCATTTTCACTTTCATTTTCACTTTCATTTTCACTTTCATTATCACTTTCATTATTATTATTATTTTTATTTTTATTTTTATTATTTTGATTTTCATCTTCATCAGAAGAAGATTTTTCATTTGATCCATCATTGTCATCTTTTTTACTTGAAGAATTGAGTATTTGTTTGTCATAAAATATTAATTTTTGAGAAATTTTATAGTACGCATTCGTATAAGCAATTTGATATGGAGTCATTTTCTATTTGAAAATAATATAAATATAAATATAAATATATTCAAAATGAAAAAAGATTGAAGTTTTAAAATTACTATTAAAAACAATAATAATTTACATTCTAATATCAAATATATAATTTTTAAGCAAAAAAAAAAACAAGAAGTTTTATTAATCTAAATAATTTTATTACTTTCTGTTTTAATTTAAATAAATATAAACAAAAATAAAATAAAAATTCATTTTTTAATAATTTACTGGACAAATTAATTTATGATCTGCTCCATGCTCTAAAAGTAAATTAGCACACTCATTTCTTCCCTTAACACAAGCTAAATGGAGTGGTGTCTCTCCCTGATAAAAAAAATAAAAATATAAATATAAATATAAATATAAATATAAATATAAATATAAATATAAATATAAATATAAATATAAATATAAAAATAAATATAAATATAAATATAAATATAAATATAAATATAAATATAAATATAAATATAAATATAAATATAAATATAAATATAAATATATAAATATATAAATATAAATAAAATATAAATATAAAATAAATATAAATATAAATATAAATATAAAACATAAATATAAATATAAATATAAATATAAATATAAAATAAATATAAATATAAATATAAATATAAATATAAATATAAATATAAATATAAATATAAATATAAATATAAATATAAATATAAATATAAATATAAATATAAATATAAATATAAATATAAATATAAATATAAATATAAATATAAATATAAATATAAATATAAATATATAAATATAAATATAAATATAAATATAAACATAAAATATAAATAAACATAAATATATATAAAATATAAATATAAATATAAATATAAATATAAATATAAATATAAATATAAATATAAATATAAATATAAATATAAATATAAAATATAAATATAAATATAAATATAAATATAAATATAAATATAAATATAAATATAAATATAAATATAAAAATAAATATAAATATATAAAAATATAAATATAAATATAAATATAAATATAAATATAAATATAAATATAAATATAAATATAAATATAAATATAAATATAAATATAAATATAAATATAAATATAAATATAAATATAAATATAAATATAAATATAAATATAAATATAAATATAAATATAAATATAAATATAAATATAAATATAAATATAAAAATAAATAAATATAAATATAAATATAAAAATAAATATAAATAAAAAAAATTTAAATATAAATATAAATATAAATCTTTTTATTTTGTTTTATCTTCTTTTTTGTTTTATTTTATTTTGTTTTATTTTGTTTTGTTTTGTTTTATTTTGTTTTGTTTTATTTTGTTTTATTTTGTTTTATTTTATTTTGTTTTATTTTGTTTTATTTTGTTTTATTTTGTTTTATTTTGTTTTGTTTTCTGATTTATTCTTACATTATTTCTAATATCAACAGTAGCATCTGCATTTAGTAAACTTTCAACAATATTATAATATCCATTTTCTGTTGCAATATGCAATGCAGAAATTCCCTAAATAAATAAATAATTAATTAATAAATAAATAAATAATTAATTAATAATAATAAATAAATAAATGAATAATTATAAATAAATAAATGAATAAATGAATAAATTTTACTTGCTACATATTTACATTCATCATAATTTATTAAAATTTAGATCTATAAAAAAAATTTGTGTTGTTATTTTTTTCTTTTACATCATCCAAAATATCAATATCAGGTGAATAATTTAAAATTAACCTCACAAGTCGATAATTCCCAATTAAACATGCTCTTGTCAATGCTGACCATCCCTAATAATATCGATATAAAAAAAATAAAATAAAAATAATAATAAAAAATTATTATTATTAATGTTTTTTTTTGAATAATTTAATTTATTACAGTAGTTGGATCAGAAGTTTTTGCACCTTTATTTAATAATATTTTTGTAATTCCATAATGTCCATTTGAAATGGCAAGTTCTAATGGTGATTGTTTCTAAAATGAAGATTTATAATAATTTAATTATTTACAAACAAAAACTTTATTTTTTTTTAATTATACATTCTAAAATTTAATTAAAAAGGAAATTAGTTTTTTGCTTTGTTTTTTTGGAATTGATTAATTTACATCATTTAACAGATCTAAAGCAGCACCTTTACTAATAAGTATTTTAACAATTTCTTTGTGTCCTTCTTGGCATGCATATTGAAGTGGGGTTTCTCCCTTTTTATTTTAATAAAAGGATTATAAAAATTTACTTTTTTTAATAACAAAAAACAAAAAATAAAAATAACTTATTTACTTGCTATAAATTTAAAATTTTGTAAATATTTTTTTTAGACAAAATAAATATAATAATCTTACAGTATTTTTAATATCTATAACTGCTCCATGAAGAGTTAATTTATCGACAATTTCTTTATAACCTCTTTCTGAAGATAAATGAAGTGGAGCAACTCCCTAAATTATGTAAAATTATGAATTAATAATTTTTCTTTTTCTTTTTCTTTTTGAAAATGATTAATTACCATCTATTCAATTAAATATTCAATTATAAATTAATTTATAAATTTATTTTAAATATTAATTTATAAATTTATTACTTTATTTTGGATATTGGTTTCTGCTCCATGTAAAAGAAGAATTTCTGTAATTTGAGGATTGTTTGAAAAACAAGCAATATGCAATCCTGTATCTCCCTTTATATTTCAGAAAAAAATAAATAAATAATTTTCAATCTCTCTTTTTTTTCGTTCTTGATAAAAAAAAAAAGAAAAGTTATAATTTTACTTTCTGTTTTAAATCAATACAAAAAAAAAATTAGATTAAAATAAATAAAAATAAAAATAATAATAATTTATAAAATACCTCATTTTGATGATTAATATCTATACTCTTTTCTGATAACAGTTTTACAGTTTTTAGAAATTGCCTATAACAAGCAATTTGAAGAGCTGTGTTTCCCTATTAATATTTTATCATAAATCATTTCCATTTCAAAATGAATTATAGGGATATTTTCAAAAAAAAATTTTTTTATTTATTTTGTTATTTATTTACACTCTAAAATTATTATTATCATTATTAGTATTAAATAAAATGAAAAAGAAAAAAAAGAAGGAAAAAGAAGGAAAAAGAAAATGGTTATTTTTAATTTACTTTATTGGGTAAATCTGGGTTTGCTGAATTTGAATTTATTGAGTGTTCTAATAATTTTGAACAAATTTTGTGACTTCCTATCCAAGCAGCACAATGCAATGGTGTCATTCCCTTTATTTTTATATCAAATTATATTAAATAAAAAAACACAAAACAAACAATACTGATTAAAAAAGGATAAATTCCAAAATAGTCAAAATTTACAATCTTAATTCCCAAAGAAAAAAAAACAAATTTAAAATTAAATTTAAATTTAAAGAAAATTTTGAATAAATTATATACTTTATTTGTTGCATTTGGATTTGCGCCTTTTGTTAATAAAAGTGATGCAATGGAATAATTTCCAAAAATGCATGCAATATGGAGTGGTGAGTCTTTCTAAAAAAAATTATTAAAATTATTATTGAAAACAAAACAAATCAAAAATTTTTACAAACTAAATTTCCAAAAAGGATATATTTTTAATAAAAAGAAAAAGAAAAATAAAAATAAAAATTTACATTATCAGTTAAATTAACAGAAAATCCATTACGAATGAGGTCTTCAATATATTCTGTTTTTCCATTTCGAGATAATGCATGTAAAATTGTAGAGCCCTTTAATATAAAAAATTAAATAAATTTTTTTTAAAAAAAATAAATCCAAAAACAAAAAAAAAAGCAATTTGAAAAAGTACATGCTAAAAAAAACGTAAATCAAATTAATTTAAATTAAATTATAAGAACTTTTTATTTATTAATTAATTAATTTAAAACAAACTTTATCTCTTGTTTTGTGTGTAAATTTTTTTTCTAAATAATCATTATATAACTTGTCTGGTTCTTTTGAAAAAGTTGATACTTTATTTCCCATAATAACAACAATAATAATAATAACAATAAAAATAATAATAAAAGAAAAAAATAAAAAATAAAAATGAAAATAAAAAATTTCTCTCTCTTTTTTTTTTTCTATTTCTCTCTTAAAAAATCCTATTCAATCATACGTCATAAACTGTAAAAAATTATTTAAAAAAAATAAAACCAAAAAAAATAAAATAAAATCATTTTTCCGTTTTTTTTTGTATTATTCTCGTTGTTTTATTATTTTTATTATTATTTTTATTATTTTTATTATAAAAACTTATTCTTAATATTCAAATGATTCAAGTTCTCAAAGAATTAATTAATGATCAACAAACATCAGACATACGTTTTATTATTGGGAAAGATAAGACACCTTTTTATTGCCACAAACTTATTCTTTCAACTTGTAGTCCACGATTCTTTACACTTTTTTATAATCAAGATTCCGAAAAACAAGAAATTGCAAATAACAAACAAAAATCAAAAATCGAATATGAATTTGAATATCCAGAATTTTCTTCAGATGCTTTTCAATTGTTTCTTTTATTTGCTTATACTCGAGAAATTGAAATTGCTAACCAAAACGTATTCCATTTATGGCTTATTGCAGAAAAATTATCTGTTAATATTCTCCAGGATCTTTGCCAAGATTATCTTCAAAACCATATTTTTTCTCAACAAAACAAACAATTACCAAAACAGCAAAGAATTGAGCTTTCAATTTTTAAAAAGAAATTTTACGCATTCATCCAAAAAAATTCAGAGTTTTTTTTCGCAAAGCCAGAACGCTTAAACAAATATCCTTTTGGCGAAATTAAGAATATTTTGTCTGTTAAAGTTCCTCGTGAAATTCACATACATATTTTCCGTAGAATTCTTGATTGGGGCCGTTATAATTGCATTACTGAAAATCTTGAACCAATTCCTTCAAATATAAAGACTTTTGTTGATCCTTTTTTATCTTCTATTCGTCTGGATTTGATGGAAATTCAATCATTGGATGAAGTTGCAAAAAGTGAATTGTATGATCATAATAAATTAATGGCTCTTACTTTCGCTTCACCTAAAGATATTCAACTATCAAAAACAACAGAAAGTCCAACATCGAAATCAAAATCAAAATCAAAATCAAAATCAAAATCAAAATCAAAATCTAGATCAAAATCTAATTCAAGATCAAATTCAAAATCAAGATCAAATACAAAACCAAATTCGAATCAACCACAACCAACATCATTTGGCCGAAGATCTAAAAAACCAAAAGTAAAAATTAAAATTTATTTTAAAAATCAAAATTTATTTTAAAATTCAAATTCATTTTAAAATTCAAAATTATTTTAAAATTTAAATTTATTTTAAAATTCAAATTCATTTTAAAAATTAAAATTTATTTTAAAATTCAAATTTATTTTAAAATTCAAATTTATTTTAAAATTCAAATTTATTTTAAAATTCAAATTCATTTTAAAATTCAAATTCATTTTAAAATTTAAATTCATTTTAAAATTCAAATTCGTTTTAAAATTCAAATTTATTTTTAAAATCCAAATTTATTTTAAAATTCAAATTTATTTTAAAATCCAAAATTCTTTTTAAAATTTAAATTTATTTTAAAATTCAAATTCATTTTAAAATTCAAATTTGTTTTAAAATTCAAATTCATTTTTAAAATCAAAATTCATTTTAAAATTCAAATTTATTTTATTAAATTAAAATTTATTTTTCAGCTTAAAGTCCTTATTCTTGCTGCTGATAATAAAGAAAATTCGAGACAAGATGTCAAAAAATCAATAGAATCAAAATCAATCCAAAATTCTACGGTTATTAATGTTTCAAAACAAATACCAACAACAAAAAGAATGGGAATGTTTGATGTGATATTTTTGTATTCAGACACAACCTTTTTAGATCCTGTTAAACTCGGAGATTATTTAGCCGAATATGTTCAACTGGGAGGAAACCTTGTAGTTGCTTGTTATCCTATGCTTCTTAACGAGCAATCAAAGGATATATTACAAGGGAAAATTGTTTCAGATAATTTTCTTCCAATCGAAAAAGGATCAATATTAAAAGGCAACATGCAAAAAATTGAATCGGATAAAATTATTCAAAATGAACACGATATTTTAGCGAATGTAGAATCTTTTTGTGGTGGAAAAAGATCACTCCATATTAAAACTACTTTAACAGAAGGAAGTAATTTGATTGCAAATTGGGATGACGGAATTCCTTTAATTGCTGAAAAAAGAAAAGAAATTGATGGTTATGGAAATGTTGTTGCTCTAAATATCTCTCCTTTTTCAGACCAAATTAGTGGTTCTAGTTGGTTAGTTTCTTCAAATGGAAGAATTTTGATTGCAAATGCTGTTAGATATGCAGGATCTCGTTTCTTAATTAATTAATAATTAATTAATAAATAAATAATAAATAATTAATTAATTAAATAAGAAAATAGAAAAATAAAAACATTCCAATTTTTTTTTAAATAGAAATAAAACTTTAATTTAAATTTCATTTTTTTCATTTTTTTCATTTTTTTTAAAATTCGTTAAATGTCAAATCGTCAAGAACCAATTTCTCCAAGAGAAAAACTTATGATGGCTGACTCAATTATGGAACCTGATGTTTTAATAACAATACAAAAATATCTTCAAGATAGTTCACCTGAAGAAATTATTCAAATGCTTTCAGCAAACTATAAAGGATTCCCTCAAATGATAAATTTAATTCGAGAATGGAGAACATCAGTGTTAGGTGAATCTCCAGATATTTTCGATTCAATGATTAAAAATCACCTATCCAGTCTCATCAAACAAAATTTTGATCCTCATGTTGTTGATAAAATTTTTCTTGAAGTTAATGTAAGAATTGAGAATAAAAATAATAAAAATAATAATAATAATAAAAATAATAAAAATAAAAATAATAATAAAAATTATCCAAAAAGTCTCGTCCTTTATGGATTGATGAAATGATTAAAACTCCAGAATGGCAAACTCTTCTTTATGAATTAAGTAGAAAACATACTAGTCGATTACTTACTTATTCAACAACTCGTATTTCCCAATTAAATTTGCAAAAATCAAACAAAAGTGAACTTGCAAATATTACTTCTTCAACTGTTTTTAGCGTTTTCATAAATTCTTTTACAGATCTTTTACTCGAAATTTTAAAATTAACAAGCGAAACATCAGTTAAAAATAATCAAACTGATGAACAATTTAATAAATTACTTAGTGCTCTTAAACATTTGTGCTGTGAAGACCAAAATACTTTTGTGTGCTCATTAGCTATTCTAAACAATTTAATAGAAGAACCTGATGGGAAACCACTTAAAAGAATTATTCAAGAACTTGTTAATGAAGTTAAAGACAAGTAAACCAAAGAATTAAAAAATATTTATGAAAAATTTATTTAAAAACAAAACAAAACAAATATTTGTTATTAGAGATCGAACAATCTGGAAAATGATTCTTGGAACATCTTCAATCTCAAAATATCCTGTTGTTTATCGTTCAATTTTTAATACTTTAACTGGAAATCATACAACTCCTGGAGATGTTATTAAAGTATTTTCTCAATCATTCATAATATTTGATTTAATTATTTACTCTTCTTCATTTTTAATTATGTTTTGATTTTGTTTTTGTTTTAATAATTAGCTTTATAATCTCTATCGAAAAGCAGACCATCCACCTCTTGATTTTCTTCGAATTCCACAATTTATTGGTAAAATTAAGACTGATTTTCTTTAAATCGCAAATAAAATATTCAATATAAATTTCCCTTTTTCTTTTTTTTTTTTTTGATTTAATAGAAGCTTTGATTCGAGATTTATTTGATCATACATCCACAATTAATGATAGAATTGAAGAACGAGTATATCTTTTAGCAATTTCAATTTGTCCCTTTTGAGGAAGGACAAGATATTCAATTACAAGAATCATTGATACATGAAATTAGCGAAGTAATCACTCTTGTTCGCTCTATTTGCAAAAATCAACTTTCAATAATTTCTTATTCAGATCAAGAACTTTCCAAAATGAAAGAAGCAATTCGGTAAATAAATGAATATATATATATATATAACACATAAATTTGAATTTTGAATATTTAATATTTTCTTCTTCTTTTTTTTTTCAAATTAGATTTCCAATCGCAAGTGTGGGAATACTAAAATGGATTAAAGGTGCTCTTTCAAATAAAACATATACTCTTTCTTTAGTTATTATTCTCGCACAATTACAATTTATAAATGAAATTATATGCAGACATCCATGTCAACATCCTGAAGTTTTTGAGATTCTTCGTCAATTATTGTTTTTATCAATTGATGTGGATATTTCTGATTCTTTTAAAATAAAGAAACTCGTAGTTGATAGTATGATTGAATTAATGAAAGCAGGTTATGTAATTCCTATAATTAAATTTTTTGAAAGCTCTTCTTTAGATCGTGCTCTTCTTCGCTATTTTGTGAACCAGGTTTATATTTTTAAATTTTCTTTCAATTATTTTTTTAAATTATTTTTAAAAAATTCAACAAAAAAAAATAGTTGTTGGAAATTATTGAACCTCCTTTTTCCAATGTTTTCTTTGAAGAATTTTCCGTTTTTTTGAGAAAAATCATCTCAATAGAAGCAAATTCTATCAAACAAAAATTAATTCCTTTTCTTCAAATATGTTTAGAAAGTCCTGATACTCCTCAAGAACAGAAAAATGAATTTCAAGAAATTTTTAAAGAATTTGAAAATATTTCTTCTCAAATCAAAAAATAATCAAAATCAAAAAATAATCAAAAACAAAATCCAAATCAAAATTTTTTCATTTTTCTTTATTTAAAAATCCAAAAAAATCCAAAAAACAAAAAACAAGGGAAATGATGAAAAAATTGATTTTAAAGAATTTCTCATTTGGTTCTTTTTGATGTAGTGAAATGTTTAATTTAGATTGAAAAATGCAAATTAAAGGTGCAATATTTATTATAAGAAAAACAAAGTTGTGTAAAATTTGCAAATATTATTTCTTTTTTTTTTTAAAATTCCCATTTCATTTAAACAAAATTTCCTACATCAAAAACCAAAAAATTCTATCAAAATCTTTTTAAAAAAAAATAATTCTGATCCCTTTTTTAACTTTTCTTTCCTTATTCAAAAAAAAAAAATTTCAAAAAATTTAATTTTCATTTTTTTCTTTTTTCTTTTTTCTTTTTCTTTTTTTTTTAAATCCCAAAAAAGTAATTTTTAAAAAACAAAATAATCAAATGATTTTTTTTTTGTTGTTTTTAAATAATATTATTATTTATTTATTATTTATTAAGTGGGTGATACACAACAACAAGAACAAAATAAACATAGAGATAAAGTAGTTGAAGAAATTTTATCTTCAGAAAGAGTTTATGTTGAAAATCTTCGAATTCTTGTTGAAGTAAATTAAATAAAAACTATAAAAATTAAATTTCAATTTTTTTGAAATTTAATATTTTATTTAGGAAATTGAAGCAGAATTAACACTTCTTGCAGATACAAATCAAGCTATTATTTCCAAAGATCATATTCCAATTATATTTTCAAATATCAATGATATTTTGATTGTAAATTTTGTTTTTCTTCTTTTTTCTTTATTTAAAAAAATTTTTTTTGGAATTAAATTGTAGATTAATACTGAATTACTTGATAGACTTGAAGAACTTACCAAAAATTGGAATGAAAATAGTAATATTGGAGATTTTTTTAATAAATTGGTAATTAAATTTCTTGAATAAACAAAAATTAAAAATAATTAAACAAACTAAATAAATTAATTTAATTTTTTTTTTCTGTAAAGATTCCTTATTTAAAATTATATTCTTCTTACGTTAAAAATCATGAAAGAAGCAATAATATTCTTCGTTATTATCAAAAAAAAGATTCATTTAATAAATGGATTTCTGTATATAATTAATCCAAAAAATATAATTATAAATATAAATATAAATATAAATATAAATATAAATATAGATATAAATATAAATATAAATATAAATATAAATATAAATATAAATATAAATATAAATATAAATATAAATATAAATATAAATATAAATATAAATATAAATATAAAATATAAATATAAATATAAATATAAATATAAAATATAAATATAAATATAAATATAAATATAAATATAAATATTTAAATAAATATAAATATAAATATAAATATAAATATAAATATAAATATTTAAATAAATATAAATATAAATATAAAAATATAAATATATAATTATAAATAAATATAAATATAAATATAAATATAAATATAAATATAAATATAAATATAAATATAAATATAAATATAAATATAAATATAAATATAAATATAAATATAAATATAAATATAAATATAAATATAAATATAAATATAAATATAAATGTAAATATAAATATTTTTTTTAATATTTTGATAATGTTTTAGTCAAAATTTACTCGATATAAAGAACAAAATTTAAATTCCTTTTTAATTATGCCAGTTCAAAGACTTCCTCGATATGAATTATTATTAAAAGTAAATAAATAAATAAATTAATTAATTAAAAGAAATATTTTATTTACAAAAAAAAATCATTATAATCTAGGAATTGATTCAAAGTACTTATAAAAATCATCCTGATTATGAAAGTCTTCAACAAGCATATAATAAAATTACTGAAGTTAATCGTTTATGCAATGATACAATCAACCAAGAAAAAAATCGTGAAAAATTAGTTTCAATTTTTAATTCTTTTTCAAAACATAAGGAACTTGTATATCTCAAACAAAATTCAAAAGAAAAAATTTGGATATAAAAAAAAATTTTTTTATTTTTTGGGATTTAGAAAGATTTTTTATCACCAGATCGGAAATTTATTTGTGAAGGACCAATGATGAAAGTTTCTCGTAAAAAGCATTTAAAAAGATTTTTCTTTCTTTTTAATGATATTTTTCTTTATGCAACACCAAGTGGAAATCAATACACTGTAAACTTAATTTTAATTTTAAATTAATTTTAATTTTAATTTTAATTTTAATTTTAATTTTAATTTTAATTTTAATTTTAATTTTAATTTTAATTTTAATTTTAATTTTAATTTTAATTTTAATTTTAATTTAAATTTAATTTTAATTAATTTTAATTTTAATTAATTTTAATTTTAATTAATTTTAATTTTAATTTTAATTTATAGTTGCATCGTAAAATGAATTTATCAGAAACAAGAATAGAAAACTTGAAAGATTCAAATGGTCTTTTATTTAAAAAAAAAACATAAAATTTTTCATCTTTTTATAATTTTAAAATGCTTAATTTTTATAATCAAAAATCAAAATCAAAAACAGGATTAAAAAATGCATTTGTTATCAAAAATCTTCGTAAATCTTTCACAGTTTTTACTGATTCTGCAGAAACAAAAGAACTTTGGATCAAAAATATTTCAAACCAAATTGAAAAAATAAAAAAATCACAAAAAAATGAAAATGGAGATGAAAATCAAATAATTGAAGCACCTGTTTGGATTCCAGATTCTCAAACAAAAGGTTGTATGATATGCAAAAAAACATTTACAACATTTAAAAGAAAAGTATTTATTTAAAACAAACAAGCAAACAAACAAATTTTTTAATTTATAAAATAAAAATTCAAAAAAAAAAATCTTAATTAATCTATCATTTAAAAAGCATCATTGTCGAAATTGTGGACTTGTTGTTTGTGGATCTTGTTCTTCAAAACGTTTAATGATGAAACATATTGATCCTAAAAAACCTGTTCGAATTTGTGATATTTGTTATGGAAAATTAAATGCAAAAACTGATTCACCAAAACAAGAAAATTCACCAAAACAAGAAAAGTCAAAACGAATTCTAGAAAAAGAATCTTTATCAGTAATTTCAAAAGTTTCAAAAGGAGATAAACAAGAAAAACATAAAAATCAAAATGAAAAACAAAAAGAACAAGAAAATCAAGAAAAACAAGAAAATCAAATTAAAGAAAAACAAGAAAATCAAGAACAAAATCAAGAAAAACAAGAAAATCAAATTAAAGAAAATCAAGAAAATCAAGAAAATCAAGAATATCAAATTCAAGAAATTCAAGAAAATCAAGAAAATCAAGAAAATCAAGAAAATCAAATTGAAGAAAATCAAGAAAATCAAATTGAAGAAAAACAAGAAAATTCAAATTAAATAATTGAATTTTAGTAAAAAAATTTTGTATGTTCCTTTTCTTCCTTTAATTTTCTTTTTAATTTCTTAAAATCATTTAAACAAGTAATTAAATAATTAAATAAAAATTCGACAGAAAAAAAAATATAAAATTCGACAGTTTATTGATCCAAAAAATTTTTTAATTAAAAAAAAAAGAAAAAAAAAGAAATAAAAACAAAAACAAATTTTTAAATTCCATTTTTTTCATTTCTTTTTAATTTTTTATAATTAAAACAAACTAACACAATCAAACTAACACAAACAAACAAACAAACTTACAATGTCTATTTTCAAAAATATTGAAAATTTGAAATTAAAAGAAGTTAAAAAATTTATTCAAGAAGAAGGGAATATTAATCAAAAAATTTCATTAGGAAAAACACTTCTTCATTTTGCAGTTCAAGCTTCTGGAATTGATATTGTTAATTTTGTAAATATCTTTTAATCATTTTAATTTTAATTTTTTAATTTTTAATTTTTAATTTTTTAATTTTTAATTTTTAATTTTTAAAAGCTTTTAGAAAATGGAGCTGATCCAAATATTCAAGATGATGAAGGAAATACACCTCTTCATAAAGCTTGTTTAACTGGAAATTTTAATATAATTGTTTCACTTTTAAGTCATAATGCAAAACAAGTTGCAAATTTAAGAGGACATTTCCCTCAACAAATTGCTGCAAAACTTAAACATGATCAATGTGTTTCTGTTTTATCAAGTCCTCAAAAATTTTTAAAAAAAATTCCTCAAAGATTAAATCAAAAAACCAAAAGAATTATATTTATAAGAAGAAACAAAGCATCAAATCAACAAATAATGTAACAAAATCAAAATTAAAATCAAAATGAAAATCAAAATTAAAATTAAAATCAAAATCAAAATTAAAATCAAAATCAAAATCAAAATCAAAATCAAAATTAAAATCAAAATCAAAATCAAAATTAAAATCAAAATCAAAATCAAAATCAAAATCAAAATCAAAATCAAAATTTCTTATGATTTTTGTTTTTAGAGAAAAAGATAATAAGAAAATTGAAGATGAAATTGATAGTGAAATTGATAATGAAATTGATAATGAAATTGATAACGAAATTGATAATGAAACTGATAATGAAATTAATAATGAAAAAAGTAAATTATTTATTAAAACAATTTTTTTTTTTGAAATTCATTTTTCATTTTATTCATTTTTCTTTCTTAATTTAAAAAAGTAATTGAAAACAATGAAAAATTTGAACAAGTTGATATTGAAAGCATTCAAAAATTTACACAAGCATTTATTCAAGATTATTGTAAATTTTTGGAAACAAAAGAAAATCATTCAGATGTTACAATTAAAGTAGGAAAAAATTTAAAAGAATTTCCTTGTCATAAATCTATTTTAAGTGCAAGAAGTCCTTTTTTTGCTCTTTTTTTTAAAGAAAAAATAACAAAAGATGTTTATTTTCCAGAAATTAAATCAAAAATTATGAAAAAGTTAATCAAATATATTTACACAAGTAAAATAGAATTCGATATACAAAATTTGCTTGATTTGTGGGTTTTTTCAAATAAATTTCAACTAAATTTACTTACAAATTTTCTTCAAGAACAAATTATTAAAAACATTAATGAAAATAATGTGTGTGATTATTTATTCGCAAATCAAAAAATCCAATCAAAAAAATTGAATAAATATTGTTTGAAATTTATGATTAAAAACTTTGATAAACTAATTCAACAAGAAAATATAACAAAATTAACCAAAGAACAACTTATTTATATTTTGGAAAAAGGAACAAATATTTGGTCAAATTTAGGAATTGAATTATTTGAAATGATTCAAAAATGGGGAAAAGAAAAAATCAAAGCAATTCCTGATGAAATTGATGAAATTACAAAATCAGAAACACTTTCTAAAATGATTAAAGAATTTATTCTCAAAATTAATATCAATTCTATTGAAGATGAAGCGTTAAAAAAAGTTCAAAAATTTGAATTTCTTCCTGATATTTTTTTAATTGGAATAGAGTATTCAAGAATTCAAAGAATTAAACAACAAAAAAAATTTGAAAAAATTCAACAAGAAAAAAATCAAGAACTTCAAAAAATTCAACAAACAATTCAAGAAAAAGATCAAACAATTCAAGAAAAAGATCAAACAATTCAAGAAAAAGATCAACAAATACAAAAAATTCAACAAGAAAAAGATCAAAAAATACAAAAGATTCAACAAGAAAAAGATCAACAAATACAAAAGATTCAACAAGAAAAAGTTCAAACAATTAAAAAGATTAAGAGTGAACATGAATTACAAAAACCATTTACTCAATCAACAATTATCGAAAAAATCGAATTTATGAAAAAATTGAAACAATGGATTTCAGATGATGAATTTTTCAATAAAATGAAAATTGGATTCTCAGCTAAAAATTATGGATTTTCAGCACAAACATTTCATTCTCAAACTAATAACAAAGGAAAAACATTAATAATTATTAAAACTACAAATAATTACATTTTTGGAGGATTTACTCAAGTTGGTTTCAATTCATACTTGAGTGGATCTTATATTTCTGATAAAGATGCTTTTATTTTCAGTTTAGAAAATTCCAAAAAATCTCCTCAAAAATTTCCAATCAAGAATGGATCTGAAGGAAATGCAATTTATAACCATTCAAACTATGGACCAGTTTTTGGAGGAGGTCATGATTTTTATCTTGGTTCAAATTTAAAATCAGGTTCTTCAAATTTTGGGCATACATATCATCTTCCACAAGGAATTAATTATAATACTGATGAATCAAAAAATTATTTAGCAGGTTCTTCAAATTGGCAAGTTTCGGAAGTTGAATGTTATTTTATTTGATTTAAATCAATATTTAAATCAATATTTAAATTAATATTTAAATTAATATTTAAATCAATATATTTAAATCAATATTTAAATCAATAATATTTAAATCAATAATATTTAAATCAAATATTTAAATCAATATTTAAATCAATTTATTTTTAATTTTCTTTTTAATTTCTTAAAGTCATTTAAACAAGTAATTAAATAATTAAATAAAAATTCGACAGAAAAAAAAATATAAAATTCGACAGTTTATTGATCCAAAAAATTTTTTAATTAAAAAAAAAAAGAAATAAAAACAAAAAATTTTTTTAAATTCCATTTTTTTCATTTCTTTTTAATTTTTTATAATTAAAACAAACTAACACAATCAAACTAACACAATCAAACTAACAAACTTACAATGTCTATTTTCAAAAATATTGAAAATTTGAAATTAAAAGAAGTTAAAAAATTTATTCAAGAAGAAGGGAATATTAATCAAAAAATTTCATTAGGAAAAACACTTCTTCATTTTGCAGTTCAAGCTTCTGGAATTGATATTGTTAATTTTGTAAATATCTTTTAATCATTTTAATTTTAATTTTTTAATTTTTAATTTTTAATTTTTTAATTTTTAATTTTTAAAAAGCTTTTAGAAAATGGAGCTGATCCAAATATTCAAGATGATGAAGGAAATACACCTCTCCACAAAGCTTGTTTAACTGGAAATTTTAATATAATTGTTTCACTTTTAAGTCATAATGCAAAACAAGTTGCAAATTTAAGAGGACATTTCCCTCAACAAATTGCTGCAAAACTTAAACATGATCAATGTGTTTCTGTTTTATCAAGTCCTCAAAAATTTTTAAAAAAAATTCCTCAAAGATTAAATCAAAAAACTAAAAGAATTATATTTACAAGAAGAAACAAAACATTAAATCAAATAATGTAACAAAATTAAAATCAAAATTTAAATCAATATTTAAATCAATATTTAAATCAATAATTAAATCAATATTTAAATCAAAATCAAAATCAAAATCAAAATCAAAATCAAAATTAAAATCAAAATCAAAATTAAAATCAAAATCAAAATCAAAATCAAAATTAAAATCAAAATCAAAATCAAAATCAAAATCAAAATCAAAATCAAATTCAAAAACAAAATCAAAATTAAATTCAAAATCAAAATCAAAATCAAAATCAAAATCAAAATCAAAATCAAAATCAAAATCAAAATTAAAATCAAAATCAAAATCAAAATTAAAATCAAAATCAAAATGAAAATCAAAATCAAAATCAAAATCAAAATTAAAATCAAAATTAAAATCAAAATCAAAATTAAAATCAAATTCAAAATCAAAATCAAAATCAAAATCAAAATCAAAATCAAAATCAAAATGAAAATCAAAATTAAAATCAAAATCAAAATGAAAATCAATTTGAAAATCAAAATCAAAATCAATATCAAAATCAAAATCAAAATTTCTTATGATTTTTGTTTTTAGAGAAAAAGATAATAAGAAAATTGAAGATGAAATTGAAGATGAAATTGATAATCAAACTAGTAGTGAAATTGATAATGAAATTGATAATGAAATTGATAATGAAATTGATAATGAAATTGATAATGAAATTGATAATGAAATTAATAATGAAAAAAGTAAATCATTTATTAAAACAATTTTTTTTTTTGAAATTCATTTTTCATTTTATTCATTTTTCTTTCTTAATTTAAAAAAGTAATTGAAAACAATGGAAAATTTGAACAAGTTGATATTGAAAACATTCAAAAATTTACACAAGCATTTATTCAAGATTATTGTGAATTTTTGGAAACAAAAGAAAATCATTCAGATGTTACAATTAAAGTAGGAAAAAATTTAAAAGAATTTCCTTGTCATAAATCTATTTTAAGTGCAAGAAGTCCTTTTTTTGCTCTTTTTTTTAAAGAAAAAATAACAAAAGATGTTTATTTTCCAGAAATTAAATCAAAAATTATGAAAAAGTTAATCAAATATATTTACACAAGTAAAATAGAATTCAATATACAAAATTTGCTTGATTTGTGGGTTTTTTCAAATAAATTTCAACTAAATTTACTTGCAAATTTTCTTCAAGAACAAATTATTAAAAACATTAATGAAAATAATGTGTGTGATTATTTATTCATAAAATCAAAAAATCCAATCAAAAAAATTGAATAAATATTGTTTGAAATTTATGATTAAAAACTTTGATAAACTAATTCAACAAGAAAATATAACAAAATTAACCAAAGAACAACTTATTTATATTTTGGAAAAAGGAACAAATATTTGGTCAAATTTAGGAATTGAATTATTTGAAATGATTCAAAAATGGGGAAAAGAAAAAATCAAAGCAATTCCTGATGAAATTGATGAAATTACAAAATCAGAAACACTTTCTAAAATGATTAAAGAATTTATTCTCAAAATTAATATCAATTCTATTGAAGATGAAGCGTTAAAAAAAGTTCAAAAATTTGGATTTCTTCCTGATATTTTTTTAGTTGGAATTGAACATTTAAGAATTCAAAGAATTGAACAACAAAAAAAACTTGAAAAAATTCAACAAGAAAAAAATCAAGAACTTCAAAAAATTCAACAAACAATTCAAGAAAAAGATCAAACAATTCAAGAAAAAGATCAAAAAATCGAAAAGATTAAGAGTGAACATGAATTACAAAAACCATTTACTCAATCAACAATTATCGAAAAAATTAAATTTATGAAAAAATTGAAACAATGGATTTCAGATGATGAATTTTTCAATAAAATGAAAATTGGATTCTCAGCTAAAAATTATGGATTTTCAGCACAAACATTTCATTCTAAAACTGATAACAAAGGAAAAACATTAATAATTATTAAAACTACAGATAATTACATTTTTGGAGGATTTACTAAAGTTGGTTTCAAATCATCATATTCAAGTGGATCTTATATTTCTGATAAAGATGCTTTTATTTTCAGTTTAGAAAATTCCAAAAAACCACCTCAAAAATTTCCAATCAAGAATGGATCTGAAGGAAATGCAATTCATTATAATACAAGTTATGGACCAGTTTTTGGAGGAGGTCATGATTTTTATCTTGGTTCAAATTTACAACCAGGTTATTCAAATTTTGGGCATGCATATCAACTTCCACAAGGAATTAATTATAATACTAATGAATCAAAAAGTTATTTAGCAGGTTCTTATTCAAATTGGCAAGTTTCGGAAGTTGAATGTTATTTTATTTGATTTAAATCAAAACTATTAAATCAATAATATTTAAATCAATAATATTTAAATAAATATTTAAATCAATATTTAAATCAATATTTAATTCAATATTTAAATTAATATTTAAATTAATATTTAAATCAATATTTAAATCAATATTTAAATCAATATTTAAATCAAAACTATTAAATCAATATTTAAATCAATATTTAAATCAATATTTAAATCAATATTTAAATCAATATTTAAATCAATATTTAAATCAATATTTAAATCAATATTTAAATCAATATTTAAATCAATATTTAAATCAATATTTAAATCAAAACTATTAAATCAATATTTAAATCAATAATTAAATCAATATTTAAATCAATATTTAAATCAAATATTTAAATAAATATTTAAATTAATATTTAAATCAAATATTTAAATCAATATTTAAATAAATATTTAAATCAATATTTAAATCAAATATTTAAATCAATATTTAAATCAATATTTAAATCAATATTTAAATTAATATTTAAATCAATATTTAAATCAATATTTAAATTAATATTTAAATCAAATTCTTTTTAATTTATTTTTTTTAAATCAATTTTAAAATTCTTTTTAAATTCTTTTTCCAATATTTAAATCTTTTTTTAAATCAATTTCCTTTTTTTAAAAAACTTTAAAAAATTCTTTTTAATTTAAAAATCAAAAACTATAAAAGATTAAAAAAAAATTTTTTCATTTTTCATTTTTTTTTCATTTTTTTTTGTAAATTAAAATGACAATGAGATCAATGAAAGATACATTTGGTTTTATAAATGATTCAGATTCAGATTCAGAAAATGATTTAAATCTAAATTTAAATGAATCTCAAAAAACATTTGGATGGAATTTATATTTTCCAGATGATTTCCAAGAAAATATTCAAAAAGAAGATCCTAGATTAATTTTAATACAAAAATTCCAAAAATTTTTTGAAGAAAATGAATCATTATATTTAGAAGTAAAACAGTTTAAAATTGAATTTATATTTATATTTATATTTATGATTATATTTATGTTTATGTTTGTTTTAGAGTGATTTAAATACTTCAAATGTTCTTTATTTAGATTTTCAACTTTTAGAAAAAAAAGTAGAACATCAAAATTTAAGACAAGTTTTATATCATCAACCAGAAACAGTTTTTCAAACATTAGGATTAGCTCTTTTTAGAATTGTTAATTCTCTCAAAAAAACAATTCAAAATCAAAATCAAAATCAAAATCAAAATGAAATTCAAAATCAAAATCAAAATCAAAATCAAAATCAAAATCAAAATCAAAATCAAAATCAAAATCAAAATCAAAATTCTAAAGAAAAAAAGAAAAAAAAACAAAAAAAGTTTAATATTCCTCTTCCAAAACTTACAGTCAGATTATATAATTGGAAACCCTTAACACAACTTCGAGCAATTAAATCAAATAACATTGAAAAATTTGTATCAATACAAGGAACTGTGATTAGAGTTGGTTCAATTAAACCAATGGTTAGAGAAATGGATTTTATTTGTTTGAAATGTAGTCAAAGAATACGGCGTCATTTCAAAGAGGGGAAACTCAATCCACCTTCAATTTGCACTTCTGTTGGATGCAAAAGTCATGCTTTTCAACCTGATCGAGATTCAGCAGTTACCTTTGATTGGCAAAAAATAAGAATTCAAGAAATGCTTCTAGATGATCAAGTTGATTCAGGTCGTGTTCCAAGACTCCAGGATTGTGAACTAACAGAGGATCTTGTTGATTCTTGTATTCCTGGAGATGTTGTTATTGTTTCTGGTGTTGTTAAAGTTACTACTCTTGAAAGTCAAGACCCAAGAAGAGGAAGATCAAAACAGCAAAATATGTTTTATCTTTGTGTAAATGTGCATTCGATTATTACTGAAAAAAATACTGATAATAGTTCTTTGATTCTTCCTCAATTTTCTTTGACTGATTTATATGCAATTCGTGAAATTGTTGAGGAGAAAAATTTGTTTAGTTTGATAGTGAATTCAGTTTGTCCTTCAATTTTTGGGCATGAAATGGTAAAAGCAGGGATGACACTTGCTTTATTTGGAGGTTCTCGACATTCTGCTAATGAAAGCAAAGGTAATTTATCAATTAGAAGTGATCCTCATGTTCTTGTAGTTGGAGATCCTGGATTAGGTAAATTAAAATCAAAATCAATTTAAATCAAAATTAAAATTAAAATTAAAATCAAAATCAAAATCAATTTAAATCAAAATCAAAATCAATTTAAATCAAAATCAAAATCAAAATCAAATCAAAATCAAAATCAAAATCTAAATTAAAATCAAAATTAAAATCAAAATCAAAATTAAAATCAAAATTAAAATCAAAATCAAAATCAAAATCAAAATCAAATTTAAAATCAAAATCAAAATTAAAATCAAAATCAAAATTAAAATTAAAATTAAAATTAAAATCAAAATCAATTTAAATCAAAATCAAAATCAAATTCAAAATTAAAATTAAAATCAAAATTAAAATCAAAATCAAAATTAAAAGGGAAATGTTTGGCACCAAATACAAAGATTTTAATGAGTTCAGGTGTAACAAAAAAAGCTAAAAATATTATTGTTGGAGATAAATTAATGGGAGATGATTCTAAACAAAGAATCGTCCTTTCAATTTCAAAAGGAAAAGATTTAATGTTTCAAATTAAAAATTATTTTGGAGCTGATTTCAAGGTTAATAAGTATCATTTACTAACTTTGATAGATTCTTTTCATAAAACTATTTTAAGATGGGATGAAAAAGCAAAGCAATATCAAATTTTAATCAATTCTCAAATGGATACAAATAAAAAAACAATTATAAAACGAATTCCAATTAACAAAAACAAAATCAAAGAAAATCAAAATCAAAATCAAAGTAAAGCTCTTGAGAAAGCGATTCGTTTACAATGTAAATATGAAAGAAAATATACTTTGGACATTTCTGTTGAAGAGTATATAGGTATGTCTGAAGAATTTAAACAAAAATATCAAGCATTTCGAGTACCTGTTATTTTCCCTAAGAAAAGAGTAAATATTGAACCTTATTTAATTGGACTTTGGCTTGGAAGTGATAATGAATCTAATTTTTTTGAAATGCTTCCAAAAATATCTAATGAACTTAATTGTTATGGATTATTAAGAAAAACAATTTCGCAAGAAATTCAATGCATTTTGAAAGCGAATAAACAAGAATTTTTTCAGAAGATGAAGAAACTCGATATTTTAACAAAGAAGAAGAAGCATATTCCCTTTCAATATAAATATAATTGCCCAAAATATCAACTAAATTTACTTGCAGGATTGATTGATTCTAATATTTTTTCTTCTGGAATTAAAATTAATAATGAAAGAAAAAGTTTGGAATTCAGAATGACCAAAATTTCAAAATTAATAAAAGATGTTGCAGATTTATTAAAATTTATTGGATATGAATTTTATATTGAGACTATGAATTTATCAAAAGATTCAAATCAAGGAATTTATTTATTGAAGATATTTTCAGAAAGAATTGAAGAAATACCTTTGCAATTTAAATATGGAATAATATCAAATAAACAATACAAAAATTATGAAGCATATGATAATAACAACAAAGAAATATTAAAGCACAAACTCATGAATAGAATTGATATTGTTTGTGAAGAAGAAAAAGGATATTGTGATTATTGTGGATTTGAAATTAATCGGAATGGAAGATTTTTACTTGAGGATTGCACTGTAACACATAATTCACAAATGCTTCGATCAATTGCAAATATTGCACCAAGAGGAGTATATGTTTGTGGAAATACAACAACATCATCTGGATTGTGTGTTGCTCCTGATTCTGTTGTTTTTAATAGTTCTAATGGGAAAAGCTATAAAATTTGTGATATTGTAGAAACCGCGTTTACAAAGGGTAAACCCCAAAAAGAAGCTGATGGAGTTTATAGTACAAAATTGAATAATTATAATTATAATAATAATGAAAATGAAAATGATAAATCTAATTATGAAGAAATACCAGATATTGAGAAATTTTTAGTCACTTCTTTGGATGATTCTTCGTTAAAAATTAAACCACAAAAAATTGAAGCGTTTTGGAAAATTAAATCACCAAATCATATGGTATCTATTCAATTAGAAAATGGGGAAAACATTACTGTTACTGAAAATACGCGATTGTTATGTTTTGAATATAAGCAATCTAATTTGGAAAAAAGCAGTTGATTTGAATATTGGGAATTTGATAGCAACATCAAAACAAAATTATGATTCAAAATTTTTGAGCTTCGAAGTTTCCAAAGAACAAGAGAAAGAAAAGAGCAAGATGATAATTCAAGAGGGATTTGAAGTTGAATGGAGTAAAATTATTTCTATAGATTTAGAAGAGACTAAATATCCTTATGTATATGATTTCACAATTGAAGGATCACATAATTTTCTTGTAAACGGAGTTTTTATTCATAACACAGTAACTGTAATGAAAGAGAGTTCATCTGGAGATTATATTTTGGAGGCGGGAGCAGTTGTTTTAGGAGATCGAGGAGTTTGTTGTACAACAGATGATTCGGAGTTTTATTTGGAAAATGGAGAGAAGAAAACATTTGGGGAACTTTTCAAAGATGCAAGAGAAGAGAACTCAGAATTATTTCCAGAATTTAAAATTTATGGATTAGATTTAATAAGCGGGAAACTTGATTTTTTTGCAATTAAGCGTGCTTTTAAGATTTTAAATAAACAAAAAGTATATTTATTAGTTAGCAAAACAGGAAGAAAAATTAAACTAACAGAAGATAATGAAATTTTGAAGTATGATAAAAATGGGTGTGAAGAAAGCAAGTTTATGAAGTGGGTGTATGTGAACGAAATTGAAGTTGGAGATAAGATTTGTGTTGGAGATATAAATTTAAAAAATGGGATATTCTTTGACGAAATTACATCTAAACAAGAAATTAAAAATATAGAATACGTTTACGATTTTACAATGAAAGGAACTAATAACTTCCTATCAAACGGAATTATCATGCATAATTGCATTGATGAATTTGACAAAATGACAACAGAACATCAAGCATTATTAGAAGTAATGGAGCAACAAAGTGTTTCAGTAGCGAAAGCTGGGATTGTATGCAATTTACCAGCAAGAACATCGATAATTGCCGCAGCAAATCCAGTTGGAGGACATTACAATCGATCCAAAACAGTGCATGAAAATTTAAAGATGGGAACAGCACTTCTTTCGAGATTTGATCTAGTATTTATTTTACTAGACCGACCAGATGAAGCGCGAGATGAAGTTTTATCAGCACATGTTATGGCGCTTCATACTCAACCCAAAACAAAAGAAAAACAAAAGAAATCACAAGAACAAACAAAAGAATCTTCACAAATTTATTCCCAATTTTACGGGAAAGAAAGCAATATAAAACGGATCAAAAGAACAAAAGCGCAGCATAAAGCGCATGAAAAATTCACACAAAGTAGCATAAGCAATTCCATAGAAAGTTCTTTGATGCTAGGAGGACTTCCTGAAAGAGATGAAAAAAGCACACTACGCTCACGATTGATTCAGGGTAACAAAACGGATCCAATTCCAACAGTGCTATTGCGCAAATACATTTCATATGCAAGACAATATGTTGTTCCTGGTTTGACCCAAGAGGCCAAGCAAGTGATCCAGGACTTCTATCTTAATCTCCGCGCAAAGCATCGCAACTCAAACTCAACACCAATAACAACAAGACAACTTGAATCCTTGATTCGGCTATCAGAGGCCAAAGCAAAAGCCGAATTGAGAGAAGATGTTACTCGTCAAGATGCTGAAGATGCAATTGAAATTATGCGCGAATCTCTTTCAGATACTCTTTTTGATGAATTCGGTCAAATTGATCCTTCTCGTGGAAGTGGAATTAGTAAGAAAAATGAAGTCAATAGATTCATCAATGAATTAAACCGCCGTTCTGAACAAACTTATAATAATTTGTACACTCTTCAAGAACTTTTCAATGTGGCTCAATCTATTGGTTTACAAGTTGGGAATTTTCAAGATTTTGTGGATAATTTGAATTTTCATAGTTATTTATTGAAAAGAGGGAATAATGTTTATAAATTGCAAACTTCAGGAATTGGAGCAAAATCTAAATATTATAAATGATAAATTAAAGATATTTTTCTTTTACTTTTTTTTTTTTTGACTAAATAAATGAACCAAAAGAAAAATTTCTTTTTTATTTTTTTTTTCAATTTTTTTTTTCATTTTTCTATTTTTCGCTTTTATAAAACAAAATAAAATAAAACAAAACAAAACAAAACAAAATAAAACAAAATAACAAAATAAAATAAAATAAAATAAAATCTTTCTTTATTCTTTATAATTGAAATGCAAAAAAATGAAAATTTAGAAATAAATGAGTATTTTGAATATGTTGATCCTATTGATAAAATAAGTCCTTCTTTGATTTGTAAAATTTGTATGTTACCATTTGTCGATCCAGTTGTTTCGGATTGCAAACATACATTTTGTGCTAAGTGAGTTTTTTTCTAAAAAGAAAATTGTTTTATTTTTTACATAATTCAAAAATTGGATGAAAAAGGAAATTAAAAACAAAATTAAAATTTAAAACATATTAAAATTTAAAAACAGAATTAAAATTTAAAATAGAATTAAAATTTAAAACAGAATTAAAATTTAAAAAAGAATTATAATTTAAAACAGAATTAAAATTTAAAACAAAATTAAAATTTAAAAACAGAATTATAATTTAAAACAAAATTAAAAATTTAAAACAAAAAATTTAAACAAAATAAAATTTAAAACAAAATTAAAAATTAAAAACAAAATTAAAATTTAAAACAAAATTAAAATTTTAAAACAAAATTAAAAAAATTTAAAACAAATTAAAATTTAAAACAAAATTAAAAAAAACAAAATTTTAAAAACAAAAAAATTTAAAACAAATTAAAATTTAAAACAAAATTAAAATTAAAATTTAAAACAAAATTAAAATTTAAAACAAAATTAAAAAATTTAAAATAGAATTAAAATTTAAAACAAAATTAAAATTTAAAACAAAATTAAAATTTAAAACAAAATTAAAATTTAAAACAAAATTAAAATTTAAAAACAGAATTAAAATTTAAAACAGAATTAAAATTTAAAAACAGAATTAAAATTTAAAACAAAATTAAAATTTAAAACAAAATTAAAATTTAAAACAATATTAAAATTTAAAACAATATTAAAATTTAAAACAAAATTAAAATTTAAAACAATATTAAAATTTAAAATTTAAAACAAAATTAAAATTTAAAACAGAATTAAAATTTAAAACAAAATTAAAATTTAAAACAAAATTAAAATTTAAAACAAAATTAAAATTAAAATTAAAATTTAAAACAAAATTAAAATTTAAAACAAAATTAAAATTTAAAACAGAATTAAAATTTAAAACAGAATTATAATTTAAAACAAAATTAAAATTTAAAACAAAATTAAAATTTAAAACAAAATTAAAATTTAAAACAGAATTAAAATTTAAAATTTGAATATTTAAAATTTAAAATTAAAATTATTTTTTAAAACAAAATATTTTTGAATATTATTTTTAAAACATTATTTTTGAATATTATTTTTGAATATTATTTTTGAATATTATTTTTGAATATTATTTTTGAATATTATTTTGAATATTATTTTTGAATATTAATTATGAATATTATCATCGAAATTAAAAAAAAAAGATGCTTCGAATCAGCAAAAAAATCTAACCAAAAATGCCCAGTTTGTGGAGAAGAATTAAAAATCACAGAAAATAACACACTCCACGAAGTATTCAAAAATATGGTTGACGGACTACTAATAAAGTGTCCGAACCACATCAAATCATGCGAACACATCTGCGCACGCAACGAAATAAAGGAGCATTTAAAACAGTGTCCATTCCAGGAAGTAACATGTGAAAACGAAGGATGTGAAGAAAAAATACTACGAAAAGATCAAGAAAAACACAACGAAATTTGCGCATTCAAATTAGTGGACTGTCCACAAAAATGCGGCGCAAAACTGCAATTATCGCAAGTGGAAGAACATCTGAAAACAGAATGCAAAAGAACACCAATTCAATGCGAACTCTGCAAAGAATGGGTTCCTAAGGAAGAAATTGAGGATCATATGGAAAACGAATGCAGGCAAAAAATAATAAAATGTCCTCATTATGCAAGTGGTTGTAATACTGAATTGAAAAGACAAGAAATGATGAACCATTTGCAAAATGATTGTCCTTATGAAAAAATTAAGGGGCTCTCCCAACTCCATAACCAGCTCATCGACGAAGTGCTTTTCCAGCAAAAACAGATCGATGCGCTTGTCCTCCAGATTGAGCAATTTAAGGAGTTGTGTTTCTTTAGAGATATGGAGGCAAAAAATAACGAAAATACAAGCCAAAACGAAAATACAATCACGCAATCTGGAGCACGAACTCCTGTTTTTGGGCGGTTAAATCGGGACAAAGCAAACGAAACACCCAAAAATCTCCAGCTCACTTCTCTCTCAAAAGAATTGCTGCTCCGCATTCTTCATCTTCTTGAAAAAAAGCATCTTATTTTATTTGCAATGACATCCAAATTTTCAACCGAAATTTCCTTTCATCCAAGTTTGTGGAAAAATATCGATCTTTCAAACCAGCCATTCACAACCTGCGAACAGTTCTTTGCTGTTCTTAAGCAGCATCCCAAGGTGGAAGCCCTTGATCTCTCAAGCGTTTTGCGGAAACTTGAGGACAAGGGACAAGTTATTAATTACGTGACAAGACTTCAAAACCTCAAGAAATTGAATTTATCAAATAATTATTTGAGCGCAGCTGATACACAAATTCTTGCGGATTCTCTGAAGGATTCCCGCAATCTGACTTCGCTTGATTTATCATGGAATTTTATGAGCTCATCAAACAAAACAATTGCGCAAGCTGTTGAAAATAATACCTCTTTAAAATATCTCAATATGACCCAAAATTATGTCAGAGATGACACTGCTCTCGAATTCGCAAGAATTCTTGATAATAATTCCTCGCTTATAACCCTTAATTTATCCGCAAATTTGATTAGAAAAAAAGGTGGCGAAGCTTTAGTTAAAGCTTTCCAAAAATCTCAATCTTTATGCGAATTAAATATTTCTTCAAATAAAGTTGGAGCTGGAATTGAAAATCAAATTCTGGAAATTCAAAAATCAAAATCAAAATCAAAATCAAAATCCATTTCAAAATCTAATTCAAAATCCAAAATTTAATTCAAAATCAAAAACTTAATTGTTTTTTTTTTTAACAAAAAAATTAAAAAAAGAAAAAGAAAAAGAATAATTTTTGGATCTATTGAAAAAATTTTTATTGATTTTTGTAATTTGTATTTTGATTTGAAATTTTTATTTAAAAACATCTTCAAGACCATCTTTTGGAACCACAATTTGAGAATCACGTTCTTGTTTTTGTTCTCTTGCTTTAGCTTTAGCATAAAATCTATTAACTTTTTTTTGTTTTTGAGAAAATCGAATTTGAGCAGGAGAAACAAAGTCAGGATTTGAATAAAGAGTTGAACCAGAAAAACTTCCAGAGAAAATGCGAACAATTTGGAGAACAAAACGCGGTCCAATTTCAAGTAAATTATTTTCATCTTCAAGAACATTTAAATCAGCGTTATCTGTTAATCCTTGTTGAGCAATATTTTGTTCTTTCCAAATGATTTGGTAGCATCTAAACCAAATTTTGTTGTCTACAATCATAAATGAAAGCACTTTGTCAATAAATGGTTTGGATTTCCGTAATCCTTGTGGTACTGCAAATATTTCTGTCATTATTTGTTTTGCTAATCGGAAATGTGCTGTTGTTTCGAATTGTTGATCGAATGTTAAAATTGGTCGAGAGCCTTTTAGGCTGTTACCAACAAATTTGAGTTCATCCATTGTACTTACTTTTTTAATATTGAAAATTTTTGAAAATTAAAAATTTTTGAAAATGAATTTTAATATTGAAAATTTTTGAAAATGAATATCCAAAATGATTTTTAATATTAAAAATTTTTGAAAATGAATTTTAATATTGAAAATTTTTGAAAATGAATTTTAATATTGAAAATTTTTGAAAATGAATTTTAATTTTCAATTTTAATATCCAAAATAATTTTAATTTTCAATTTTAATATCCAAAATAATTTTAATTTCAATTTTAATTTTCAAAATAATTTTAATATTAATTTTAATTTCAATTTTAATATTCAAAATAATTTTAATATTGAAAATGAATTTAATTTCAATTTTAATATTGAAAATGATTTTAATATCAATTTTAATATTGAAAATGAATTTAATATCAATTTTAATTTTGGAAATAATTTTAATATTCAAAATAATTTTGAAAATGAATTTTAATATTAAAAATAATTTTCAAAATAATTTTAATTTTCGAAATAATTTTAATATTAATTATAATATTCAAAATACCATTAAAAACTTTGAAACGAATTGAAGGACCATTTGGACACTTAGAAAGCCATAGATAAAGATCATATTTCTTGCGAGTTTCAAAAAAGATACAATTATTACAAGAAAGAATTTCTGCAATTTCATTAATTTCTGTAAGACTATTTTTTTTTTCAAGTTTAGCATCTTTTTTTGCATGAGGAAGAAGTGAAAAAATATCTTTCATTAAAAATCTATATCGAGTTGATATTCCTCTTGAAGATAACATTAAAACTCGTTGTTTTGTTCTTTTAGGTCTTTTCTTTATTTCATTTTTGGGTTTTTCATCATTTATTTCTTTTTCTTTTTCTTTTTCTTTTTCTTTTTCTTTTTGTAATTTCATTTTATTATTTCTTATTCTTTTTTCCATTTTTAAATTTTATTTTGAATAAAAAATGAAAAATGAAAAAAAAAAAAAATTTTAATTAAAAAATAAAAAGAAAAAATATTTTTAAAAATATAATATAAATATACCAATTATTAAATTTTTTTTTAATTAAAAAATATTTATTTATTTTTGTTGTTTTTTATTTAAAAAAAAAATAAATTAAAAAAATCCAGTATAGCTTAATGGCAAAGTAGTTGACTCTAAATCAATTGATCTGGGTTCAATTCCCAGTGCTGGAGAATAATAATAATAATTTTTTTTTTTCATTTTTTTCATTTTTTTCATTTTTTTCATTTTTTTTTTTTATTTTTTTTTTATAATGATTTCTGCAATTACTTTTATAAATGAAAAAGGATCAATTCTAATCTCTCGAATGTATCGAGAAGATATTCCGTAAATAATTTTATTTATTTAATTTTCTTTATTTCAATTTATATTTGAAACATTCAATTTTTATTTCCAAAATTAATTATTAAATTATTTATAAAATTAATTATTAAATTATTTATAAATTTAATTATTAAATTATTTATAAATTTAATTATTAAATTATTTATAAATTTAATTATTAAATTATTTATAAATTTAATTATTAAATTATTTATAAATTTAATTATTAAATTATTTATAAATTTAATTATTTAAAATTTATTTATAAAATTAAATTTAATTAAAATTATTTATTATTAATTTATTTATAAAATTATTTATAAAATTAATTATTAATTTATTTATAAAATTAATTATTAATTTATTTATAAAATTAATTATAAATTTAATTATAAAATTAATTATAAAATTAATTATTAATTTATTTATAAAATTAATTATTAAATTATTTATTAAATTTATTTACAAAATTAATTATTAATTTATTTATAAAATCTATTACAAAATTAATTATAAAATTAATTATAAAATTATTTATAAAATCAATTATAAAATTAATTATAAAATTAATTATAAAATTATTTATAAAATCAATTACAAAATTATTTATAAAATTAATTATTAATTTATTTATTAATTTTGTAAAAAAAAATTTTATTAGTAAAAATTTTGCTGAATCATTTAGAATTGAAGTTATCGCAGCAAAAGAAATTGGATGCCCAATAAAACAAATGGAAGATACAATATTTATGTTTCAAAGAATTAGCAATATTTTTATTGTTGCAGTAACCAAAAAAAATGTTAATGCAGCTTTGGTTTTTGAGTTTTTAAAAACTTTAGTTAGTGTTTTAGAAAGTTATTTTGGTTCAGTTAATGAGAATTCAATTAGAAACAACTTTTCTCTAATATATGAGATTTTAGATGGTATTTTAATTTTAATTTTAATTTTAATTTTAATTTTAATTTTAATTTTAATTTTAAAATGATTTTTAATTTTAATTTTAAATTTAATTTTAATTTTAATTTTAATCTTTAATTTTAAAATGAATTTTAATTTTAATTTTAATTATAATTTTAATTTTAATTTTAATTTTAATTTTAATTTTAATTTTAATTTTAATTTTAAAATGAATTTTAATTTTTATTTTTATTTTATTTTGATTCTGATTGAATTTTATTGAAAAAATTAAAGAAACTATCGATTTCGGATATCCACAAAATTCTTCAACTGATATTCTGAAATTATATATCAATCAAGAAAACTTCCGACAAGATAAAGTAAAAATTCAAAATAATATAAATTAAAAAAGTAAAAAAAATTAAAACAAAAAATAAAACAAAAAAGGATTCTGCAGAAACAGCTAAAAAAATTGCAATTAAGGCAACTGGAGTTATTGGATGGAGAAAAGATGATATATTTTATCCAAGAAATGAACTATTTCTTGATGTAATTGAGAGCGTAAATCTTTTAATGTCAAACTCAGGAAATGTTCTCAAATCTGATGTTGCAGGAGTAATTGTTATGAAATCACAATTATCAGGAATGCCAGAATGCAAATTGGGTCTCAACGATAAAGTTGCAATAGAAGAACAAACCACAAAAACATCCAAAGCGTATAATATAATAATCACAAAAAAATTTCTCAATTTATTTTTATAAAATTGATTTTTTCTTTTTTTGGAAAATCAAATTTTTAATTCAAAAAAAAAAAGTCGAGATTCAGCTATTGCACTTGATGATTGCACTTTCCATCAATGTGTCAAGCTAGGTAAATTTGATAGCGATCGTACAATCTCATTTATTCCTCCAGATGGTGTTTTTGAGTTAATGAAGTACTCAATTAAAAAGAAAGAAAAAATATTTTAAATATTTAAATATTTATATATTTTTATTTATATTTTAAATATTCGTCTTAAAGATATCGAACCACAGAAAATGTTATGTTACCATTTAAAGTGATGCCAGTTGTGAAGGAACAAGGAGGATCTACAGTTGAGGCAAAAGTTACAATCAGAGCAGAGTTTTCGGAAAAATTATTTGCATCCAAAGTAGTCATTCGAATTCCAGTTCCAAAAAACACAGCAGATACAAAAACATCAACAACAATCGGTAGAGCGAAATACGATCCAACAGCAGAAGCGATTGTTTGGAGGTTTTTAACTTTTTGTTTTATTATTTTGAAGAAGAGAAAATTAATTGAAAAAATTCAT
This sequence comes from Anaeramoeba ignava, assembly GCA_028826165.1. Classification (NCBI taxonomy): domain Eukaryota; family Anaeramoebidae; genus Anaeramoeba; species Anaeramoeba ignava. The sequence goes on along the minus strand of JAPDFW010000081.1, from coordinate 168,473 downwards.
CTTATTATTTTTTTTAAATCAATCAATCAAAAAAAATTTTTTAGAATTAAACGATTTCCAGGAAGAACTGAATCATCAATTAATGCAGAAATTAACTTGATTCGAGGAGTTGATTCGAATAAAACTTGGAGTAGACCTCCAATTTCAATGGATTTTCAGGTTCCAATGTATACATCCTCAGGTCTTCGTGTTCGATTCTTGAAAGTTTTTGAGAAATCTAATTATGAAGCTGTTAAATGGGTTCGTTATATTACAAAAGCAGGATCTTATCAAATCCGAATTTAAATCATTTTTTTTTTAAATCTTTTAAAAATCTTTTAAAAAAATCTTTCAAAAAAATCTTTCAAAAAAAAAATTTTTTCTTCTCTTTTTTAAAAACAAAATTCACAATTTTTTCAACAATAAAAAAATCAAAAAGAATAAAATAAAAACAATTTTTTTTTTTAATCCAATTTTTAATCAAATTTTTAAAAGAAAAAGAATAAGTAAAAGAAGAAATAAAATTTATGTTTGTTTTTGTTTTTTTGTTGTTTTTGTTTTTTTGCTTAAAAAGGGGTAAATAATTTATTTTTTTTAATTAATTTTTTTTTAATTTATTTTTTTTAATTTATTTAATAAAAAAAAAATTTTTTTTTATTTTTCAATATTTTAACGTATGAAGGTAGATTTGGGGTTGGGAGTATTAGATAAAGAAAAGAGATCCTTTCCAGAAAAAAGAAATGTGGAATAACTGGATTTAAATTTATTAAAAAGAAAAAGATCATTTCTTTTTTTTTTCTTTTATGATTTCTTATTTTTTTTTTTCATTTGTTTTTTTTAATTATTTTAGGTTTGTTTTGATTTTGTTTTATTTTGGTTTTTTTTTTTCACTTTAATTTTTTGTTTGGATTGATTCTCATTATTAATTTACAAAATGTCCACACAATCCACAGATAATAAAAAACCAGAAGAACCAAAAAGACCATTAAATGCTTATATACTTTTTGCTGAGGATGTTCGAGAGCGGATTACAAAGGAAAATCCAAATATTTCACTTGGGAAACTTGGCAAATTAACAGGAGAGGAATGGAGAGCTTTAGATTCTGAATCCAAAAAAGTAATTTCCAATACATTCTTTTACAAATTAAAATATTGAACCGAACAACTTAAATTTAAAATGTTGTTGTTTTAAAACAGCCATTTATTTTAATAATTTTTTGTTTTGATCTTTTTTCTCTTTTTTTTAAAAAACAAAACTAAACTAAACAAAAAAAAGATTTACTTTGAACGATCAAGAGAAGAACAAAGAAAATATAATCAAAAAATGCAAGAGTATAAAGAAGCTCAAAAAGAAAATTCACAAGAAACAACAACTAGTTCAGAAGAGCGAATAATAATGACTCGAGCAGCTAGATCAAGAAGAAGAAAAAAAAGAGCTAAAAAAAGAAAGAAAAAACCTGAAGAAAAAAAGCCTGATCTAAAAAAAAAATTAAAGAAACCAATGACTGGATATCTTTTGTGGGTGAAAGAAGTTACTCCTCAAATCAAAAGTGAATTCCCCAAAATTAGGGCTTGGGAATTGAGTAGTAAAATTGGAAAAAAATGGAAAGAATTACCTGATTCTGAAAAGCAGGTTTGAGTTGATATTTGTTATTAAATCAAAAAAAAAATTTATTTTTTCTTTTTTTCTTTTGAAACAAAAAGGTTTACTTAGAAAGAGCAAAAGAATTGAAAAAGAAATATAAAGAAGATTTAGCAGAAATTGAAAAGCAAAGAAACAAGACTGATTCATTTTCTTCGGATCTTCGTTCTGAATCAAGTGGAGATTCGCCAAATGCACCAGATGATAATTCTAAAACAAATACAGAAAATGTGAAACAAGAAAAAGAGCAAAATACAAAAGATGATCAATAAGATCATATAAGAAAAAATTGACACTTTTTTTTTTTAAAAAAAAATAAATAAAATAAAACTTTAAAATGAATTTTCAATAAAATTAAAACAACCATGATAAATATTAAATAAAAATTTAATTATAAATATTAATTTTTTAATTAAATATAAATTTAATTAAAAATATTTAATAATAAAATATATAAACAAAATATTAATTTAAATTTAATAATTTTTTTTTAGAATAATTTAATTTAAAAAAAAATATTTTAATAAAAATAAAAATTATAAATAAAATAAAATTAATTATTAATTATAAATATTTAATTATAAATATTAATAAATTATAATTTTAGAATTAATTTATAATTAAATATTAATTTAAATTTATTAATTTTTAAATATAAATTTAAATTAAAAATATTTAATAATAAAATATAAATAAAATTAAATATTAATTATAAATATTTAATTATAAATATTAATTAAATTATAATTTTATAGTTAATTTATAAGTAAATATTAATTTAAAACTATTAATTTTTAAATATAAATTTAATTAAAAATATTTAATAATAAAATATATAAAAAATTAAAATTAGTTTTGAATTAAAATTAATTATAAATATTAATAAATTATATTTTATAATTAATTTATAAGTAAATATTAATTTAAAACTATTAATTTTTAAATATAAATTTAATTAAAAATATTTAATAATAAAATATAAACAAAATTAATTATTAATTAAAAATATTTAATTATAAATATTAATAAATTATAATTTTATAATTAATTTATAATTAAATATTAATTTAAAATTATTAATTTTTTAAATATAAATTTAATTAAAAATATTTAATAATAAAATGTAAATAAAATTAATTATTAATTATAAATATTTAATTATAAATATTAATTAAATTATAATTTTATAATTAATTTATAAGTAAATATTAATTTAAAACTATTAATTTTTAAATATAAATTTAATTAAAAATATTTAATAATAAAATATAAATAAAATTAAATATTAATTATAAATATTTAATTATAAATATTAATTAATTATAATTTTAGAATTAATTTATAAGTAAAATATTAATTTAAAACTATTAATTTTTTAAATTAAAAATTTAATTAAAAATATTTAATAATAAAATATAAACAAAATTAAATAGTTTTGAATTAAGTATTAATTATAAATATTAATAAATTATAATTTTATAATTAATTTATAAGTAAATATTAATTTAAAACTATTAATTTTTAAATATAAATTTAATTAAAAATATTTAATAATAAAATATAAATAAAATTAAATAGTTTGAATTATAAATATTTAATTATAAATATTAATAAATTATAATTTTAGAATTAATTTATAATTAAATATTAATTTAAAACTATTAAATTTTTAAATATAAATTTAATTAAAAATATTTAATAATAAAATATAAATAAAATTAAATAATAATTATAAATATTTAATTATAAATATTAATTAATTATAATTTTATAATTAATTTATAATTAAATATTAATTTAAATCTATTAATTTTTAAATAAAAATTTAATTAAAAATATTTAATAATAAAATATAAATAAAATTAAATATTAATTATAAATATTTAATTATAAATATTAATTAATTATAATTTTAGAATTAATTTATAAGTAAATATTAATTTAAAATTATAAATTTTTTTAAATATAAATTTAATTAAAAATATTTAATAATAAAATATAAATAAAATTAAATAATTATAAATATTTAATTATAAATATTAATTAAATTATAATTTTATAATTAATTTATAATTAAATATTAATTTAAAACTATTAATTTTTAAATAAAAATTTAATTAAAAATATTTAATAATAAAATATAAATAAAATTAATTATTAATTATAAGTATTTAATTATAAATATTTATAAATTATAATTTTAGAATTAATTTATAATTAAATATTAATTTAAATCTATTAATTTTTTTAGATATAAATTTAAATTAAAAATATTTAATAATAAAATATAAACAAAATTAATTAATAATTATAAGTATTTAATTATAAATATTAATAAATTATATTTTTATAATTAATTTATAAGTAAATATTAATTTAAATCTATTAATTTTTTAAATATAAAATTTAATTAAAAATATTTAATAATAAAATATAAATAAAATCAATTATTAATTATAAGTATTTAATCATAAATATTTATTAATTATAATTTTAGAATTAATTTATAATTAAATATTAATTTAAATTTATTAATTTTTTAAATATAAATTTAATTAAAATATTTAATAATAAAATATAAATAAAATCAATTATTAATTATAAGTATTTAATTATAAATATTAATTAATTATATTTTTAGAATTAATTTATAATTAAATATTAATTTAAATCTATTAATTTTTAAATATAAATTTAATTAAAAATATTAAATAAAATATAAATAAAATTAAATAATAATTATAAGTATTTAATTATAAATATTAATTAATTATATTTTTAGAATTAATTTATAAGTAAATATTAATTTAAATCTATTAATTTTTTAAATATAAATTTAATTAAAAATATTTAATAATAAAATATAAATAAAATTAAATAGTTTTGAATTAAGTATTAATTATAAATATTTATTAATTATATTTTTAGAATTAATTTATAAGTAAATATTAATTTAAATCTATTAATTTTTTAAATATAAATTTAATTAAAAATATTTAATAATAAAATATAAATAAAATTAATTATTAATTAAAAATATTTAATTATAAATATTAATTAAGTATAATTTTAGAATTAATTTATAAGTAAATATTAATTTAAATCTATTAATTTTTAAATATAAATTTAATTAAAAATATTTAATAATAAAATATAAACAAAATTAATTATTAATTATAATTATTTAATTATAAATATTAGTAAATTATAATTTTAGAATTAATTTATAATTAAATATTAATTTAAATCTATTAATTTTTAAATATAAATTTAATTAAAAATATTTAATAATAAAATATAAACAAAATTAATTATTAATTATAAATATTTAATTATAAATATTAATTAAATTATAATTTTAGAATTAATTTATAATTAAATATTAATTTAAATCTATTAATTTTTAAATAAAAATTTAATTAAAAATATTTAATAATAAAATATAAATAAAATTAATTATTAATTATAAATATTTAATTATAAATATTAATTAATTATAATTTTAGAATTAATTTATAATTAAATATTAATTTAAAATCTATTAATTTTTTTAAATATAAATTTAATTAAAAATATTTAATAATAAAATATAAATAAAATTAATTATTAATTATAAGTATTTAATTATAATTATTAATAAATTATAATTTTATAATTAATTTATAATTAAATATTAATTTAAAACTATTAATTTTTTAAATATAATATTAATTAAAAATATTTAATAATAAAATATAAATAAAATCAATTATTAATTATAAATATTTAATTATAAATATTAATAAATTATAATTTTAGAATTAATTTATAATTAAATATTAATTTAAATTTATTAATTTTTTAAATATAAATTTAATTAAAAATATTTAATAATAAAATATAAATAAAATTAATTATTAATTATAAATATTTAATTATAAATATTAATTAATTATAATTTTAGAATTAATTTATAAAGTAAATATTAATTTAAAACTATTAATTTTTAAATATAAATTAAATTAAAAATATTTAATAATAAAATATAAATAAAATTAATTATTAATTATAAATATTTAATTATAAATATTAATAAATTATAATTTTAGAATTAATTTATAATTAAATATTAATTTAAAACTATTAATTTTTTTAAATATAATTAATTAAAAATATTTAATAATAAAATATAAACAAAATTAATTATTAATTATAAATATTTAATTATAAATATTAATAAATTATAATTTTAGAATTAATTTATAATTAAATATTAATTTAAATCTATTAATTTTTTAAATATAAATTTAATTAAAAATATTTAATAATAAAAATATAAATAAAATTAATTATTAATTATAAATATTTAATTATAAATATTAATTAATTATAATTTTAGAATTAATTTATAATTAAATATTAATTTAAATCTATTAATTTTTTAAATATAAATTTAATTAAAAATATTTAATAATAAAATATAAATAAAATTAATTAATAATTATAAATATTTAATTATAAATATTAATTAATTATATTTTTAGAATTAATTTATAATTAAATATTAATTTAAAACTATTAATTTTTTAAATATAAATTAAATTAAAAATATTTAATAATAAAATATAAATAAAATTAATTATTAATTATAAATATTTAATTATAAATATTAATTAATTATAATTTTATAATTAATTTATAATTAAATATTAATTTAAATCTATTAATTTTTTTAAATAAAAATTTAATTAAAAATATTTAATAATAAAATATAAATAAAATTAAATAGTTTTTGAATTAAGTATTAATTATAAATATTAATTAATTATATTTTTAGAATTAATTTATAATTAAATATTAATTTAAAACTATTGATTTTTTAAATATAAATTTAATTAAAAATATTTAATAATAAATTATAAATAAAATTAATTATTAATTATAATTATTTAATTATAAATATTAATAAATTATAATTTTAGAATTAATTTATAATTAAATATTAATTTAAATCTATTAATTTTTTAAATATAAATTTAATTAAAAATATTTAATAATAAAATATAAATAAAATCAATTATTAATTATAAGTATTTAATTATAAATATTAATTAATTATAATTTTATAATTAGTTTATAAGTAAATATTAATTTAAAACTATTAATTTTTTAAATAAAAATTTAATTAAAAATATTTAATAATAAAATATAAATATAATTAATTATTAATTACAAATATTTAATTATAAATATTAATTAATTATAATTTTATAGTTAATTTATAAGTAAATATTAATTTAAATCTATTAATTTTTAAATATAAATTTAATTAAAAATATTTAATAATAAAATATAAATAAAATTAAATATTAATTATAAGTATTTAATTATAAATATTAATTAATTATATTTTTAGAATTAATTTATAAGTAAATATTAATTTAAAATCTATTAATTTTTTAAATATAATAAATTGATCAAAATTTTTTAAATAAAAAGGAGAATAATTTTGGATAGTTCAATTTATAATAACAATCATAATTAAAATAAGTAAGTAAATTAATTTAAATTTTAAAAAAGGAAATTTTTCTTTTTTCCTTTTTTTTTGTTTTTTATTTTAATTTCTTAATTTTAACGAATTTGATCAAAAAAATAGAAAATTAAATTTCAATTTAAAATTAATTTAAATTTAATTGAGAAAAAAGTGATCTTTGTAAAGAAATTAAATTGAAATTAAATTGAAATTTTTGTTTTTGTTTTTGTTTTTTGTTTTTTGTTTTTGGGTTAAAAAAAAAAAAAGTGGAAAAAATTTTTTGGATTTTCTTTTTTTTTTGTTTTTGTTTTTTTAATTAAAAAAAAAATTTAAAAAAAGAACTGAATTAACGAATTTAAAATAAAATTTAATTTAAAATTCTTAATTTAAAAAAAAAAATTGAAAAATTCCGATCAAATAAATATCCCATAAATTAAAAATAAAACTGTATTCTTATCAAGCCGATCAATTGATCGATATTATTTTAAATAAAAAATGTCAATAATTAATAAATGAAAAATGATAAAAAATTAAATAAATAAATTGAAGACTAAAATAAATAAATAAAAATAACAACAAAGCAAATAAAAGAAAAAGATTATTAATAAATAAATATTTTTTTAATTTATTTTATTTATTTTAAAAGAAAAAAAAAGTTCAAATAACAATCAAAAAAATTGTTTTTATTTTTAAATTAAATTTTTTTTAATTAATTTATTTTTCTTTCTTCTTTTTTTTTTATTGATCTTTTTCTAATTAAAAAAAATTTATTAATTTAAAATAAATTAAAACAAACTAAATAAACCAAAATTAATTAAATTTACAATTAAGTAATTTTTTAAAAAATTTTAATTATAAAAAATTAAAAAAAAAAAAAATTTTTTAATTAAAAAAAAAAAAACAAACAAAATTAATTCATTTTTTTTCTTTTAATTTTTTCTTTTCTTTTTATCACAACTTTGTTTTGTTTTGTTTTTTTTTTACTTCAAAATTATTTGTGATTTTTACTTTTTTTTTTAATTACTTTTTCTGTTTTTTTTTGTTTTTCCAAATTTTTTTTTGCAGATGCGAAACAAGATTTTAGCTTTGATTTTAGTGCTTTTCTTCCTCTCATCGACTCTTGGAGGGGAAATTGAAGATGTTTTAAATGAATTGAATTATCAAAAATTATATGAACAGCAAATTGAAAATCCAGAACCTAAAAAACATGAATACAAATTCAATTATATTCCTCACAAACACGTACAAAAAACACAAAAAGGTTTAACTGACAACCAATTAATGCAGCCAGCAATAATTCCCTTTGGTCCGTTGCAAAATTCCAGTTGCATACAGTAAGAATTAATTCAGAAATATTTTTTTCCTTTTAATTTTTTAATTCGATTTTTTTTTCCTTTAATTTTTTTTTCACCCCTAAAATAGACAAGCTTATGAATATGTTTTTCTGCGCATTTCTAAATATAATTCACGTTTTATTCTTTATCCTTATCCATTTAGTCATACTATTGATAATGTAAGTTAAAATTAATAAAATTATTAATTTTATTTTTTTTTGAGTAATAATTACGAAAAATTTTTTCGCTTTTTTTTTTTCGCTTTTTTTTTTTTTTTTTGGATTTTTGAAAAATAAAGGAAACAATAGAATTTGATCAAGGAGCAATTATCAATATTGATACATCTGGTATGCCAAATCCATCTGATGAAGCGAATTATTTCATCTATTATGATGTAGTTGACACATTAAACATTTCCAAATCGAAAGCAATTTTTGATGGAGATCTGGCAGTTTTCCGATATGAAGGATTGGTAAATAAAGCAAAACAATTTTCATTAATTCAAATTCAAATTTAATTTTTAATCTATTTTTTTTTAGTTTAATGGATATACCCAGAATCTTGCTTATGAAGGAGCTTATTATTGTGACAGTTTGAGGGTTTATTTAGGCAAATATACTCAGTGTTTAACTTATGTAAATTATTTTTATTTTTATTTTTATTTGTATTTTTTAATTAATTAATTAATTGGTTTGTTGCATTTAATAGGCTCAATGGATTAGTTTGGGATACCCTTACATTGGCTCAACCAAATTCTTATATCTCACTCCTGATGATATCTACTTGGGAAGATTGAACCAATTCAGCTTGATTGTGTTCCCTGATCTTGTTTCAGGAACTGAAAACCAAACAGCAGGTGGATTCAACTCATCAACGCTTCAAAACCTTGAAACTTATATTGAAAATGGAGGATACGTGGTTTCAAGTGGAAAAGGACCATATTTGCTTGAATTACTTGGGCTTCTTTCGCCAGGCACTTTCAACTTAACTTACGGATACATATCACAGTATACAGATCCGGTATTTGTTCAAAATTGCACAGCCACAGAAACAGATGACGAAATGGAGTTCTTGCATACTACTCTTTGCTTTGCAACTTCAAACGGAACAGTAAGCAAAATGGGGTTCTTGTTTGCCTACATGCCTAGCGTACCAACTCCTGATCCTGATATCCAGGTTTTAACAAGAATCGATCCTGTTAGCACAAGTTTGATGTACAAAGACTCACAAGGTTGGCTAAGAACTGTTCCACACGTTCCAAGTGACAATTATGTTTTGCAAATGTACAAGAAATATGGGCATGGCCAGATACTGATGACAATAGGAGCACCAGCACTCACATCAAGTTCATATCAATGGTGGTACAATATGTACTATCTTGCTTTTGCACGTCCTGTGATTCTCCAGGTTTTCATTCCTGACTCAGAATACAGCATTCCCGCATTGGAATCGTTTTCTTTGACCATTGATTTGAACTATCGAAACTTGTTCTCATCTACTTTGGAAGGATTCCGTTTCTACACATTCTTGGTCAAAGGTATTGAATGGGTGGATATTCCTGAAGAGTGCGAATTTGGATACAATTACACAAGTCTTCCTTCATCCAAATTGAATGGATCCATTTATCTTAATTGCTCTGCTGATATTGCGCCGATCTCTTCACAGAATTTCACAGTCACCTTCCATGTGTATGACCCATTAGTCACTCAGGGACTCTATTCACTTATGATGTTGTACAATTCTTATGAATACTTTGATGTTCCTTCCAATCAGTCACGATTCTACAATATCGGCGGTGTGTATTTCAATACCAAAGCAGCAGCTGTATTGCGTACAGATAGTAATCCTTCTCCATCATCAACATATCCGCTGCAAGGATCAGGAAACTACGTGCAAAACACACTCAACATGAATAACAAAGAAAACACAGTTGCTACAGATGTTGTGCATTACGCTTTTGTTCCTTTGATTTCTCCATTACTCGATGGCAGTCAACAGGGAGTAATCACACATGAAATTGTTCTTGACTGGACTTATTATCAAACAGGAAGTGCAGGCACTCCATTCATCTTTCCGTTTACTTCTGAAGGAGAGTTTGACTTGTTATTCTATCCAAGCCTTGCAGGTGCTCACTCCATTCTTGCTGTGGATTGGGACACAACTGTGAAAATCCACAAAGATCTCTGGGAATACAACACTTCTCTTGGATATTCACTTTCGGACATCGAAAACGCATTTTATCAGACAAACATTGAATCTGTTGGCACTGTTGTTCGCCAAACTTATGCTCCAGATGCAGATGTCTATTACGATATCGCAACACAAAGACTGCTTGTTTTCTGTGATTTAACAACAATCGAAGGCTCTCTTGAATTTTATGGAGCAGTAGAGAATATCAGCAACCCAGTTCCTGGAAAGAACTATTCCAAAGCCAACCTCACCTTTGTTCGAAATGATATATACTTCTTCGAATCTGATACTGTTCCTCTTCCTGAAGGAATCACAGACAGCAACACAGTCATCACTATTGACCGATATCCTTCTCCCACAGGAAATTGCACACCTGGATTGAACAATGCTGCTGCAGAGGTGATGGTTCCAGGATTTTTTCGATTCAACTCAATATCCTGGATTGAGTGCAAACCAATATTCCAATGAGATATTGATGAATTGCGATCGGGTCAAGACATTTTACACAGATTTTGTCGACTCAGAAGATGTTGAAATCACACATTATTTGGTGCCTTTCGCAAGCAACGATACAATTGTCGCAGATCTTATGTATTTTGACGAGAATGGATCATATGCTGAATACCCAGAAATCCAGTTTGTGTATGCTCACGGAGTTGTTGCCGAAATGGATGGATATGCAACACAGAAAGGAGGTATGATTGTTCTCAATTTAAGTAATACTGTTCAGTTTAGGTCCGGAACAAACTACACACAGGCAATCACATTCTCTTGTGATGAAGCGGCGATTTATGATGTTCAATACTACACAGAAAATTTCACGTATGTGATTATGTTCAAGCGAGGGAACATCACCAACCAAGACATTTCAAGCATAAACAAGATACAGATCAACATTGAGAACATCACAAGTCCGGATGTCCTTTCTTTGGATATGCAAGTGTGGGGCATGATCTACAATCTCACAACCACACCAGCATTTGAGCAGTACACACTCAGTAGCACCAAATCAATATCAATTTCTCGCACAGCATATCTTTCTCTTCCCGCTATGAAATTCAAGTTTGTGCTGCATCGCGGAACTTATTCAAACGAATCATACGTGAACCCCAACGAATATTTGCAACCATTTGTTAATTTTGGAGTGTATATGCAAGAACTCAAAATGCATAGATCAGTCTACGGAATTATGGAATTGCATCCCACAGAAGAACCATCAATGGTTGTTTCGAGTTCGTCTTTCACAAGTATGACACAACTGGGAACTTCGACAATCCCTGTTCAACAATATCTCACCTCTTCATCAAGCAGAATGATGGCATCCTGCAGCCAAACAACTCGATTGGAATGGACAGATATTTTCGGAAGGAGATGGGTGCAGCCAATTCAGACAATGTTTGTCTCGATGTCTCCTTCACCACCTCCATCAAAGAGCTTCTTACTCACAACAACCTTCCAACTTGCGCAACCCTCAGGTGAACCACAGTTTATTTGGTTAACAAGCGAATACGCGAGTGTTATTGTGAAAATGAAGCTTACAAACAATTTCCCGAAATTCTTTGATCCGACAGTATGCTCATCCAACAATTACTGGGAATTTAACAAGTATGAGCAATACGTGCCCAAATTCTACGATTCAACAATCAATTCCACACTTTTGATCAATGATGATTCTATTGATAACTATGTTTCACAAACCGCCTCTGCTCAATATGGTGTGTGCTATTCAGAACCAACTGATGGAAGCGTCTATCTTTCTGGAGATCAGTTAGATTCCCAACAACAAACCGACATTTATTATCTTCGGTTGTGCACTGAGCAAGACTATCAATCACAGAACGATTCCTGTCAGAACGTAAGTTTGTCTCTTCCTATGCTGACTGCACGCACAAACAACTTAACAACAACCTGGAATTACGCGCCTAATGTGCAGAATTTCTATCCAGATTCATACGTTACTCAAGACATGTGGGATATGACAAATTCCGATTACGACCAAACAGCCATTAGCAAAGGATTTCCCATATCACATGGACAACGTTCTTCCCAACATCGACCAACCTGTTCTGCGTCCTCAGAATCTTCTTTCTTTCCCGATTTGGAAGGGTCTTTTGTATTCCATTACTTATTCGTCAAGTAACACAAATCCTCTTACTTTGCCTTATTCTGGGTGGTTCTCAGACAATCTTGGAAATCGCGATGACACTGTTCTTGTGGGTCAAGACGAGTCTCATTCCATATCAGTTAATGGCGATGATCTTACTCTTCCAGGATACACTTACGGATGGATTCGACTCCAATATCTTAAGAATGTGACTTCCCAAGTATCGGGTCTTAACCTCACCACTGAAGCACTCAAAAACTATTACACTTGCAAGTTCAATCCTTGGAGATTAAATGTCGGAAATCGCATCACACGCAAAACATATCTCTCAAATGTTTACAGAGTTAATGTTGTTCCTATTGATCCCTCATTCACCACAAACGATCCACGACTCACCAATTTCTCATGTGAAATTGCCAGTGAATATGATTCAATAACTTCCTCGCAAGTGCCCAACGTTGTTTACACAGAAACACCGCGCGATTATCTCTATTTCGGATTGAATCTGCGAGGAGGCTCAAAGGAAACTGTCAATGTTATTCTCAAAATGAGCCAACTTTCTGGACGACCATACGAAAGTTTGAACACCCAGATCTTTGAGGGAGGAACATTCACTTATTGGAATCCTGCAGGTGGTCCCAATTCATACATCTCTATAAGTAACCCCGGTCGCTCAGTCATCTCTCGAACAAGTCACATCTCATTGTATCTCGAAACCCTTCCTGCATCCACAATTCTCAACAACTTTTCTCGAATCATGCAGATTTTCGAGCTTTATGACGCACCTGAAATTGATCGCAAATATAGCGATCTTGTTTATTCCAACTGCTACGGATTCTTTGATTCAACCATCTGCGTAACAGTTGGAATTGGATCAACAGTATCCATTCTTCAACCGACTGCAGGCACACAAACAATTGCCAAAATCGAGTTTATCAACAACGCAGGGTTTGACTGGGACTTGTATCAAGACGCAATTGTTTCCGAAGATTTCCAAAACATCACAATCAATCCCAACGATCTCTTGAAGCGATTGACAACAAACGTTCAGCATGTCACCGAATACAAATTCATGGATGTGATTGTTCCTCCTGAACTTGAGGGATACATGAATATCTATCCGCATCCCGATCCATCCTCATTTGCAACTAGTTTCTACGATCGCGCCAGTTTGAATGCTGCGTCTGTGAAGGATGGATATCACGCAATATATTACTACATTATGGAGATCACATCAGACATTCCAGGAAAACGCAAACGTAACCAGCAAGCTCCACGAATTCAACGTGACCTTAAACAACGAGTACTTCCAATATCTCCCCTGCTACAACGATCCAACACAAACCACTTCCACTCCACACAAATACAACCAAGAAGGCGAAAACAGCGAAAAATACGCCACACACAATTTAGGCTCATTGCTTTATCTTCACATCAATCTCTCAATCCCATCGCTGATGATTGGGTTCCCTGACGCAGACGGGAATGTATACTTCACAAGTGGATATTCATCAACTATTAAGTTGTTCGAATACATGGACAGCAATTGGGAATATCAAACCAACGGAGTCATCAACGCTACAGCAGTCCAAAATCTGCGCCAACTCTCTGTTCAAGACCAAAGTCTTTCTACCGCCTTAAACTACTTGGATCATGCTGCTTCACAAACCATATATGCACAACTCTTCTTGCCTGTTGATGGAGTGATGCGAGTCGGATTTGATTTTGATTGGATCGAAACATTCCCACTCAAACGTTTAACAGGACCCGATCAGGCATATCTCTACTTCGCATGCATTTGGTATTCAAAAAACCTCGATTACGGCCAAAATTACGCATCTTATAACTCCACTCTAACCTACAACGACTTCCAAAACAACCCACAAACATCAACAACAGGCCCGCGATATCTCGATCTTTTCGGACCCAACATCTTGATCACCTTCTGGGTTACTGAAATCGGCTCATTGACATCCTCACTTCCTTTAGAAAGTCAGGTTCTTATGGAAGGCGTTGCTGGAACAATCACCTCCAATATCACCATCGTCAACATGGGATCAAGCATTGCCTACAATGTGACTTTCTATCTCTATTTCCCGCCATCCATTTCCAACATCCAGTTCTACAACACAGTTTTCGACGCCATCTTGGTTTCCACTTACAACGGAACCACTTATATGATCAAAACATACATGGACATAGCACCTGGAGACACCTACGCAATGACCGCCGAAATGAGCTACGAAGGAACTGGAGAAATCATTGCCACACCCGACGGCGATTACCGCATATTCGTGGCACAAGCCAGCTTTGAATTCGACACAATCAATTCGCTGTCAGCATCTGTCCCAATCACAACAACAACCGCCAATCCGTTTACCTACGTCATCACTCCAGGAACACCAACCACCATTTCACTCACCTCAGAAACAAACAAAGAAGATCACTCGATTACACTCCACGCCTCAGCAACACTGGAACTAACAGCCCAAACAACACCGACTTATATTTTCCGTCGCAAAGTTCTCAAACCAGTTTTCATCGACTGGACAACATTTGCGGTTACACAAGAACCAGTTGCTGTTGACTATCCCTTCACATATCTCGACAAGACCAAAGACATCGAGGTCCAATACACTGTTGCCGTCTCGTCACTCCAGCTCGGAACTGTTCTCGAGAATCCTAACAACTCCTCTGTTCTTGCCGAATCAAATTCCGTTTCTTTCATCAACAACCCCTTCAATACTCTTCTTTTACTTTCTCTTCTTGTAATCATTCCTGTCGGCGCAACCGTCTTCTATATCTGGAGACACAAAAGAAGATCCAACAATCCTCCTCCTCCTCCTTCTAATCCAGAAACTAATTGGGATGATCTCGATGGTGTTGCTCCCCCTAATTCGTCCCTTGAAACTAATAATGAAAATTCTCCCCAAAATCATTCAGACCGTTTCCATCAAAACAAACAAATGTGGATGGAACGCGAAATTGAAATGCAGGAACATATTCGTGAACAAGAAAAATGGGAGGATTCAAAAAAACAAAATTCAGAAGAAATTGTTCATCATCAAGTAACTTCCACTTTTATTAGAACTGGTGTTGTTCCAGTTAACGTTACACACACAGTTGCTGTTAAAAAGAAGTGATTTGATTTTCTTCTTTTTTTTCTTTTTCTTTTCTTTTCTTTTCTTTTTTTTTTCTTTTCTTGTTTTTTTACAAAAGACAAAAATTACAAAAAAAAAATAAACACAAAAAAAGGAAAAACTGTTCAATTATTTCTTTTTAGATTTTATTTTGATTTTAATTTTAAAAATAAATTTTATAAATGAATTTTAATTTGAATTTTAATTTTATAAATGAATTTTATAATTAATTTTGTAAATGAATTTGAATTGAATTTTAATTTTGTAAATTAATTTTAATTTTAATTTTAATTTTAATTTTATAATTGAATTTTAATTTTGTAAATGAATTTGAATTTTGTAAATGAATTTTGTAAATGAATTTTAATTTTGTAAATGAATTTTGTAAATGAATTTTGTAAATGAATTTTGTAAATGAATTTTGTAAATGAATTTTAGTTATTTGATGCTAATCTTTCTTTTCTTGTTGGTTTTTTTCGGTTTTGTTTATGCTTTGGAACATTATTTTTATTCTTTTTGGATTTTTTCTTTGCTTTTGTTATTTGTTCATTTAAATGGATTTGTGTTTTTGGTATTTTAAATTCTTTCAAAAGAACATCAGGAAGAGAAAAATGAACATCTCCTTGAATACACACTGTATCATCTGAATCTTTTTCAATATTGCAACCACATGAAAATTTATTCGCAAATAATTTTGTAGCTTTTTTTAAATCAACTTCTATTATTTTTTTAAAAATAATAATAATAAGAAATGAGTTAAAAAAAAATTTTTTTCTTTTCTTTTTTTGAAATTTAAATTAAATTCAATTAAAAAAATCAAAACAAACCAAATTGACTTAATCCTTCAATAATTGTAATAAATTTTTTTCCTCCTCGACGAGATCTTGAAATTATAATTTTTCCATCCTTTTTAAATAAAATTTTTTAAATAAAATTTTTAAATTAAATTTTTTAAATTAAATTTTTAACTGTATTTCCTTTTTCTTTTTCTTTTTCTTCGTTTGGAATGAGTTTTTTATTTTCAACTTGTTTAGTTTCTTGATTTGAAGTGTTTTTCGTTTTTTTTTCTGTTTTTTCTTCTGTTTTTTTTGTTTGTTTAGGAATATTTTTAATTGACTCTAAAATTTCAGGATGTATTTCAGCAAGCCACACTTTACATTTAGAAAAACAAGGTCCATATTGACAATATTCAGGTGGTAATCTACAATGAGGACAATATTCAACTTTTAAAGCTTCAGTCATTTTTGAATTTGAATTATTTTTTATTTCAAAAAAATGAAAAAAAAAATGAAAAAAAAAAATGAAAAAATAATGAAAAAATTTTTTAATTCATTTTGATCCACTTTTTTAATTTTTAATTTTTAAATTTCAAGTTTTAAATTTCAAGTTTCAAATTTCAAGTTTTAAATTAAGTTTTAAATTTTAAGTTTTAAATTTTAAGTTTCAAATTTTAAGTTTTAAGTTTCAAATTTTAAATTTTAAATTTTAAATTTTAAGTTTCAAATTTTAAGTGAATTTGATTGTGTTTTTTGTTGGATTTCTTGTGGTTGTTGTTCTAAAATTGTTTCTTTTGTTAAAAGTTTTATTAAAGCAACTTTTGCTTTTGAAATACTTTCTTCATTATTTTCAATAGAAATATCCCAATGAAAATTATCATAAAATTCAACAGTTTTTTCGAACCAATCTCGGGAATCTTCGTTATAAGCCTTTCTTTCTGGTTCTTCTTTTAATCTTTCTTGAATTCTTTCCCATAATTTTTCTTTTTCAACTTTGATATAAACTGTATAAATTGAAATATTTGCAAGGTCTCTTAATTCTTTGATTTGTGCTTTTATTACTGGTTCAAGTAAATAACCATTTTTTGCGTCTTATATATTTTAATTTTAATTTTTTATCCGATTTTAATTTTATGAATGAATTTTAATTATAATTTTAATTTTAATTTTATGAATGAATTTTAATTATAATTTTAATTTTAATTTTAATTTTAATTTTAATTTTAATTTTAATTTTAATTTTAATTTTAATTTTAATTTTAATTTTAATTTTAATTTTATTTTTAATTTTAATTTTATTTTTAATTTTAATATTAATTTTAATTTTAATTATAATTTTTAATTTTAACCGATTTTAATTTTAATTTTTAATTTTAATTTTATAATTTTAATATTAATTATAATTTTAATTATAATTTTAATTTTATCCGATTTTAATTTTAATTTTTAATTTTAATTTTATAAATGAATTTTTATTATAATTATAATTTTAATTTTAATTTTAATTTTAATTTTTTATCCGATTTTAATTTTATGAATGAATTTTAATTTTATGAATGAATTTTAATTTTATGAATGAATTTTAATTTTATGAATGAATTTTAATTTTATGAATGAATTTTAATTTTATGAATGAATTTTAATTTTATGAATGAATTTTAATTTTATGAATGAATTTTAATTTTAATTTTAAAATGAATTTTTAATTTGAATTTTTAATTTTATTTTTATCCGATTTTAATTTTAATTTTAATTTTAATTTTAATTTTAATTTTAATTTTAATTTTAATTTTAATTTTAATTTTAATTTTAATTTTAATTTTAATTTTAATTTTAATTTTAATTTTAATTTTAATTTTAATTTTAATTTTAATTTTTAATTTTAATTTTAATTTTAATTTTAATTTTAATTTTTAATTTTAATTTTAATTTTAATTTTAATTTTAATTTTTTTAAATTTAATATTAATTATAATTTTAATTATAATTTTAATTTTTATCCGATTTTAATTTTAATTTTAATTTTAATTTTATAAATGAATTTTTATTTTAATTATAATTATAATTTTTATTTTTATTTTTATTTTTCAATTTTTCTTACAATAAACTGCAGAAAAAGGTGAACGATCTGCAACAAGAACAATATTTTTATCTTTACTTTCTTCAGACTTTTTTAATTTATGAGCAATTTTTAAGATTCTTTGAAACCAACAACTAGACCAATGAACTTCCATTGTTAAAGTTTGAGGATGAAGTGCATCACTTTCAAGATCAAGAAAAGCTTCATCTAAAGTTAAAAATCCAGCTTCTGTAAATTGTGCTGTTAATGAAGTCTTTCCAGCTCCATGTGGTCCTTCTAAACAAACTACTTTAATCCCTGACATAATTTTTATCGTTATTTCTCTTTTATTTTGTAAATTAAATTAAATCAAAAAAAAAAACGAAAAGAAAAATGGATAAAAAAAATTTCCTTTTCTTTCAATTTTAAATAGTTTTTGTTTTTATTTTTCTTTTAGTTATTTTTATTCGTTAAATCATTTATTTCATTTATTTCATTTATTTCTTTTATTATTTAATGAATTTAATCACAAATTCTAACGATCCAAAAAAAAATAGAAAAGAAAAAGAAACAAAAACAAATTGGAAGAATTTGGAAATAAAAAAATATTAATTGTAATTTTAATTTGTTTGTAAAAAATAAGGTTGTAAAGATTCATCATCTTGATTTTGGAAAATTGTTTCTTTTTCTTGAATTGGTTGAATAAAACTTTTTGGAAAGCTTGGAAACATTACACTTAATTGAATTAAAGATGGAACCATTTCTGGAATATAATAAGATAATGAAAAATAAAGCTATTTTGATTTGAGAAAAAATTATTCATTGATTAAAATAATTTCTTTGAATTTTTTTTTTGTTGATATTAATATTAATATTTTACTCCTTCAGCTAAGAATTTATTTGTAATTGGTCGATAAAGGAGAATAATAAATCGACAAAGGAAACATAAACTAAATATTACTGTAAAAATTCCCATTCTAACTAATGATTTCTTTTTGCTTGAAACAACAGATATTGCTTTCTTTTGGATTTCAATTTAAATATTTAATATTTAATATTTAATATTTAATATTTAATATTTAGTTAATATTTATTTAATAATTAATATTTAATATTTAATATTTAATATTTAATATTTAATATTTAATATTGATTAGATTCTTGAGATAAAAACCTTGATTTGTCTTAATAATAAAAATCCGTAAACAAGAAATCCAAGAGATGCAACAAAAGAAATTGCAGCAATCAAAAGAACACTTGAATTATAAATAGGATCTGAATTACCTCTTTTTCGATGAGTAACTTCGTCATCAATAAAAATTATGGAATAAACAGTTGTGGCAATATAAAGACAAACATTAACAATAATAAAAGGAATTTTCAACTTATCTAATCCAATTCGATATGAAAGATGTGATAAAAAGTGATAAATTTCAGCCCTTTTTTTTAATCAAGAAAAAAAAATTTTTTTCTTCTCAATTTTTCTTTTTCTTTTTTTTAATTATTTTTTAATTATTATAATTTACCAAAAAAAAATTATATATGTAAAAGTTGTAAAAAATCCTGTACAAGCATATCGATTTAGAATTAATAAAGCTGTAATATCTGATGAACCCTCAAAACATATCCAGACAATTCGGACTATTATTAATAAATTTCATTCCAAAAAAAAAAACAAATTTAATTTCTTTTATTTTTATTTTAATTTCAAATTTAATTTTAATCAAAATTATAAACCTATTAAAAAACAGAAAAGTAAAATGTGAAAATGAATTTGCAATTTAGAATATGGATATAATCGTTTTTTTGATATATAAAGTCTGATTAAACCAATCTTAAAAAATGAATTAAATTGAATTAAATTAAAAATGAAAAAAATTTTTTTAGTTTTTTTTTTTGGAAACTTCATTAATTTTTACAACAGAAAATAACCAAAGAACAAGATATCCAACTAAACCTCCAATAAAATATGATTTCATTAAAAAGAAAGAAAAAAGAAAAAAGAAAAAATGAAAAAAGATTAAAAAAATTTTTTTCATTTTTTTCATTTTTTCCAAATCAAAAATATAAAATAAAAAAGAAAAGAAAAAAAAAAACAAAATTTAAAAATGTTATTTCTTGATAAATATCGACCCAAAAAACTTGAAGAATTAGATATACATAAAAAATTAACACCACATCTCAAAGAACTTGTAAAAACAAATTTCAAAACATTTATAATTAAATTTATAATTAAATTTATAATTAAATTTATAATTAGATTTATAATTAAATTTATAAACAAATTTATAATTAAATTTATAATTAAATTTATAATTAAATTTATAATTAAATTTATAATTAAATTTATAATTAAATTTATAATTAAATTTATAATTATATTTATAATCAAATTTATAATTATATTTATATAAAAAATTTATAAACAAATTTATAATTAAATTTATAATTAAATTTATAATTAAATTTATAATTAAATTTATAATTAAATTTATAATTAAATTTATAATTAAATTTATAATTAAATTTATAAACAAATTTATAATTAAATTTATAATTAAATTTATAATTAAATTTATAATTATATTTATAATTAAATTTATAATTAAATTTATAAACAAATTTATAATCAAATTTATAATTAAATTTATAATTAAATTTATAATTAAATTTATAATTAAATTTATAATTAAATTTATAATTAAATTTATGATTAAATTTATAATTAAATTTATGATTAAATTTATAATTAAATTTATGATTAAATTTATAATTAAATTTATGATTAAATTTATAATTAAATTTATAATTAAATTCATTAAAAATTTATAAAACAAATTTATAATTATATTTATAATTAAATTTATAATTAAATTTATAATTAAATTTAAATTTATAATTAAATTTATATTTATATATTTATTTAAATAATTAAATTTATAATTATATTTATAATTAAATTTATAATTAAATTTATAATTAAATTTATAATCAAATTTATAATTAAATTTATAATTAAATTTATAATTAAATCTATAATTAAATTTATAATTAAATTTATAATTAAATTTATAATTAAATTTATAATTAAATTTATAAACAAATTTATAATTATATTTATAATTAAATTTATAAACAAATTTATAAAAAAATTTATAATTAAATTTATAATTAAATTTATATAAAAATTTATAATTAAATTTATAATTAAATTTATAAACAAATTTATAATTAAATTTATAAACAAATTTATAATCAAATTTATAATTAAATTTATAATTAAATTTATATAAAAATTCATTAAAAAATTCATTAAAAAATTTATATAAAAAATTCATTAAAAAATTTATTGAAAAATTCATTATAAAAATTTTTAGGCAGAAACAGAAGATCTCCCACACCTTCTCTTTTATGGACCATCTGGAGCAGGAAAAAAAACAAGAATACTCAGTTTACTAAGAGAAATGTACGGGCCACAAGTTGAAAATCTCTCAATGACACAAAGAGAATTTTCATTTAAAAGCGGAGGAAAAACAGAATTAACAGTTCTTTCAAGCCCATTTCATATAGAACTCAATCCAAGCGACGCAGGAGTAAACGACAGAAAAGTCATCCAAGAAATCATCAAAGAAATCGCATCATCTGCTCCAATTATAGTTGAATCAAAATCAACGTTGGAATCGCAATTCAAAAAAACAAACCAAAAAGAAAAACCAAAAACAAACACACTTGAAAACACTCAAAAAAAACGCGACTTCAAAGTAGTCATTTTAAGTGAAGTCGACCAACTTACAAAAGAAGCGCAACAAGCATTGAGAAGAACAATGGAAAAATACACAAGAACATGCAGAATATTCATGGATTGCATTAATATTTCTGGCATTATTGATCCTCTCAAAAGCAGATGCCTTGGCATCCGAATCCCAAGCCCATCCTCCCAGGAAATCAAGACTGTCCTCTACAAAACTTGCAAAAAAGAAGGAATCAAACTCCCAAATTATTTTGCTGATACAATCATTGAAAAATCTGAATTCAATCTCCGAAAAGCTCTTTTAATTCTTGAGTCGGCAAAAATGGATCAATATCCGTTCTCACAAAATCAGACCATTCAACCGCCCGATTGGGAGAAATTGATAATCAAAATGGCACATTTGATGATCGAAGAACAATCCCCTGCGCGCTTGCTGATTCTGCGTAATTCCATTTTCGAGTTGCTAACACATTGCATCCCTCCAGATTTGATTTTCAAAAAATTAACTCTTGAATTGATTCAAAAAGTTGGTGGAGAAATGCAAAAGCAAGTTATTATCTGGGCAGCCTTCTTTGAACACCGTAGCAAATTAGGCACAAAACCTATTATCCATATCGAGGCTTTTATGGCTAAATTTATGTCTTTATATAAACAATTTTTATCAGTTAATTTTAATTGAAATTTTTTTTTTTATATCATTTTATTTTTTAAATAAAATAAGTTTCAAGTTCATCAACTTCCCATTTATCATAAGAACCTGTTAAATAATTTTGGGTTTCATTTGTTCCATACTCTATTCCATTTGGGAGATTGTAAGTTTCTCCAAGATTTGAATAACCTGATTGTAAATTACTATTTAAAGCAAAATCAGGTCCTTCAAATGGATTTTGATTACTTCCAAAAACTGGACCTAAATTTCCATGATAAAGAATTGCAAACTCTTCTTCTCCTTTTTGGATTGAGAATTTCTCAGGTTTTCTATCATCTTTATCATTTCTTAATGAAAAAATAAATGCTTTTGGATCAATAATGTATCCTCCATAATCTTTTCTATCCTTTTTTCTCCATTTTGATCTATCATTCGTAAATCCAATTGAAGTAAATCCTCCAAAAATAAAATTATCTTCTGTTCTGATAATAACTAATGTTTTCCCTTTATTATCACATTTGGAATGCCATTTCTTACAATCAAATCCATCTTGTATTGCTGAAAATCCCAATTTCATTCGTGAAAAGAATTCACCATCGTTTATCCATTCTTTTAATTTTTTAACATATTCAATGCTTTTAATAATCGTTGTGTTAAATTCCATTCTAAATCTTGTTCTGAAAATGAATGAATTTCCATTTTGATCTTGGTTTTCTTTTTCAATAAATTCTTTCAATTCTTTTTTATCCTTTTTAATTTTTTTGAACTGAATTAATTTTTCTGAAATTTGTTTTGGAATTAAATCTTCTTTCAAACTATCTTCAAGTTCTTCTTTTGAAAAATCAATAAATCTGATTTTATCAATAACTTTCGAAACTTGATTAATATTTGATTCATGTTTTCCCCATTTTATTATTGCTTGAAACATTTCAAATTCATTTATTGGAATTTCATCATTTGATAATATTGAGTTTAAATGATTTTCTTTAAGTTCAAGAAAAAATGAAGTTTTGATAAATTCTTCAAAATTATCCAAAATAAATTGATAACAAAAATCCAATAACTGATTGAAGTTCATTGATTCAGATAATTTAAGAACATCAACAACAGTTTCAAATTGAAAATTGTTTTTGATAAAATTTGAACAAATTTCAATTAATTCATCAATTAAATATTTGGAAGAAAAAATTAAAATTTGAATTGCATTTTCTAAATTAATTTCAATTCTTCCTGAATAAAAATAGTTCAAAATTGAAAATAGAATTGAACTTGAAACATCTTTTAGAATCATTTTATTTTCTTGATATTCCTTCATTTTGGATTTAAAAAGAGATTTAAAATATTGACTTCTTGAAGAAAGAATTGATTTATGAGTTTTAAATGAAATTTGATTTTGTTCACAAATTATTTCAAAATCAAAATAACTTTCTTCTTTTCATTTTCATTTTGAAATAAATTTTTTAAATCATTTGAAAGTTTTTCTAAATTTAAATAATTTTCCATTTTTTATTGAAATAAAAATGAAAAAAATAAAAAATGAAAAATGTTTTTGTATTTTAGGTTCAATCTCCTTTTTTTTTTTTTATTAAATCTTTTTTGTTGTAATGAGATTTCAACAACCATCAGCTCAAAAAGAGTTTTAGTTGGTTATTTCATTGTCTCTTTTTTACAACTAAAAAGAAAAGAAAAAGAAAAAAAAAAGATGATGAAATTGGATTGAAAGTAAAAAGTAAAAAGTAAAAAGTAAAAAGTAAAAAGTAGATTGTTTCCTTATTTTAGTTTCTTAATCGATTGAATAATCTCTTTATTACTTGGGAATTCATGTGTTTTCAGTTTCGAATAAATCAATTTACCATTCACTGTTACTTCAAAAGCTCCAACTCTTGGTTCTTTTTCATTTCCTTTGACTTTAATATCTGGAAATTCCTTTTCTAAAGCATTCTTTAAATCGGCGAATTCAGGATCATAATTTCAAACAAGACAAAATTCAATATGAACGTTCATTTGAAAAAGATTTGATTTTTGTTTTTTTTTTAAAAAAGAAAAAAATGAAATATTTTTAATTTATTATTTTTATTTTTTATTTATTATTTGGGGGTCATTTTTGTTTATTTTTATTTTATTTTATTTTAAAAAAATTTTTTTTTAGTTTTTTTTTTTTCATTTTTTTTCTTTCTAAATTTTTATTTCATTTCTTTTCTTTTTTTTAATCATGTTGAAAATTATTCCAAAAAAAAGATCTTCTGTTAAAAGTTTAATTTCAGTTACACCAAAATTACCAATTAGATTAGCTCATAGTAAATATTTAATTTTAATTTTTTTAACATTTTTTTTTTCCATCTCATTTAATCATGACTGAGCAAAAATTAAAAAAATTAAAAAATTAAAAATTAAAAATTAAAAAATCGAAATTGATAAAAAATTTTTTTAATCTAAAAGCGATAACATCCCAAAAAGTTAATACACCAGAAGAATGTGTTAAAGATATTAAATCAGGAGACAGACTTTATCTTCACAGGTTTAAAACTTCAATTCCAATTTCCAAATAAATATTAATTTTAATTTTAAAAATGAATTTTAATTTTAATTTTAATTTTAATTTTAATTTTAATTTTAATATTAATTTTAATTTTAATTTTAATATTAATATTAATTTTAATTTTAATTATAATTTTATAAATGAATTTTAATTTTAATTTTAATTTTAATTTTAATTTTAATATTAATTTTATAAATGAATTTTAATTTTAATTTTAATTTTAATTTTAATTTTAATTTTAATTTTAATTTTAATTTTAATTTTATAAATGAATTTTAATTTTAATTTTAATTTTATAAATGAATTTTAATTTTAAATTCAAAATTAATAGTATTGCAGCTAATCCAAGTACTTTAATGAAAGCACTTAAAAACAGAGCAAATGAATTCCGAAATGTTGAAGTATATCATATTCATTTAGAAGGAGATGTTTATCATGCACATCCAGATGTTAAAGATTCTTTTTGGCCAAATGTTGGATTTATTGATAAAAATACACGAAAAGCTGTTGCTGAAGGAAGAGCAACTTATACTCCTTGTTTCCTTTCAGAAATTCCTGATCTTTTCCGAAAAAATTATATTCCAATAGATTGGACTTTTTTGAATGTTTCTCCCCCTGATGAACATGGAAATGTACATTTTCATTTTGATTTTGATTTTAATTTTGATTTTAATTTATTTTATTTACTTATTTACTGTATTTTATATTTAGTGTTCTCTGTAATTTCTTTCAAATTCAAAATTCATTTCAATTCATAATCCAAAATTTAATTCAATCCAAAATTCAATTAAATTCAATTCAATTCAATTCAAAATTCAAATTTCAATTCAATTCAAATTCAATTCAATTCAAATTCAATTCAATTCCAAAATTCAAATTCAATCGAAATTCAATTCCAATTCAATTCAATTCAATTCAATTTCAAAATTCAATTCATTTCATTCAAAATTCAATTCATTTCAATTCAATTCAATTCAATTCATTTCAATTCAATTCAATATTCAATTCAATTCAATTCATTTCAATTCAATTCAATATTCAATTCAATTCAATTCAATTCAAAATTCAATTCAAAATTAATTTCAATTCAATTCAATTCAATTCATTTCAAAATTCATTTCAAAATTCATTTCAAAATTCAATTCAATATTCAATTCAATTCAATTCAATTCAATTCAATTCAATTCAATTCAATTCAATTCAATTCAAAATTAAATTCAATTCAATTCAATTCAATTCAATTCAATTTTTGTTTTCAAATTTTTAGTGGTGGTAATTAATATTTTACTCGATTATTTCAACAAAAACCAACATCAAAAATTCTCATTTTTCAATTTACTTTAATTTTGTGTTGAAATAAAAAAAATTTTCTAGTTGAGGTATTTATTCATAAAAACTGAAAATTTTCTTTTTCAAATATTTTTCATTAATAATTAATATCTAATCGTTTATATCATTTCAATTAAGATTGGAGCAACAAGAGCTGCCTTTGAAAGTTCAAAACATATTATTGCACAAATTAATCCAAATATGCCACGTTCACTTGGAAATAGTTTTATTCATTTAAGCAAAATTGAAAAATATGTTGAAGTTGATTCAAAAATACCTGAATTTCACCCACCAAAAACTACAGAAATTACAAAACAAATTGCAGCAAACATGTATAATTTCAAAATGATTTCAAAATGATTTCAAAATGATAATTGAAAAATTATTTGATTTTTTATTCCAATTTTTATTCCAATTTTTTTTTAATTGATTGAAAAATTATAAAATTTTAGAGCTTCTATTGTTGAAGATGGAGCTACACTTCAAATGGGAATTGGAACACTTCCTGATGCTGTTTTAGCAAATTTAACTAATCATAAAGATCTTGGTATTCATACCGAATTGTATTCATCAAAGATATTTTCAAGATATTTTCAAAATATAATTTATTCAATTTAAAATTCAAAAAAAAAATCATTTTATTATTATTTAAGATTTGCTGAAGGAGTTATTGATTTAGTTGCTAAAGGAGTTATTAATAACTCAAAAAAGAAATTTATGCCTGGAAGAATTTTGGCAACATTTGTAATGGGAACTCAAAGAATGTATCAATTTATTGTAAGATTTTTTTATTCTTTAATTTTTATCTTTATTTTTATTTTTATTTTTATCTTTATTTTTATTTTTATTTTTTAAAGCATAATAATCCACTTATTCATATGGATGATTGCGCAATTACAAATGATCCTAGAATTATTTCAAAAAATCCAAAAGTTACTGCTATTAATGGAGCTTTAGAAATCGATATTACTGGACAAGCTTGTGCAGATTCACTTGGAATGAAAATGTATTCAGGAGTTGGAGGACAAAATGATTTTATTCGAGGTAAAATATTCAAATTAAATATTCAAAATAAATATTCAAAATAAATATTTAAAATAAATATTTAAATTAAATATTCAAATTAAATATTCAAATTAAATATTCAAATTAATTATTCAAATTAATTATTCAATTAAATATTCAAAATAAATATTTAAAATAAATATTCAAATTAAATATTCAAATTAATATTTAAAATAAATATTCAAAATATTCAAAATATTCAAATTAAATATTTAAAATAAATATTCAAAATAAATATTTAAATTATTCAAAATAAATATTCAAAATAAATATTCAAAATAAATATTCAAAATAAATATTCAAAATAAATATTCAAATTAAATATTCAAATTAAATATTCAAATTAAATATTCAAATTAAATATTCAAATTAAATATTCAAATTAAATATTCAAAATATTCAAATTAAATATTCAAAATATTCAAAATATTTAAATTAAATATTCAAAATATTCAAAATATTAAAAATTCCTTTACTGTTATTTTATTATAAAGGTGCTTCATTATCAGAAAGGGGAAAACCAATTATCGCACTTCCTTCAGTAACAAATAAAGGAAAATCAAGAATTGTAATTGGTTTATCAAATGGAGCAGGTGTTGTAACTTCTCGAAATCATATTCATTACGTTGCAACTGAATATGGAATTGTTAACCTTCATGGAAAATCTTTAATTCAAAGAGCTCAACTTTTAATCTCAATTGCTCATCCAGGTAATTATTATTCAAAAACAAATTCTTTTTAAAATTTCTTTTTTAATTTCTTTTTTTAATTTCTTTTTTTAAAAGCTCATCGAGAAGAACTTGCAAAACAAGCATCTGCTAGATTTAATTATCATTTCAAAGTTTAAAAAAGAAGAACTCATTTTTTTTTTAATCATTCCACTTTCTTTCTTTCTTTCTTTCTTTCTTTCTTTCTTTCTTCTTTTTTTCAAAATAAAAATTAAAATTAAAATTTTTCTTTCAAATTTTAATTAAAATTAAAATTAAAATTAAAATTAAAATTTTTCTTCCATAAAAAAGCATTTAAATATCAATCCAACCTTTTTTAGAAAGAGTTTTTTTAACAGAAGGAACATAACGTTCAGAAACTAATTTACGAGTAAATCTTGAACGTCTTTTATAAATATTTTTTTTCTTTTTTCGCCTTTCAAGCCTTAACCAATCCAAGAAATTATTCAAAGCAGCATAAAACTGGTCACCAAAATTGCCTTCATCCATATTACAATGGTCAGCACCTTCAATCCAAACGGGTTCGACAGGTTTTTTGAGTTTTGAATAAAGTTCTTTTGCATGTCTTATTGGAATTCTTTGATCGTCTGTTCCATGAATTAAAAGAGTTGGACTTTTAATTTTGGCTGCTTTTGTAATGTTTGTGAATTGATCAATTATTGATAAATATGATAATTCAACTTGTGTTCTAACGCATGATGTGAATGAAGACACTAGAATTACTCCTGCTACATCTTTTTCTGTTGCAATGTGAGTTGTAGCTCCTGTTCCTAATGAAAATCCCATTAGGATTATGTGATCTTGATTTATATGCTTTTCTTTTACTGCATATTCAAATGCTCTTTCAATACATGCATATGTATTTTTTTCCGAACACTTTTTTAGTTTTAATTTATAATTGATTTTGAAATTTGAATTTTAATTTTGAATTGAATTTTTAATTGAATTTTAATTTTAAATTGAATTTAATTGAATATTGAATTGAATTGAATTGAATATTGAATTGAATTGAATTGAATATTGAATTGAATTGAATATTGAATTGAATTTTAAATTGAATTGAATTTTGAGTTGAATTGAATTTTGAATTGAATATTGAATTGAATATTGAATTGAATTGAATTGAATATTGAATTGAATTGAATATTGAATTGAATTGAATTTTGAATTGAATTGAATTTAATTGAATTGAATTGAATTGAATTGAATTGAATTGAATTGAATTGAATATTGAATTGAATTTTGAATTGAATATTGAATTAAATTGAATTGAATTGAATTGAATTTTAAATTGAATTGAATTGAATTGAATTTTGATTTGAATTGAATTGAATTAAATATTGAATTGAATTGAATATTGAATTAAATTGAATATTGAATTAAATTGAATTGAATTGAATTGAATTTAATTGAATTAAATTGAATATTGAATTGAATTAAATTGAATATTGAATTTAATTGAATTTTGAATTTGAATTAAATTGAATTTTGAATTTTATTTTGAATTTTAAATTGAATATTGAATTGAATATTGAATTAAATATTGAATTGAATTGAATTGAATTTTTAATTGAATTGGATTGAATTTTGAATTTAATTTTGAAATGAATTGAATTTTGAATTTTAAATTGAATTAAATATTGAATTGAATTGAATTGAATTAAATATTGAATTGAATTGAATTGAATTAAATATTGAATTGAATTGAATTGAATTTTGAATTTAATTGAATTGAATTGAATTGAATTTACTTCTCCTTCTGCATAAGGATAACCAGAATACTCATAAAGAAGAACATTAACAGTTAAAATTTCAGCAAGCCTTTGAGCCCAATCAGAAAGTAAAGTAATAGACTCAGCATTTCCATGACTAAAAATAATTGTCCAAGAACTATTTTGATTATCTTTTCTTTTAGAATGAGTTTTTGCAAGTGAAGAATTTTGGGATTTATTGCGAGAAAACTCAGGAAAATGCTTCAAAAATTCTCTAAGACCAAAATTGAAATTGTTTGAATTATTTCTTGCATTTAAATCATTTAAATTTTTTGTTTCAAGAATTGATGAATTCTTTTTTTGTGGTGTATACCAAGCAACTGGTATTTTATGTCCATTTTTTGTTAAAACAAACTCTGTATTTTCTGTGTTAATTTCTGGTACTTGAACTGGTGGAACAAAAACACATGAATTTATTGCATTACCCATTGATAAAATAATTGATAAAATAATAATTTATAAAATAATAATTGATAAAATATTAATTGATAAAATAAAAATGAAAAATTTTTTAACGATTTAAAATTCTTTTTTTATTATTTTTTTTTTCATCAAAATTAAAATTAAAAATTAAAAAAAAAGAAGAAATATTTTTTCCTGTTTAATTTTTAAAAAATTTCTCATCAACAACATGTCGAGCATTTACAGTATGAATTGCAGTTTCTCCTTCAAAAATTAATTTATAATCATAAGGATTAGGTGGATTCTAAAACAATTTTTTTTTCCGATTTTATTTTTAATTTTTCCGATTTAAATTTTAATTTTTATTTTTATTTAATTTTAATTTTATAATTTACTGGTGTTGTTCTTCCACTTGGTGGTGCAATAACCTCAGCAGAATAAAAAGCAGTTGTTTCTGGATAAATTGCTCGAACTTTTGATTTAACTGGAAATTCTGTTTCACGAACATCTAATATTGGATACCATCTTGGAAGTGGAACTAATTGATCTCTTGTAACAAGAAATATTCTATTTTTTTAAATCCAAATTAATTTTCAATTTAAATATAATTCAATTTAAAAATATTTCAATTCAAAAATAATTCAATTTAAAAATATTTCAATTTAAAAATATTTCAATTCAAATATATTTCAATTTAAATATATTTCAATTTAATTCAATTCCAAAAATATTTCAATTTAAATTTAATTCAATTTAAAAATATTTCAATTTAAAAATAATTCAATTTAAATATATTTCAATTTATTTCAATTTAAAAATATTTCAATTCAAATTAATTTTCAATTTAAAAATATTTCAATTTAAATATAATTCAATTCCAAAATATTTCAATTTAAAAATATTTCAATTTAAATATAATTCAATTCCAAAATATTTCAATTTAAAAATAATTCAATTTAAATATAATTCAATTTAAATATAATTCAATTTAAATATAATTCAATTTAAATATAATTCAATTTAAATATAATTCAATTTAAATATAATTCAATTCCAAAATATTTCAATTTAAAAATAATTCAATTCCAAAATAATTCAATTCCAAAATAATTCAATTCCAAAATATTTCAATTTAAATATATTTCAATTTAAATATATTTCAATTTAAATATATTTAATTCCAAAATATTTCAATTTAAAAATATTTCAATTTAAAAATATTTCAATTTAAAAATATTTCAATTCAAAAATATTTCAATTTAAATATAATTCAATTTAAATATATTTCAATTTAAAAATATTTCAATTTAAAATTAAATTTAATATAAAAATATTTCAATTCCAAAATATTTCAATTCCAAAATATTTCAATTTAAAAATATTTCAATTTAAAAATATTTCAATTTAAAAATAATTCAATTTAAAAATAATTCAATTTAAAAATATTTCAATTTAAAAATATTTCAATTTAAAATATAATTCAATTCAAAAATATTTCAATTTAAAAATAATTCAATTTAAAAATATTTCAATTTAAAAATAATTCAATTTAAAAATATTTCAATTTAAAAATATTTCAATTTAAATATAATTCAATTCCAAAAATATTTCAATTCCAAAATAATTCAATTTAAAAATATTTCAATTTAAAAATAATTCAATTTAATTTAAAAATAATTTAATTTAAAAATAATTCAATTCAAATATAATTCAATTCAAAAATATTTCAATTTAAATATAATTCAATTTAAAAATATTTCAATTTAAAAATAATTCAATTTAAAAATATTTCAATTTAAAAATATTTCAATTCAAAAATATTTCAATTCCAAAATATTTCAATTTAAAAATATTTCAATTTAAAAATATTTCAATTTAAAAATAATTCAATTTAAATATAATTCCAAAATATTTCAATTTAAAAATATTTCAATTTAAAAATATTTCAATTTAAAAATATTTCAATTTAAAAATATTTCAATTTAAATATAATTCAATTTAAATATAATTCAATTTAAAAATATTTCAATTCCAAAATAATTTAATTTAAAAATATTTCAATTTAAAAATAATTCAATTCAAATATAATTCAATTCAAAAATATTTCAATTCAAAATTCAATTCAAAATTCAAAATTAATTAAATTTAAGATTAACCTAGGTTCATTCACTTCATCAGCATCAACAACCTCATAAGCACCTTGATCTGTTTTTTTTTTAACATAACATAAAATAGGTTCATCCGTTTCTTGAGTCTTCACTGCAACCTATTATCCAAAATCAAAAAGAAAAAAAAATATTTTAAATTATAAATATAAATCAATTCTTTTCATTTCAAATAAAAATTTACTAAATAATTTGGCGGTATTTCTTGATCTGGTGGAAAAGGAATAGCACCACATAATGGAGGAATTGGTCTGTTTAAAAATCCCAAATTAAAATTGATAAATTAGTTTTTTTGTTTTCTTAATAATTTGAATTAAAAAATTTATAAAAATCCAAAAATGATATTAAATTATTGGATTGGAATTAAAATATATAATAAAAAAATATCCACAATTTTCCAGTATATTTTGGGAGCTGCCCTGACCAATCAAGACTACGCAGTGTTTCAAGTATTTGATCATTTTCTTTAATACAAGAATCTAGTTGATTAAGAATTTGACTTATTCTTTGCTCTTTGTTTTCTAATTCGTTTATTGTGGGATTTAATAAAGAATTCGCAGAACGGTCTTGAAGAAAATCATAGGATTTAATCATAGAATCAAGACGTTTCATTGATACTTGAAATAGAGTTTTTTTTTCTTCCATATATTTTATATTTTATATTTTATATTTTATTTTTTAAAAAATAAAAAATGAAATTTTCATTTTTCATTTTTCATTTTTTTTCTTTCTAAAAAAAATATAAATGGAATTCATTTCTCTTCAATTTGGACCTTATTCGAATTATCTTGGTTCTCATTATTGGAATCTCCAAGATTCACAAGAACAAAAAAATAATAATTTATTTCGAACAGGAATAACAAAATATGTAAATTATTTAAAATAAAATAAAAAAATCAAAAATATCCTCAATATAAATTAATAAACCACTTCCAGAACGAAGAAACAAGAACACCAAGAGTTTTATGTTTTGATAACAAAGGCTCGCTAAATAATATGCCTTCCAACGGATTTATTTACAATGACTTCGATCCGCGCATCAACAAATTATCCAAACAAAATCAAACAAAAAAAGACCCAGACAAATACTCTAACTTCCAGATAATCAGCCAAACAGAAATCACGAACGAAGATGACTTTATCCCGACTTGGGACGGCAAAATAGAAATGATCGAGTTCGAAAAACCGCGCCAAAAAAACTGGTATTTACGATCATTTGAAGAGGATACAGAGCCGAATAAAATTGAGCAAGATGGTTATTTTGGAGAAAAAGATAATCAACCCAAAATGAACGAACGGACAGATCAAGAAAAAAAAGAAAAAAATAAAATAGAGCCAGAACTTCCGCCACTTGATGATATGGTTGAATTTTGGAGCGACTTTCTTGGGGTTGAATTACATCCCAAAAGCATCTTTGAGCTGAGCAATTTCCG
The DNA here is from genome assembly GCA_028826165.1 of Anaeramoeba ignava. NCBI lineage: Eukaryota > Anaeramoebidae > Anaeramoeba > Anaeramoeba ignava. The sequence goes on along the minus strand of JAPDFW010000081.1, from coordinate 133,905 downwards.
CCGCGAAAGTAACCCTTTAGAGTGCTTCTTTGAGGGAGAAAAAGCGTTTAACGGAAATACTTATCAAGAAGATGAAATTACGGATCGTTTTCGGTTTTTTCTTGAGGAAAGTGATGCTCTTCAGGGAATTTATGCTTCTGTTGATCATTTGAACGGATTTGCTGGTTTTGCTAACGCTTTTTTCGATTATCTCAATGGGGAATGTCCCAAAATTAAAAAAATTGTTTTTGCAACGTCTCCAAATTCATTATCCAATTTGGATCAAATTTCAAATGATGCTTTCATTTTAAATTCAGCACTTTCGTTGACGAATATTGTTGAAAAATGTCATATTTATGTGCCACTTGAAGTTGAAGATCAGACGAAGAAACAGGCAAAATTTACGACAAATTCGAACCAAAAAAACGAGAGTTCGCAAATAAACTTTCCTCTTTTGAAATACAACGGTTCGAATTATTACCAAACAAGCTCTATTCTCGCATCCTATTTGGTGAATTTGCTTGGACCGCACCAAGTCATGAACACGCGATTCTCGATCCATGATTTGACAAAATTGGTGAATATCCGTGCTTCGATGAAACTAGCTTCTGCTTTTGCTTGTTTTCCTCTTCCTCTTATTGAAGACCGCGGTTACTTTCAAGGCTCTCAAAAAATATATATGGACAGTTCATTCAAATCCGTTTTTTCCGAAACAGAATCCTTATACTCACCTCAAAATCCATTATTCACAAGCCCTTTATCGCCTCTTTATCAGCCATTTGACTTCTCTCTTCTTTACTCGGAATATTTTGTGATCCGAGGCGTTGAACTTGAGCATCAATTTTCAAACAAACCGAACGAACCAAAGCAAAACACATCAGATTTCATCTCAGATTTCCTGTCAAAAACACGGGCCATTTCGCGAACTTACGATGTGATTTCTTCTCCTCTTAAAACTTCTGGTTCTTTCCCAAGAATTTTTACTTCTGAAGTAAATGAAAATGGAGTCAAAATTTATCCTCAACAAAAAAACTCTATTCTTCTTCCCAAAGAGAACAAAAACAACTCTCATCTCAATCAATTAATTCAGCAGATTCAGCAAGAGGAAACAAAGCGCGAAATCTCTAATCAAAGCAGCGCTCGTTTCCCAAGAAATACTCATGTTCAGCAATTCCCTTTGTTTAGCACTTTGACAAGTTCAAGATCAATAAGTTCATTTTTGCGTTCTTTTACTGACAGGTTTATGAGGATTCGCACTGAATTATTTCCAGAATTTGTACATAATGGATTGGATTCTGATGCAAAACTTGAGATCCAAAATTCATTGTTAACCTTAGCTGATAATTATGAAGATTAAATAAATAAATAAAACAAACACAAAATTGAAAAATTTTAATTTTCAAAATGAATTTAAATTTTCAAAATGAATTTAAATTTTAATTTTGATTTAAATTTTAATTTTGATTTTAAATTTCAAAATGAATTTTAAATGATATCAGAAAGCTTTGTTTTTGGGGCTTTCATTTCATTCGGTAGATTTTGCATAATTAATTGCAATATTTTTTCTCTTGATTTAGTTTTATCGTGATTGAGAGGTTTAGTGGAAAAAATCAAATTGGATAAAACTCTCAATTCTTTGTTTTCAGCCCAAGAATCCTGATTAACTAAAGGAGTGATTTTATTCTGAAGAAGCTCAACACAGAGAAGTTGGTTTCCTTCATCCAATAATTCGAGGAAAAGCTCTTTTCGAATAATAAACAATAAAGAAGACAAAACACCTTTGAGATCTTTTTTTGGTTCGATTACTAATTGGAAAGAGTCGTTCATAAACACTGTTCGTTTATACTTCATTTGCAAACGTTCCCACTGGAGTTTTTCGCGGTAATTTTGTTTGTGGACAATCCCGAAAAAAAAGTGGATCGTTTTTGAGTTGATGTCAAAAAGTGTTGAATGACCTTCTCTATAATCAAAAAGCGTTTTGTTTTCCTTTGTTTTTTGTGTTTTGAGTTGGCATTCACCCCAGTTTCTTCCCGCAATGTCATAGACCCACAGCTCTCTTTTGGGGGTTTTTATATCTCTTTTGTTATTTTCGCAGAGAAGATAGATTTTTGCGTCTTCTTCATCAAGAAAAGATCGAATCAATGAATCTTTTCGTATTCCTTGTTTGTAAATATTTGGGTGATGAATTGTGAATTGCTGAGTTTTTGTGTTGAAAAGAATGATGTCTGATAAGGGATCTTCGTCATATTTTCCCCCACATATAATTATGACCTAGATAGATTTAAATAAATAATTTGGAAAAAAATAAATTAATTTTTTTGCTCATTTGAATTGATGAAAATTCAATAATCACTTTATCGCCAAAATTCTTGGAATCCAGCATCAAAGAGCAGTTCTCCCGAGTAAGTATTACTTCATTATTTTTTGTTGTTTGGGAAAGAAGATTCCACTTCAAATTTTTCAGATCAAACTGATAAAATCCAACAACAGAATTTTGCGATCCACAAAAACAATAAAGCATCCCATCAAAATGATCCATAACAATATCGCTGTGTATAAAATTGGGAGTTTGTGGATCGATGACTGTTTCGATGAATTCCCAAACAGAGGCTTGAAAATTATAAGCGAATAATTGCAAAGGTATTTTTTCATTTGTAAATTGTCTAAAGACATAAAGATTCGAATTCGAAGGGTTCCAAAACAATTTATAAACGGTTTCCTTTTTGTGTATTTTGAATTGACCGTCTTTATTGCTGTCCTTTTCATCGCCTGATATTTTAAACGGCGAATCAAGTTTTGTCCAAATTTTTTTATCCATTTCAAATTTCCAAAAATCATGCAACTTGTGTTTTTCATAAATTCCGCCGATTAAAAAAACGGTTTTTTTTTGTGGATCAAAACACATGCTTTGAGAAGATCTTGGAGGCGGTGATTCCTCAATTTTGCGGTGTTTTAAATGATAAATTGGCAAATTATTTGCGACAAATTTCTCAAAAATTGCTTCTTTTTCCAAATTAGTGATTATTTTTTCTGTTGATTCAAAATCTCCGTTTAAAATGTATTTTTCTAATTCTGTTAAACATTCGTGTTGAATTTGAATGTTTGTTTTTTTTTGTAATTTCGAAAAAATTGAATCATAATTTTTTTCTTGGAGATATTGAAGTAAAATTTTAGTTGATTTTATTGGAGGATTTTGTTGCATTTTTTTTTTTTTTTAAACAAGAAAAAAAATGAAAAATAAAAAAACAAAAATTTTGGAAATCATTTTTTATTTTTCTTTTTTTTCTTTTCTTTTCTTTTTATTTCTTTTTTTTTTATTATTTTTTTTCCTTTTTTTCCCTTTTTTTTTCCGTTTTTATAATTTACATAAATTACACTAAAATGTTAAGTATTAATCGAATTGAAGTTCAAGACAGTTATTCATTAAAAGATGAACCTGATGAAGATATTGATTCAACTTTACATCCATTAAATGGTTCTTGGATTTTTTGGGCTTTACCAAAGAATCGACAACAAACAATAGATTGGAAAGATCGAATCCAAAAAATTGCTGAATGTTCAACTGTTTGTGTTTTTGTTTTTTAAAAAAAAAAAGCAAAAAAAAATTTTTTAAAACAAAATTTAAATTAATAAACAAAAAATTGGATACAAATTAAGAATATTTATTAAATAATTTTAATAAGAATTTACCAAATATTTGACATTGAATATTTATTAAATAATTTAAGAATATTTATTAATAATATTTATTAAATAATTGATATTAAATTTATTAAGAACATTTATTAAATAATTAACATTGAATTTATTAATAATATTTATTAAATAATTGATATTAAATTTAATAAGAATATTTATTAAATAAATAACATTAAATTAATTAATAATATTTATTAAATAATTGACATTGAATTTATTAAGAATATTTATTAAATATTTAACATTGAATTTATTAAGAATATTTATTAAATAAATTAAGAATATTTAATAAATAATTGATATTAAATTTATTAAGAATATTTATTAAATTAATTAAGAATATTTATTAAGAATATTTACCAAATAATTGACATTGAATTTATTAATAATATTTATTAAATAATTAATATTAAATTTAATAAGAATATTTATTAAATAAATGATATTGAATTTATTAATAATATTTATTAAATAATTTTAATAAGAATTTACCAAATATTTGACATTAAATAAATTAAGAATATTTATTAAATAATTAACATTGAATTTAATAAGAATATTTATTAAATAATTGACATTAAATTTAATAATAATTTACTAAATAATTGATATTAAATTTAATAAGAATATTTATTAAATATTTGACATTAAATTTATTAATAATATTTATTAAATATTTGATATTAAATTTAATAAGAATATTTATTAAATAATTGACATTGAACAAATTAAGAATATTTATTAAATAAATTAACATTGAATTTAATAAGAATATTTATTAAATAATTGATAATAAATTAATTAATAATATTTATTAAATAATTGACATTAAATTTATTAAGAATATTTATTAAATAATTGACATTGAATAAATTAAGAATATTTAATAAATATTTAATATTAAATTTATTAAGAATATTTATTAAATAATTTTAATAAGAATTTACCAAATATTTGACATTAAATAAATTAAGAATATTTATTAAATAATTGACATTGAATTTAATAAGAATATTTATTAAATAATTAACATTGAATTTAATAAGAATATTTATTAAATAATTGATATTAAATTAATTAATAATATTTATTAAATATTTGACATTGAATTAATTAAGAATATTTATTAAATATTTAACATTGAATTAATTAATAATATTTATTAAATATTTGATATTTTTGTTATTAATAAAATTAGGTTGAAAGTTTTTGGTCAATCTATAACAAAATTAGAATGCCGAGTGAAATTCAACCTGGAAATTCCCTTTTCTTCTTCCGAGAAGGAATTAAACCTGAATGGGAAGATGAAAAAAATATTGGTGGTGGAGCTTGGGATTTCCAGTTTCAAATTGAACATAATCATTATAAAAATTATTTTCAGGAAGAATTACCTCATGATAAAATTTGGATTGATTTGGTATTTTAATAATTAATTTAAATATTTATTTGATATTTATTTTAATAATTAATTTAAATATTTATTTTAATATTTGATATTTATTTTAATATTTAATATTTTAATATTTATTTAATATTTGATATTTAATATTTAATATTTGATATTTAATTTAATATTTAATATTTAATATTTATTTTAATAATTAATTGAATATTTAATTTAATATTTATTTTTCAATTTAAAATAAAATAGTTGCTTGGTTTGATTGGAGAACAATTTCCAGAAACTGAACTTATTTGTGGAATTGTTGTAACTATTAAACCTAATTTTATTCGGTTTTCAATTTGGACACAAGAAAGTGAAAACGAACTTGCACAAACAGAAATTGGGTAAATTTTTATTCAAATAAAAAATAAAAAATAAAATATAAAATAACCTAAATTGATATATAAAAAATAATTAATAGAGATCACATTAGAAAAATCATTGTTCTTTATCAAAAAATTTCTTCTCTTTTGTATTTCAGTCATGAAGATCGACAGAATCAAATATCCAATCGTTATCCAAAATATCAAATTAAATTTAAATAAAATTCGAAATGGAATTCAAAATCAAAATCAAAATCAAAATCAAATTCAAAATCAAATTGAAATTCAAAATCAAATTCAAATTCAAATTCAAAATGAAATTCAAAATCAAATTAAAATTAAAATCAAATTCAAAATCAAAATCAAATTGAAATTCAAAATCAAAATCAAATTCAAATTCAATATCAAAATCAAAATCAAATTCAAATTCAAAATGAAATAAAATGTTGTTTCTTTCTTTTGACAAATTGATTCTCCAATTTTGTTTTCTGTTTTTGTTTTTTTCTTTTGAAATTAAAAAAAATAAAAATAAAAATAAAAATAAAATATTGTTTTTTGTTTTTTGGATTTGGATTTGGTTTTTTTTAATTAAAACCGAAAAAGAAAAGAATTGGAAAAGAATTGGAAAAGAATTGGAAAAGAATTGAAAAAAAGAAAAAATTATTTCTTTTCATCCTTTGGATTCATTTGATTCATTTGATTCATTCCATCACCAAACATATTGATTTGAGATTTTCCATCAGTAATAAGATAATTACGAACACCAAGACCCTTCAAGATACGAGACTTGAACAAAGGAGAAGCCTTTGCAATATTTTGAAGAGTTTGGACACTAATAGCATCAACAATTTTTTTAAGAGCTTGAGATTTAATTTCGGATAAATTTTTAGCCTTTTCCAAATCAAGATTATCCATTCTTTCCTGGTGAGTGTAATCCAAATCATAACGGTTACCGATAATTTTGCGTTTTGATTCCTGGTCAATCTTAAGAGTTTGAGATTCAAGCTGAGCCTGCTGGACGGACATAGTACCTATGATATGAGCAGCCTCGGCTTTAGCTTGTGCCTCAGCTTTAGCCTTTCCAGTTGTTGATATAGCGGCGCATTCTGCCTTGTGTTCGAGGAGCTCTTTGCGTTTTTTTTCAGCTTGTGAATTTGCGACGATTTTGAGGTTTTCAAGTTTTCCTTTAGCCTCTGTTTCGCGACGCTTAGCCTCGTGCTTTGCAGCGGCTTCTTGGGATTCTGAGGTGATTTTGATAGCGAGTTGAACCGATTTTTGGAGCGAAAGAAGTGTGTCTTTATCCACCGGTTCAACGGATTGAATATCGATGTTTGTGATCACTAGATTATTTGATTCGAAACGGAAACAGTCGTTGACATGATTATCTGAATCCAGTCCAAAAACGGCAATACGGATTGCTCGAGCGGATCCTTTGTGGAATTCGTCGAATGATTTCGTAGCTACAAGCGCTCGGATTTTCGACGCTATTGCTTTGCACGCATCACCAACAAAATCCGAAACTTGGAAAATTTTTCGCGCATCTTCTTGGCTTTCCTTGTCGACCTCGAAGTGCCAGTTGTATGAAAGTTGAAGGGAAAGCCGTGCGTGATCGCTTGTCTCGACTGTGATGATATCTGTCATGAAGTCCGGACCGAGGAGAAGAGTAACGGATTGGATCACGTCAGGACGTTTGGGCTTGCCTCCTGAGATTGAGAGAAGAGTGAAGTGCTCATCGGGTCCGAGCATTGCGAGATCGGGACCGAATTGCACTCTTGCCTCGCGTTTCTTGTAGTCGTAAATCTGCACTGCGGCGTTGTGCGGGATGGGGTAAGTGACAACTTTTGTTTTGTCGCGTGTGGATCTGCGCTGTTTCTTTGCAGTCCATGCGCGTCCCGAAAGAGCGTCCTCATCCTGTCCGATAAGTTTCTCCACAATCGGCGGTAGATCCTTCTGCCACAACTCTTCGTTAGGCTTGAGCATATAGGTTTCGCCGATGACTGATGAGACTTTTCCTGTGTTCAAATCTCTGACATAAATTCCCTCGTTGTCATTCAACGGAATTGATGATCTTCTCTCAATAACTTCGACTTGTGTGGGGGGGACATATTGTCTGGGTCCGTAAACCATCCAACGGATTCCTGGTTCGCGTTCCACTTTTTTGTTTTTGATCGGGTCAACTTCATAAAACTTCTCTTTACAACGTAAAAGTAACGCTTCTTGTTCTCCAAGAAGGAAAACATCCTGGATGCCCTTCTCGAGTCGCTCGCCTGGCTGCAGGAAGAACTGCTTGGGTCCGACAATCATTTTCTTCTGTCCGAGATGCTGCTTGCCGTCGCTGTCAATTGGATCCAAAATCACGCAATATTGCATGCTTGTCAACTCAGTGATTCGGACCTCGCCCATGACTTTCTCATACACATCGGGAATATGCATTGTTGACATCTCGCTCGTCACAAGCCACTCGTCTCCTGCCTTGCGCTCAACCCCGTAAATGTCCTTGAATGTCTTTACTGCTTGTAAATGAACCGCTTTTTCTCGAACAAGCACAACTGCTTGCACGGGTCCCACTACAATCTCGTCAATGTTGGGCAAATACTCTCCTTCCCGTCGCACAAGCCATTCTTCCCCGGTTTTCCGTGTCTTTCCGTCGCAGTCAATGCATTCCCGTCTTGCTCGTAACTTCAATGCTGCGTTGGATAAAATGATTGAGTTTCGGACTGTTTCTTTGATTGCTACTTCTACTCGCGGTATATATGTTCCTGGCCCTATGAAATACCATTGTTCCCCTGCAATTCGTTTGATTTTCTTCGGTTTGTTGTCTTCGAGAATTGTGTCTTCGAAGTTTCGGATTGCTTCTAATCTAAGGGCTTGTCCTTCCAATACAATTTTGAGGGGAGTAATCTAAATCAAAATAAAATAAAAATAAAATTAAAATTAAAATAAAATTAAATAAATAAATTTAAATTAAAATTAAAATTAAAATTAAAATTAAAATTAAATTAAAATAAAAATTAGAATTAAAATTAAAATTAAAATTAAAAATTAAAATTAAAATTAAAATTAAAATTAAAATTAAAATTAAAATTAAAATTAAAATTAAAATTAAAATTAAAATTAAAATTAAAATTAAAATTAAAATTAAAATTAAAATTAAAATTAAAATTAAAATTAAAATTAAAATTAAAATTAAAATTAAAATTAAAATTAAATTAAAATTAAAATTAAAATTAAAATTAAAATTAAAATTAAAATTAAAATTAAAATTAAAATTAAAATTAAAATTAAAATTAAAATTAAAATTAAAATTAAAATTAAAATTAAAATTAAAATTAAAATTAAAATTTAAATTAAAATTAAAATAAAATTAAAATTAAAATTAAAATTAAAATCAAAATTAAAATTAAAATTAAATTTAAAATAAAACTCTCTTACAGTTCCTTCAAGTTCTTCTCCTGGATAAAGTGCAAATGGTTCGGGTTTGTGTAAAACAATCTCAACATCTCCATTTCTTAATCGAACCTAATCAAAACATTAATTAAAATTTCAAAATGAAAAAATAAATGAGAATTTTTATTTAAATTTTTTTTTTGCTTTTTTTTTTCTTTACTTGTCCATGACTATCTTTTATCGGATTTCCATCTTTATCTCTCATGACTGGATTGGCAATTCTTGCATAATGACCTGGTGGGACTAAAATCATTGCTTCAGGTCCTCTAACACATGATTCTTGTTGACTAAGTGTGTAAGTAACTGGTCCTTCAAGTAATCGTACTGTGTTCTTATTCTCATCTGAAATATGAACAAAAAAGTGTGGTCTTAATCGTAAAACTGATGTTTTCGAATGTGATAATACGGTTGTTGGTGTTTTTGGTGGTGATGGTGTTCTTCTAAATCTTGACATTTTGCTATTAAAAAAAAAAAGTGAACTTTTAATTTTTAATTTAATTTTTATTATTTTTATTTATTTTTACTTTTAAAAAAATTTTGAAAAGAAAATGAATAGAAAATGAATAGAAAATGAATTAAAAAAAAATTTTTTGTTTTTATTTATTTGGAACTTATTTTTCCCCTTTTAATTTAATTTAATTTTTCTCCTTTTAATTTAATTTTTTTTATATTTTATAATAAGTAAACAATATTTATAATTTATATTTATTTAATTTAATTCTAGATTTTAATATTTTATTATTCTCAAAATTGCTTTTTTTTTTATTTAATTTTATTTTGATTTAATTTTATTTTAATTTATTATTTTTAATTAATTTATTATATTTTATAATAAGTAAACAATATTTAATGCCTAAAGTTATTTAATTTAATTCTAGATTTTAATATTTTATTATTCTCAAAATTGCTTTTTTTTTTATTTAATTTTATTTCGATTTAATTTTATTTTGATTTATTATTTTTAATTATTTTATTATATTTTATAATAAATAAACAATATTTATAATTTATATTTATTTAATTTGGTTCTAGATTTTAATATTTTATTATTCTCAAAATTGCTTTTTAAGAATTTTTTAATTTGATCTTTGTTTTGATTTAATTTTATTTTGATTTATTATTTTTAATTATTTTTTATTTTATAATAAATAAACAATATTTATAATTTATATTTATTTAATTTAATTCTAGATTTTAATATTTTATTATTCTCAAAATTGCTTTTTCAAGAATTTTTCAATTTTATTTTGATTTAATTTTATTTTGATTTATTATTTTTAATTAATTTATTATATTTTATAATAAATAAACAATATTTAATGCCTAAAGTTATTTAATTTAATTCTAGATTTTAATATTTTTATTATTCTCAAAATTGCTTTTTTTTATTTAATTTTTATTTCGATTTAATTTTATTTTAATTTATTATTTTTAATTAATTTATTATATTTTATAATAAATAAACAATATTTATAATTTATATTTATTTAATTTGGTTCTAAATTTTAATATTTTATTATTCTCAAAATTGCTTTTTTAAGAATTTTTCAATTTGATCTTTATTTTGATTTAATTTTATTTTGATTTATTATTTTTAATTAATTTTTATATTTTATAATAAATAAACAATATTTATAATTTATATTTATTTAATTTAGTTCTAAATTTTAATATTTTATTATTCTCAAAATTGCTTTTTCAAGAATTTTTCAATTTGATCTTTGATTTTTGATTTAATTTTATTTTAATTTATTATTTTTAATTAATTTATTATATTTTATAATAAATAAACAATATTTAATGTCTAAAGTTATTTAATTTAATTCTAAATTTTAATATTTTATTATTCTCAAAATTGCTTTTTCAAGAATTTTTCAATTTGATCTTTGTTTTGATTTAATTTTATTTTGATTTAATATTTTTAATTATTTTTATATTTTATAATAAGTGTAATATTAATTTATATTTATTTAATTTAATTCTAAATTTTAATATTTTATTATTATCAAAATTGCTTTTTTAAGAATTTTTCAATTTGATCTTTGTTTTGATTTAATTTTATTTTGATTTAATATTTTTAATTATTTTTTTATATTTTATAATAAGTAAACAATATTTATAATTTATATTTATTTAATTTGGTTCTAGATTTTAATATTTTATTGTTATCAAAATTCCTTTTAAATTTTTTTTTTTCAATTAGATCTTTACTAAATTGAACCATTTTTTTTTCTAATCAATTTTAATTTAATCCCCTTTTTTTTTTTTTCATTTCTTTTGCTTTTTTTTTATCTTAAAAAAATTCGCTTATCAAATTTTTTCTTTAAAAATAAAAATAAAAATAAAAATAAAAAGAAGTTGATCTTTTGTTAAAACAAAAAACTAAATCAAAATTTAAAATTACAAATCAAATTCAATTTAAAATTAAAAAACAAAAAAGAAAAAAAAAATTTAAAAAAAAAAAAGTTTTTTAACAATAAAAATAAGAAAGAAAATATTTTTCATTTTTTTTTCTTTTTCTTTTTTTTTCATTTTTTTTTTACAAATATAATTTTATGGGAACAGTTGAATCTGCCAAAAAGAAAATTGATACAAAACAAGCCAAACATTATCGAAAACTGATCTCAAAGTCAAAAGATGCATTTTTAATTTTAAATTCTCAAGCAAAAATAATCAATGCCAATAATCCAAGTGTCAAACTTTTTCAAGCAAAAAATAAGAAACAATTGACTTCGATTACTTTTTTTGTTTTGTGTGTTACAGAACAACAAAGTTTCCCAAAACTTTCTTTAGATCAAATTAAGGATAAAATTGCGAAACAAGCTTTAGAGTAAATAATTTTTTTATTCTTTTATTTTTTTTTTGTTCTTTTGTTTTTTAATTTTTGTTATTGAAAAGTTTAATTTTCTCCAATTTCTCAATTTCTTTTTTCCTTTTTTTTTGTTTTTTTGTTTTTTTAATTCGTTAATTTTTACAATTAAAACTAAAATTCAAATCTAAATTAAATTCAAATACAAATTCGATATTAAATTCAATATCAAATTCAAATATCAAATTCAATATCAAATTCAAATTTAAATTCAAATCTAAACTAAATTCAATATTAAATTCAATATCAAATTCAATATCAAATTCAATATCAAATTCAATATCAAATTCAATATCAAATTCAATATCAAATTCAATATAAAATTCAATATCAAATTCAATATAAAATTCAATATAAAATTCAATATCAAATTCAATATAAAATTTAATATCAAATTCAATATCAAATTTAATATAAAATTCAAATTCAAATATTAAATATTAAATTCAATATCAAATTCAATATAAAATTCAAATTCAAATATTAAATTCAATACAAATTAAATATCAAATTAAATATCAAATTCAATATTAAATTCAATATCAAATTCAATATCAAATTCAAATTCAAATTAAATATCAAATTAAATATAAAATTCAATATCAAATTCAATATCAAATCTAAATACAAATTAAATATCAAATTCAATATAAAATTCAAATATAAAATTCAATATCAAATTCAATATCAAATTCAATATCAAATTCAATATCAAATTCAATATCAAATTCAATATCAAATTCAATATCAAATTCAATATCAAATTCAATATAAAATTCACTATAAAAATTCAATATCAAATTTGGGCTTTCCAAAAATTTGATTAAAATTAAAATTAAAATTAAAAATTAAAATTAAAATTTAAACTAAAATTAATATTAAATATTAAAATTAAAAATTAATCAAAATTGGGCTTTAAAAATAAAATTAATATTAATATTAAAATTAAAATTAAAATTAAAATTAAAATTAAAATTAAAATTTAAATTAAAATTAAAATTAAAATTAAAATTAAAATTAAAATTTAAACTAAAATTAAAATTAAAAGGTTTGGGTTAATCCAATTAACTTATCAGGAGAATTAGTTTTCCAAATAATGCTTCGGTCAATAACAGGACCAGGAGACAAAAGCGTATTAGAATTAAATCAATCTGAAGTATTAATAGGAACACAAACAGCAAATCATTTACAAACAATAACGGACACTGAGACGAAGAAGTCAGATCAAAGCCAAGAAACAAACGAGCTAAGCGACGGGGCATTTACGAAAGAAAACTCAGTAACATCAGTCACACAATTCTTTGTTTTTGATGATGAACCTGAAGAAAAATTGAAAAAGGAAATTGATACAATAAAAAGCAATATCCGTTCACTTGACAATCCTGAATTAGAACAAAAAGTCGTTAACGGTCTAAATCAAATCAAAAAGGAATTTACAACTGTTGTTGAACAATTACAATCTCATGTCCAAAAATTATCTACTAAATTTGTTAAGGAAAGAGAAGACAGAGAAACTGAATATGCAAAATTGGAATCTCATCTTCAGAAAAGTCTTTTAAATTCAAAAAAAATGATGGAAGAGAATAAATTGTTAAAAAAAGCCTTTTTCGAAATGAAAGACTTGCTAAATTCTAAAGATCTCTCAACTATTGTTAAAGATTCCGATAATCAAAATTAACCATATTGTATTTCTCTCAAACTTCCCTTTTCTTTTTCTTTTTCTTTTTCTTTTTCTTTTTCTTTTTCTTTTCTTAATTGATCTGTTTTTTTTTCCTTTTTTTTTTCTTTTCAAATCTAATTTCTTTTTTTCTTTTCAGAAAAAATTTTTCAATAAAAAAAATAAATTCCAAAAGATTATTTTTCTTTCTTTTTTTGTTCTTTATTTATTATTTTTATTTGATGAAAGAAAAAAGAAGAAAGATTTTTTTTTTTAAATTTGATTATTTTTAATTCAAAAATGATTAAAATTTAAATAAAAATCATTTTCTTTTTTTTAAATTTTGATTTGAATTTACATTTTGATTTTGATTTGAATTTTCTTTTGAATTTTGATTTAAATTTTGATTTAAATTTTGATTTGAATTTTGATTTAAATTTTGATTATTTTGATTTAAATTTTGATTTAAATTTTCTTTTGAATTTTGATTTAAATTTTGATTTAAATTTTCTTTTGAATTTTGATTTAAATTTTGATTTAAATTTTGATTTGAATTTTGATTTGAATTTTGATTTGAATTTTGATTTGAATTTTGATTTGAATTTTGATTTGAATTTTGATTTGAATTTTGATTTGAATTTTGATTTAAATTTTGATTATTTTGATTTGAATTTAGATTTGAATTTTGATTATTTTGATTTAAATTTTGATTATTTTGATTTAAATTTTCTTTTAAATTTTCTTTTGAATTTTCTTTTAAATTTTGATTTGAATTTTGATTTAAATTTTGATTTGAATTTTGATTTAAATTTTCTTTTAAATTTTCTTTTGAATTTTGATTTAAATTTTGATTTGAATTTTGATTTAAATTTTGATTATTTTGATTTGAATTTAGATTTGAATTTTGATTTAAATTTTGATTTGAATTTTGATTATTTTGATTTAAATTTTCTTTTAAATTTTCTTTTGAATTTTGATTTAAATTCTCTTTTGAATTTTTTTTGGAATTTCGATGAGAATTTTTTTTGGTGATTTTTGGTTTCTTTATTTCTCGTTCTTCCAAAACTTCATTATATTGTTGCTCAAGAATTTCTGTTACTTTTTGAGGATTAGTATCAGTTTCAGATTGAAAAAGACAACGAGAAATTTGTTCTTTTGTTAAAACAGATTGACTTTCAGGAATTGGTGAATTTTTTTTTTGTTTTAACAAATCTTGTTTGATTTTTCTTGTACTACTTCTTGTTGGTGGATCTGTAAGTATTTTTGAAACACTTTCTGGAGTTGTTAATCCTCGATCTTGCTTTTCTGATTTAATTTCTTTTTGTTCTTTTTGTTCTTTTTCTTTTTGTTCTTTTTCTGTTGTTTCTTTTTTTAGATATTTTTCTACTTCTTTATTTGCTTGATTTATTCTTTCTTCTTCATTTGGATCCATTTGATTTAAATTTGATCGTTTTTTTTTTTTCTTTCTTTTTGTTTCTTTTTTTTTTTAATTAATTAATATTAATTAAATAGATTTTTGTTTTTTTGTTTTATTAAAAATTTTTCAATAAGAACTTTGTAAAATAATTTTTTTTTTTGTTTTGTTTTTTGTTTTGAAAAATTGTACAAAACACAATAGGAATTATTTGAGAAAAAAAAAAAAAAGGAAAAAAAAAGAAAAATAAAAAGAAAATAAAAAAACAAAAAAAGGAAAATAGAAAAATGAAAATTTAAATTGGATCGTTAAAATTCGTTAAAATAAAAATAAATAAAATAAAAATAAAATGAAAAAGATTTACAAATTAAAATCAAATAATAATTTTGAAGTATTTTTAATGTTTTTATTTAAAAAAAAAGAAAAAAAATAAAAGAAAGTTTTTTAATCACTTTTTGGATAAACTAAGTATCTGATTTATTTGCTGATCTAAATCATCTTTTTCCTCTTCTTCTCTTGGAACAGCATTTTGAAGTTCCCTTCTAATCTCTTGGGTAATTAAATGATGTTTTTTCTTGCGCAATAAAAAAAAGAAAGCTTCTTTTTGTCCAACAGTCAAGTCATTTTTATAACTAAAACAAGGTAATCAATGAATAAGTGATCAATAGGAGATCAAAAAGAGGAAAAAATAAAAAGATTAGAAAAAAAGAAGAAAAGGGAAAAAACATATCAAAAAAAAAGAAAAAACCTTTGAACAAAAAGTAGCAAAGTCTGATGCCACAAGACAGGTAAATCTTCCTTTTGGGAAGAGAAAGAAGAAAAGTAACCGGCAAGAGAATTTATGACACGAATAGGGAGTGCGTATTTCTTACTCAAGATGCACTTAATGAAGTATATTGTGCCAGGAGAGTAATCAATCTGAGAAAGTCTGAGCAAAGCAGCACTCGAATAAAGCACAGGAATACTTTTATGTAGAATCACACTTCCAATTATGCTTGCTTCGCGAAATGTGCATGTTTTTGACTATAAAATGATTGGTAAATAAATTGATTAATAAAAACAGGGTTGGTAAATTTTGTGTGTTTGACAAAAAGAAAAATCAAAAGAAAAAACAAGAAATGAATATATTTTTTTCCGATTTTACTTCGCATAATGGGAACAAGACTCCTTTGTAAAAGGCCGCAGGTCTGTAAAGAGCTTTCTTGAGTGCCTCATAGAGATGTAAGTTTAATTTTTTGTTGTTTTTGAGTTGGTCTCTGATATATGGAAGAAGAACAATTTCGAAGAAATCCGCGGAAGCTTGAGAGTTTGTTGATGAAACAAAAATTGTTGTTGCGGCTCTAATTGCTTGTGGGCTCCAACTTTCTGGGTGTGTGAGTTCTATTACTTCTTCCCATCTTTCTAGAGCTGGTATTACATTAAATGCTTTTGGGAGTTTTCCTGAGCGATAATTTTTTAATATTTCTCCAATTCTTGATTTTATTTTGAATTTATTTTGAATTTATATTTAAATTAATATTTAAATTAATATTTAAATTATATTTGAATTAATATTTAAATTAATATTTAAATTAATATTTTAATTAATATTTTAATTAATATTTTAAATTAATATTTAAATTAATATTTTAATTAATATTTTAATTAATATTTTAAATTTAATTAATATTTAAATTATTAATTAAATTAATATTTTAAATTAATATTTTTAAATTATTAATTAAATTAATATTTAAATTAATATTTAAATTAATATTTAAATTAATATTTAAATTAATATTTTAAATTAATATTTTAAATTAATATTTAAATTAAATTAATATTTTTTAAATTAATATTTGAATTAATATTTAAATTATTTTAAATTAATATTTAAATTAATATTTAAATTAATATTTAAATTAATATTTAAATCAATATTTAAATCAATATTTAAATTAATATTTAAATTAATATTTAAATTAATATTTAAATTAATATTTAAATTAATATTTAAATTAATATTTAAATTAATATTTAAATTAATATTTAAATTAATATTTAAATTAATATTTAAATTAATATTTAAATTAATATTTAAATTAATATTTTAAATTAATATTTAAATTAATATTTAAATTAATATTTAAATTAATATTTAAATTAATATTTAAATTATATTTAAATTTTTTAAATTATATTTAAATTAATTTTTAAATTAATATTTAAATTAATATTTAAATTAATATTTAAATTAATATTTTTAAATTAATATTTAAATTAATATTTAAATTAATATTTAAATTTTTTAAATTATTTTAAATTAATATTTTAAATTAATATTTTAAATTAATATTTAAATTAATATTTAAAATTATTTTAAATTAATATTTTAAATTAATATTTAAATTAATATTTTAAATTAATATTTAAAATAATATTTTGAATTCAATATTTAAATTAATATTTTGAATTAATATTTAAATTAATATTTAAATTAATATTTAAATTAATATTTAAATTAATATTTTAATTAATATTTTAAATTAATATTTAAATTAATATTTAAAATTAATATTTTAAATTAATATTTAAATTAATATTTTAAATTAATATTTAAATTAATATTTAAATTAATATTTAAATTAATATTTAAATTAATATTTAAATTAATATTTAAATTAATATTTAAATTAATATTTAAATTAATATTTTGAATTAATATTTAAATTAATATTTAAATTAATATTTAAATTAATATTTTAAATTAATATTTAAATTAATATTTTAAATTAATATTTTAAATTAATATTTGAATTAATATTTTGAATTAATATTTAAATTAATATTTTGAATTAATATTTAAATTAATATTTTGAATTAATATTTAAATTAATATTTAAATTAATATTTGAATTAATATTTTAAATTAATATTTTAAATTATTTTGAATTAATATTTGAATTAATATTTTAAATTATATTTAAATTAATATTTAAATTAATATTTAAATTAATATTTAAATTAATATTTAAATTAATATTTAAATTAATATTTTGAATTAATATTTAAATTTAATATTTAAATTAATATTTAAATTAATATTTTGAATTAATATGCTTCTACTTTGAATAAACTTGAATAACTTTTCTATTCATTCCTTTTGCTTTTTTTGGTTTTTTTTGATTTTGTTCATGAGATTCTTTTTCATGAATTTTTTGAAGAATTATATCAACAAGATTTTTCTCATTTTCTGTATTTTCATCAGAATTATTTTGCTTATTTTTTTTAATAAATCTATCAAATATTTCTGCATCTTCTGGTTGAATATCCTTAATATTTTTTGATATTAAAGAATTTTTAATTCATTTATAAATTTATTTTTTAAATCATTTTCAAATCAATTTTTAAATTACAAGTTGTTCATCTTCTTCAAAATCTTGATCTTCTTCAAAATTTAATTCATATTCTTCTGTATCAGAAAATTGTTGATTTGTTTCAATTTCTTTTTGATCTATTTTTATTTCTTGATTATCATTTTTTTCATCAATATCTTGGTTTTTTGCTTGGCTTATAATTTCTTGAGAAATTTCTTGATTTAAAAACTTTTTTTCATTTTAATTTTATATTTAATATTATATTTAATTTTATATTTAATTTTATATTTAATATTATATTTAATTTTATATTTAATTTTATATTTAATTTTATATTTAATTTTATATTTAATATTATATTTAATTTTATATTTAATATTATATTTAATTTTATATTTAATATTATATTTAATATTATATTTAATTTTATATTTAATTTTATATTTAATTTTATATTTAATTTTATATTTAATATTATATTTAATATTATATTTAATATTATATTTAATATTATATTTAATATTATATTTAATATTATATTTAATTTTATATTTAATTTTATATTTAATATTATATTTAAATTTAAATTTAATATTATAAATAATTTTATATTTGATTTGTATCTGAAATTGTAAAGGTTGTTATACTTTTGTTTCTTTTTTTTCATTTGTTTCACTCTTTCTTTTCTGTCTTTTCTTTTTTTTTATTTGTTTATCTTCTAAAATTTGTTGTTCTAAAGACAATCTATTATTTTTATCTTCAATAAAATTTTTCTTTTTTTTTTGATTCATTTTTATTATTTTAGAAAAAGAAAAAAAATGAAAAAAAAATTTTTAATTTTTTATTTTTTATTTTTTCTTTTTATTTTTAAATGGATTTATTTGAAGATTTAGAAAAATCAAAAAGTTTTTTTGAATTAGATCCAAATACAAAACATAAAATAATTCAATCAGAAAACATACCAATTCATGTTTATATTGATGGAGATGAAAAACTACCAACAATATTAACATTTCATGATATTTTCTCAAATTATCAAATGAGTTTCCAAACTTTTATATCACATCCAATAGTTCAACAAAAAATCCTGAAAAACTTTCATTTTGTTCATGTTGAAGCACCTTATCATGAATTTGGAAACAAAATAACAAAGAAAAAAATTGGAAAATTTACACTTGAAAAATTATCAAAACATGTTGAAAATATAGTTCATCATTTAAAACTTGAAAATCTCATTTTACTTGGAATTGGAGCTGGAAATTTAGTTCTATTTCGTTTTGCTTGCAATAATATTAAATCGGTTAAGGCGCTTATTTTTTTTGGAGGAACATCTTCTACTCAAGGTTGGATTGAGTGGGGAAAATTTCAATATATTTTGAAAATCATGAATATTTGGGGAATCACTGATTATGTTGTTGATTCTTTTGTTCAAAAATTCTTCAGTTCTGAAACAATTAAATCAAATTTGGATCTTTTGGAAAATTTCAAATTGCAAATTTCTAAACTTAATCCTGTTTCAGTTAGTGAATATATTCGTGCCTATTCTTCTCGTGAAAAAATTGATTCTGATAAATATAAAAATGTTTTTGATTTGGATTCACTTTTTATTGTTGGTAATGAATCTCAAGATTTGGAAGATTCTATCACTTTTTACTCTTTGTTTAATAAAGTTTCTTCTACTCTTCTTAAATTGGATTCTAAAGGCGCTTTGATTACTTTGGAAGATCCTGATATTTTGGTTAATCCTCTTATTCTCTTTTTTATTGGAATTGGATATATACATTTAAATAAATATATAACTTCATCAACTAGTTTAGCAAAAAATCGAAATCAAAATGAAATTGAAAATGAAAATCAAAATCAAAATCAAAATCAAAATGAAAATAAAAATAAAAATGAAAATGAAAATCAAAATCAAAATCAAAATCAAAATCAAAATAAAATAAATTTAGAAAATGAAAATCAAAATCAAAATCAAAATCAAAATCAAAATCAAAATCAAAATCAAAATCAAAATCGAAATCAAAATCAAAACCAAAATCAAAATGAAAATGAAAATGAAAATGAAAATGAAAATGAAAATGAAAATGAAAATGAAAATGAAAATGAAAATATAAATGAAATTCAAATTAAAAATGAAAATCAAAATAAAAATCAAAATCAAAATGAAAATCAAAATCAAAATGAAATTAAAAATGAAAATGAAAATCAAAATAAAAATAAAAATGAAAATAAAATCAATTTAGAAAATGAAAATAAATTTAGAAAATGAAAATCAAAATAAAAATCAAAATGAAAATGAAAATGAAAATCAAAATCAAAATCAAAATGAAAATCAAAATGAAAATGAAAATGAAAATAAAAATTAAAATGAAAATATAAATGAAATTAAAAATGAAAATGAAAATGAAAATAAAATCAATTTAGAAAATGAAAATAAATTTAGAAAATGAAAATCAAAATAAAAATCAAAATCAAAATTAAAATGAAAATGAAAATGAAAATCAAAATCAAAATCAAAATCAAAATGAAAATCAAAATGAAAATGAAAATGAAAATAAAAATTAAAATGAAAATATAAATGAAATTAAAAATGAAAATGAAAATGAAAATTAAAATCAAAATCAAAATCAAAATCAAAATCAAAATCAAAATCAAAATCAAAATCAAAATCAAAATCAAAATCAAAATCAAAATCAAAATCAAAATCAAAATCAAAATCAAAATCAAAATCAAAATCAAAATCAAAATCAAAATGAAAATGAAAATAAAATCAATTTAGAAAATGAAAATCAAAATCAAAATCAAAATCAAAATCAAAATCAAAATGAAAATGAAAATCAAAATCAAAATCAAAATGAAAATGAAAATGAAAATGAAAATGAAAATTAAAATCAAATTAAAAATCAAAATTAAAATAAATTTAGAAAATGAAAATCAAAATGAAAATCAAAATGAAAATGAAATTAAAAATCAAAATAAAAATCAAAATTAAAATTAAAATTAAAATTAAAATCAATTTAGAAAATCAAATTGAAAATGAAATAAATTTAGAAAATAGTTTTATTTTATTCTACAAATCTAAAAAAAAAAATAAAAAAATCTAAAAATCTCCATTTAAAACTTCAAATAATTTTTGTGCAATTTGTTGATTATTTGGATCTGAATCAATATTAGAAATTGATTGAAGAATATAAGTAACTTCAAAAATAAATTTGGGACGAATTTCAAGAAGTTCTTTTGCAAAAGTTAAAAGAAAACCAATCAATTTTAAACCAACAAATCTAATCCTACTAAAATTACTAACTGAACAAGCCTTCATTGAAACATCATAAAGATCACCAATAGAAATAAAATTATAAAGTGAATTTTTAAGTTGATAACTAATACTAAAAAGTAACTCAAGAAAACCTGATCTAATCAATAACTTGGGTTGTGAATCAGATTGCTTCAAAACTTCTGGGATAATCCATTCACATAAAACGAATAATGATTTTGGTGATAATTTTTGTATACTTGATATAAATCCTCCTATTATTGATACTTGTAAAAATTCTTCTTCTTTCCCAATTTCATTTGGAAATTTTGTTAATAATTTTCGTATTAAATCTTGTTCAGAAAATTCTACATGAGCAGAAATAACTAAAGATAAACAATCTATTGATCCTTGTCTGAGTTTTTCAAGTTCTTCATTCTCAGTTTTTTTATTTGCTCGATTTGGATATTCTTTAAAAAATTTCAGAAGAAATTCAACAATATTATTTATTGTTTTTCGATCTTCTTTTAATTTGAATATGTTTTCATTCTTGATAAATGTAAAATAATTGCATATCGAAAAGATTATAACTTTTGTTTTATAATATTGTGATTCTTGGAAAAATTTTTCTAAATTTTGAATTAGATTTGTAAATTTATTTGAAAATGGAATTGGTAATAATGCATAAATTTCTGATGATAATCTGCGTATTTGATGATATTCTACATCTTCGATCATTCTTTCTAAAAGAAGATTTTGCAAAATTGAAACAGAGTTTTTTTGTTGAATTATATTTTGATTTTCAATTATATTTTCAATTATATTTTGATTTTGATTTTGATTTTCATTTTCTATTTCATTTATAATTTCATTTTCTATTTCATTTATATTTTGATTTTCATTTTTAATTTGAATTTCATTTATATTTTCATTTATATTTTCATTTTCATTTTCATTTATATTTTTAATTTCATTTTCATTTTCATTTTCATTTTCATTTATATCTCCTTTCCAATAATCAAAAGGTGATAAAGCTTTAAGAACTAATAATGGCGCTAATCTTTCAAATAAAATATTCTTAATTTCTGTGTCTTTTTCTTTTTCTTTCTCTGTTTCAAATTCAAGAAGTTTGAGATCTAATTTCTTCTGAACTTCCATTTTTAAATTGATTTTAGGTAACAATAAACAAACATAATTCTTAACATATAAAGAAATTATAGAAAATAATTTAACTTTGATATGATTCTCAGGAGTTTGAAAAAAACTATCAATCAATCCATCTAATATTGGAACCCAAATCATTTTTTGAGCAAAAAAACTACTTTGCGAAGTATAATCACACCACTTCTTAATTATCCGAAAAACTAACTCAGGATCAAGTGCTTGTTTAGTTTGCCATTTTGTGGAAATTTTACCTGGATTTAAAGGTGTAGATAACTTCGGATTCTTTTGGTTTTGTTCCGATAAAGAAGTAAGTTCTGAAAGTTTGTCAATAATCACATTTAATACAGTAAGTGTGTTTTGGTTATACATCAAAATATCTAATAAAGCAGAATCTGCTGCTGAACGAACACGCCCATCCTTGTGGTTCATTTCTAAAATCAATTTGCTAACTATAAAATCAGGATCCAAAAAAGAAAATAAATGAGACGTTTTTGCACGAAGAGTAAGTTCTTCGTCATGAAGTCTGCGCAGCAAATGAAACGATAGTTCATTGAGCAGAATTTTTGGATTTGCTCGTATTTTTTGGGAAACTCCATCGCGTGATAACTCAATTAATTGCTCTCCCTCTTTTTTGCTACTTTTCTGAGCCTTTGTCTGGAACTTGTTGTTGATTATAAAGATCTCTTCTATAATCAAAAGCGCATTTTCTCGTTCAATTTTGTTGCTGGATTCAAGCTTATCGAAAATTTCGCCAAGAATATTCGCAGGATTTTCAGTCGCAAACTCTGCAATCAAAATTATAGCAACAAATGTTGCTGAATCCTTCTCTGTAATTAATGACATCAGATGAGTCACAATTGAATCCATTTGCTCTCTACCTGAAATTCTTAGTGTTAGTCTCAAAATATGTGAAGCAATAGCATTTGTCCCCAAAATACTTTCCTGGTTTTTGTTCATTTTTTCCTTTTGAATCTTCTCAAGAATTTTATTCTTCTTCTTTTTGCTTGGAGGTGATCTTATCTGAGTAATACAGCAGTTAAGCAAGACCGACAGAATGTTTTTCTGAGAAGAAAAGAAAATTTTCTTGATTTTGGATTGTTTTAATTTGCCAAGCAAAAGTGATAAAGAAATAAAGGCTCTGTGGAGAATCTCTTCTGTTTCTTCTTCACTTGGCTCATTTTCGCTTTGGTTGTAACTTTCTGGATTTTGAGTTGAGCCAATCAAGTAGACTAACGATTCCAACTCTCTTAGAATTGCTCGAGAATCTCCCATCAATGGATTGGATTCTCTGATAAAAGGTATGTAGATATACATTGAGTAATTGAAGAATTTCTTGATCTTCATTAATGAATCGCTTTCTTCCATGAATTTTTCTAAATGCTCGTTTTTTTGCGATTTTATAATCTCTTGAATTTTTTGTATTTGATATAAAATTTCTACAACGTTTTCAATCCCAATATAGAACAAGGGATAATGCACTGAGTACCATTCAGCCAAAGAACTCATCACAAAAATACTTGATTCGAGATTTTCAAAGGCGTAATCATCATCTCCATCCCAAGCTAGCGAGACTGAAGCGAAATGGAGTAAAATAGATAACATCAATTCAGCAGCTTTCATTGTTAGGATGATTGGCTGCTTTTTCCCTGTTTCTTTGTCCACAACAGAATATAGCACAACAATATCTTGTGCTTTTTTCAGAAATTTACTAAAGATATTTAGGAACGGAAAGTCCCTTGTCTCCTTTTGATCTAAACGCTTTGCGTTCTTTCTGCTTTTCTCATCTAGCTCAACTTCAATGATAAATGATGGATTTTCTGCTTCTTTTTTTGACACCATACTTTTTTTCCTCATCTCGTTTTTTGCTGTTTCTGATTCAACAATATCAATAATCGTCAATACACATCCAAGTAAAACTGTTTTATTGGAAATATCAGCGAGAATTGCTTCCATTGATTCTAGAAATTTCTGCGAATCTATTCGAAAAAGCCATTTTGTAATCATAAAACATTTCTCTTTTTCTTTTCGTGTTTTTTGTTTCATTAAGAATTCCATAATTGGAATCAGCATTGCTTGTGCAATTTCTTTTTTTTCGTTATAACTTTGATATGAAGAATAAATTGCTTCAAGTGCATATCCAACAGGAGCTATTTAATTCATGATATAATTTTGATTTTAATTTTTAATTCTGAATTTATGGAAAGAGAAAAAACAAAGAATAAATACTAACTTGTTGGATTAAGTTTTCCTTCCTCAAATTCTTTTACTGTTGCTGTAATTGCAATTCGAATAGCTTTTCCTAATGGAAGAAATATTTTTTTTTGTTTTTGAGTTGATTCAATAATTAAATTTTGATTTGGAAACATTTTTAAAAATGAAAAATGAAAAATGAAAAAAATTTTTTTTTGAATTTAAATTTCATCGTCTTCTATTTGAAAATCAGTATGAGTTTGACAGAATTGAATTAATTGATTTGAGAAATTTTGGAATTGGAATTTGATTAAATTTGAAGAATCTTTTTTTGGTTGAATCAAACAAAGATCAGAAAGAGAACATTTTCCATGTGATTCTTGACGAGAAAGAATAAACGCCTTTCCTGATTCAGAAAGTAAATTTTCTTCAAAGATCCAAATACTGATAATTGCATCTTGCAAAGTTACTTTTTGGGACAAAGATAATTGAGCAATGCAAATGGAAATTTGAGTTAGTGAATCAAGAGAAATTGGTCTAATTCCATTTCCATTTCCAAAAACATTTTCCTCCATCATTTTTCGACAAGAAACAAAATAGGACTGAATCAATTTGTTTGCCAATTCAGTAAATTGTGGTTTGATTTCAAATTGTGCGAATTGAATAAAAAGAGAGAAAAGTAGTTTTCGATTCTGATCATCTTTTTTTTGTTGGATATTTTCTTCCTCATTTTTTAATTTGGAAAATATTTGATTTGAGAAAATTTCATCTGTTCCATGATCCACTTTGTCTTGGTTTTCAACAATAAGATGGAATTTATCAAGAATATTTTTAGGCAAAGATTTCTTGTTCTGATTTGTTTTTGATAAAATATGATTATATGATTGGCAAATTATTTTGCATCTAGTTGTTGTTTTGATATTATTAATTGAAATTTCCCCTTCCATTGCATGTTTCAAAATGGAAAGATCCTTTTTATTCATTTCTTCTAAAAGAGGAACAAACAAAATTCCATCTCTTGCCATTAGAATTGAAAGTGATAAAGAAGAAGAATTTTTATTCACAGAATGGATATAATAACAATGATTGTGAGAAATTGCTTCTTTGATAATTTCCTGAATTAATCCTCCATGATCTTTTTTTTTTTTTTTGGAATAAGTAAATAAATCAAGAAAAGAAAAAATATACAATTTTTACCTCCAATAACAAGGATATGAAACTGATTGATAGAAACTAAGCAAACTAATAACGCAATTTTTAATTTTGAAAAAGTATCTTCTGGTGTTAAAAATTTGAGAAAAGGATCAATTAATTTTTCCTTAAAGATTTGAATTTTCCTTTTTTTGTTTTGGAAATGAAGAAAAATTTGATCAAAGTTTGATTTTGATTTTGATTTGAGATCAAGAAGAGATTGTTTTCTCAAATTCTCATGATTCAATAATTTGATTTGATTTGCATTAACCTTGAGATCTCCTGTTCTTGGTTTTGAATTTAAAAGAAATTGGAATTGAAGAAATCCAATGACATTTACAAAACTTCCAATGGGAATATCTTTTTTTAACAAATCTTCTGATAAATCAACCCAAATGAAAGTTCTTGAAGAAATTTTTGAAGAGATTTCTGAAGTGGCATTTTTCTTGAAATTTAAATCTTGGGAAACTAGGATTGATTGAGTTTCTATGTATTCTCTTCTAGTAAGATCTTCTTTCATTCTGACATAACATTTTTTACAAACAAAATAACCTTTTCCTTTTCCTTTTCCTTTTTCTGTTTCTTTTTCTATTTGGATTTTGATTTTTTTGCATTTTGAACAATAAAAAAGTTTACTGTAAATTTCATTTGCTGGTTCTTCTTTTTGAAGAACAATTCCACAAAATGAGATCAATTGAGAAAGTGGATTTTGGATTTTTGTTTTTTGGGAATTAATTTCATTTATTTGAAGATGAAGACTTTGAATGAAAATCGATTAATTTTTAAAGAAAAATGAAAGAAAAAAAACATGAAAATAATTACTTTTTGAAAGGAAGAGATTTCAATCTTAAATTGACCTTAATTAATTTAGAAGAATTTAAAAAAGGAATTAGATTTCTTTCTTGGAGAATTTTTCTTAATTTCTTTCTTGTTAATTTGATCAGATCAGGTTGAAAAAATTTCAGAATAAACATTGCAAATAAAGCTAAAAATAAAATTAAAATTAAAATTAAAATTCAACAAAAAAGAAAAAGAATTTTGATTATTTTTACGATTAAGATCTGCTAAAATCATTAAATCAATTTTTAAATTGATTATCCAAATTTTTTGATTTCTTTTTTCAAATAATGAAGGAATTTGAGAGATTATTTGAGAAAGGTTATTAATTAACCAATTTTCCAAAAAAATTTCAATTTGATCTTTTTCAAAATTCATTTTTAAAATGAAAAAAAAAAAAATTTTCAAATGAACTTTTTTTTTTTTTGAATTAAATTTAAGGATGTTTTCTGGCAGATCTTTTTTAATTTTTTTTAAATAAATTAATAAAAAGATTTAATTTAAAAAAAAAGGAGAATTCAGACATTTAATTTAAAGAATAAGAAAAAGAAAAAATTTTTGATTTAAAATTTCATTAATTTATAATTAAAAATAAATATTAAATTTAACATAATTAAATTAATTTTAATTTTTTTAAATAAATTAATAAAAAGAATTAATTTAAAAAAAAGGAGAATTCAGACATTTAATTTAAAGAATAAGAAAAAGAAAAAATTTTTGATTTAAAATTTTATTAATTTATAATTAAAAATAAATATTAAATTTAACATAATTAAATTAATTTTAATTTTTTTAAATAAATTAATAAAAAGAATTAATTTAAAAAAAAGGAGAATTCAGACATTTAATTTAAAGAATAAGAAAAAGAAAAAATTTTTGATTTTTTTCATTTTTCATTTTTCATTTTTTTAATATTTATAAAAAAAAAACAAAACAAAACAAATTTTTTAATGGAAGAATTTGATCATCAGCTTGATGAACTTAAATTATTAATTTTAACAACATCAAACCCAAATATTAAACAAGAAGAACAAAAAGATGTTGTTCAACTTTTAGAAGAATTTAAAAATACAACAGATTCATGGAAATTAGCTTTTTATGGAGTTTTTTACAAAAAAAATGTTAATTCACAACTTTTAATATTTTTATTATCAGTTTTGTCAGAAGCATTAGAAAAAAACCCATCACAATTTAGTAGTGATCAACTTAATGAATTTAAACTTGAGGTTATGAAATGGATAAATAATTCCACAAATGCACCAATTTGTAAATTAAAATTTATTTATAAAATTCATTTTGAAATTAAAATTTATTTATAAAATTTATTTTGAAATTGATTTTATTTATAAAATTTATTTATAAAATTCATTTTGAAATTAAAATTTATTTATAAAATTTATTTATAAAATTTATTTATAAAATTTATTTATAAAATTTATTTATAAAATTTATTTATAAAATTTATTTATAAAATTTATTTATAAAATTTATTTATAAAATTTATTTTAAAATTAAAATTTATTTATAAAATTCATTTATAAAGTTTATTTATAAAATTTATTTTGAAATTGAAATTTATTTATAAAATTTATTTTGAAATTAAAATTGAAATTATTTTGAAATTTATTTATAAAAATTTATTTTGTAAAATTTATTTTGAAATTAAAATTAAAATTTATTTGTAAAATTCATTTGGAAATTAAAATTTATTTGTAAAATTTATTTTGAAATTAAAATTGAAATTTAAATTTATTTATAAAATTCATTTGGAAATTAAAATTGAAATCATTTTGAAATTAAAATTTATTTTGAAATTAAAATTTATTTATAAAATTTATTTATAAAATTTATTTGTAAAATTTATTTGTAAAATTTAGTCTTCAAAAATAAAATCGCTCAATTATTCATATTATTAACAAAGATTGAATTCCCTGAAAGATGGCCAAATGCTTGGACAGATTTAATCACAATTATTAATCAATCAGAAAACAACCAACAATTATTCTACAGAATTGATACACTTAACCGTATCTTGGAAAGCTTAGATTATTATTTATCACCATATCAAATACACTCTCCAAACGAAGTATCCAAAATTAAAGACGATCTCCGATTGAATAACGTTTTTGAAACAATTGTGCCGTTGATTCTCTCAACAATCAAA
Source organism: Anaeramoeba ignava (assembly GCA_028826165.1). Classification (NCBI taxonomy): domain Eukaryota; family Anaeramoebidae; genus Anaeramoeba; species Anaeramoeba ignava. The sequence goes on along the minus strand of JAPDFW010000081.1, from coordinate 104,915 downwards.
TTGGCCAAAAACGAAAATGAAGTATTTGTTAATAATTGCTTCAGAGCAATCTCGCTTCATATCCATTGGTTCGAAGTATCCTTGGTTGTGGATCAAGACTTTATCAGTGAAATGTCCTCGTATTTTTCACCGCAAACATTCTGCGAAGGAGCCTTTATGTGTTTGCAGGAAATTATCAAAAAGGGAATGGATCCTGAAGCCAAAATAAATTTAATTGAAGAATTGCAAATCAAAGAAGGAATTTTGGCAATTGAATTAACAAATGAAGATGATATTGATTTCTACATTTGGATCAGCAAAATTGTTGGCGTGATTGGACTCAAGATCTGCGAATGCTCGAGCAAAATACTAAAAAACATCAACGATGCCCAAATGGTTGAGCAGATCTGGAGTCATTTGGAAGGATGGCTTGCAGTTTGCTTCCGATTTGCGTCGCTGCGAAATATCTCTCTTGCAAGAGAACTGACACCTTTTTTATCAGAATTTATTAGTTTTCTCTCCGATTTGGAGAAAAAGCTTGAGTATTGAACAGAACCAAGACAAGCCCATTCTGACAGAAAGCCAACAAGAATATGTTTCTCAAGTAATCGAGATTGTGATTACAAATTCGAAATTTACTGACGAATATGATTTCTATAACACAGACACTTATGAACAAGATTTCCAGCAATATCGAGTCGAGCTTCTAAAAATATTCCGAAACATATATCGGTTATGGAGCTCCCCAGTGGAGAATTTATACACAAATTTACTCCAGTCAATAATGGAGGCAATCAATTCAGGAAATCAGGTGCATTTTTCGGAAGTGGAAATTGTTTTGGAGCTTATTTACATCATTCTGGATGTTATTCCCGTCGGGGATTTTGAGAAGAAAAAGAGCATCCAGAACGAAAACGAGTCTTTTTTATACCAAGTCATTTCCACAATAATAACAAGTCCGTTATCTTCTTTTCAGCATCGCTCAGTCACACCCAAATTTTTCTATTTGGTCTCGAAAGTGTCTCGGTTCTTCAATTTGAATACCGAGTTTATACCCGGCGTTATGAAGGCCTTTCTTGACGAGCGGGGACTTCTGAATCCCGACGAGTATATACGCAGCGAGATATGCGATTCCCTGCTGCGATTTATCACCGAAACTCGATATCATTTGCACCCGTTCATCTCCGATATTTTCGCGTCTTTGGCGCCTCTTTTGGAAATATCCCTGCAAAAAGATTCCACTTTTTTCTCCCTTGACAAACAACTGGTTATATTTGAAATTACTGGATGCGTTTTGGATCTCTCGTTTCTGAAGAGGATCAAAATACGCAATACAACAGACCAAACAAACCAAAATCAGCAGGAAGTTCTTCTTGAGCCTGAAGAGGTTTTCCTGCAAATAATCAACCTGATCGGCTCCTCAATCACAAAAATTCTCGCACAGTACTCGCCAAATAACGGCTTTTCTGAACCCTACTTTATAACCTTGCTCGGACACTGCATTTCTTCAATTACTTCTTTCGTCAAAAGATTTTCAACTTCGATCCAAAAAAACGAGAAAATCGTCGAAATTTCAAACGGGATTTCTGACTTGATCTGGCAAATCGCAACAACTGTTGTTGAATCGAGCGAAATCCGACAAAGAATCATTGATTTTTGTCACAGAATCGTCATTTCTCTTGGTCTTAACGCAATTCCCATTTTCTCGAAAGTTATTTGGAAAATGTTTGAAACTTCAGAAGAAGTGAAAGATTTCCAAAGCTTGTTTTCTTTAATCAGCCAATATTTGTTTCCAGTTCAAATCACGATTACTTCCAATTTTGGATGAATTTTTTATTGAGATTGTGAATAAAATCAGCCAAAAAATACAATTTCTCAGCCAGAAATGGGAAAGTGAATTGCAGCAAGAAATACAACACAAAGAAGACGAAAAACTGCAATCAAACATAAATTCTATTGAAAATCTTAAGCTTGCTGTCAAAAGAAGCGAAACAAGAAGAGAGCAAGTTTTGATTAAACAATCTTATCATTCTTTTTTACTGTCGGTTATTAAAAATTGTCCCGAATTGTTTTTAACTGACAAAAATTCTAGTCATTTGGAGGAGATTTTATTTGCAATAATTAACGACTTGAACAGCGAATCGGAAAACAACCAAATTTTAATGACTTGCTTTAATTTCTTCGACTATTCCATTTCTCAATGGGTCGGAACTGTCAATGGTTATCAAAATTTCCTTTTCCAAAATGTTGTTCCTTTGCTGTTTGATTTCTCTGTTTTCCAAGATAAAAATCACTTGATTTTAGGCGAACTTACTCAGATCCAATTTACTTTAATCAAAAAATGTCCAAATGACTTTTTGGATCATTTAAAATCTGTTGTTTTTCCTGCTTTGCTTTCAAATTTTGGTGATGAAACAGATCTTTTTGCTAATCAATATTTAAACTATTTGAATTCTTTTCTTCAAGAGAAAAACCAAAAACAAATTGCAATATTAAAAAGAGAATTTAAAGAATTTCTTCAAAATCTTTTTACAAAAATTTCACAAAAATAATCAAAAATTTAATTTAATTTAAATTCTAATTTAAAAATACAAATAAAATCATAAATTTTTTTTTTTCTTTTAATTTTTTTTTTTAAAAAAGAATTTTGAATTTTTAAATTTTGAATTTTGAATTTTGAATTTTGAAAAGAAATTAAAAAGAAGTGAAGAAAAGCGAAGAAAGAAAATTAATTTGTTTTTGAATACCAAGCAGCTGGTGTTATCATTTTGGTTGTTATTTCTGGTTGATCAAGAATATCAATTAATCCTTTTTGGAAATTTTTGTAAAGTTCTGATCTTTGATGATCTTGAAGATACATTTCTGTTTTCCAGACTTCATAGATAAAGAATGAAAAGTAATCTTTCTTGTCATCATAATCAACTGATTTAATATCAATACTAAAAAAAAAAGTGGAACAAAAAAGTGGAACAAAAAAAAAATTTATTTTTAAAACTGATAAAATTGAATTATAAAAACAAACCTGTAACAATCTTCTTCTTTTTCAAGTTCTTGTGAATATTCTTCAAAGAGTTTGTTAAAATTGTCAGAATATTCTTTCATCACTCGATATTCTCTACAAACTAAAAGAAGTGCTCCAAAATCTTCTTTGCGTTCTTTTTCTGTTGATTGAATTGAAAGTCTCAATTTTGACTTTTTTTTTGTTTTTATTTAAATTAAAAATAAATCTAAATTCATTTTTAAAAAAAATTAGATTATTTACTTCTTGAGGAACAACAGAAGAAACATCAATTTTGTCAATTAGTTTAGATAACCGATAAACTTGTCGATCAAATTCACTATCAAAAGTTGGTTCATTCATCAATTGTTCGTAATCCAAATTTTTTGCATTTGATTTGAATGTATGGTCCATTAAGAAATCAATATTTTGGCTTTGAACTGGTCTAAATTTTTTTGAATTTTTGAATTAAATTTTTTTAAAATGAATTTTTGAATTTAAATTTTTTGATTTAAATTTTTTTGAAATGAATTTTTGAATTTAAATTTTTTGAAATTTTTTGAATTAAATTTTTTTAATTGAATTTTTTTAAAATGAATTTTTGAAATTAAATTTTTTGAAATGAATTTTTGAATTTAAATTTTTTTGAATTTAAATAATTTAAATTTTTTGAATTTAAATATTTTGAATTAAATTTTTTGAATTTGAATTTTTGAATTTAAATTTTTTGAAATGAATTTTTTGAAATTTAATTTTACTCATTTGATTTTGATTTATAAAGAAAATCAAGAGCGTTTTCAATTGGACCATTTAATGATTCAAATGAATTAATAACTTCTTTTAAATAAAGTCTAATTTTAAATTGGTCAAAACGAGAAGATGAATGATATGTCTATTAATTAACAAAAAATAATTTTAAATTTAATTTTCCAAAAATTTTCTTTTCTGATTTTTTTTCTTGATTTTTTACTTCTGCAACTTTGTTTAATGTTTTATGAACTGAAACATTAATATTATGTACTGAATCAAAAAGTCCTTCAAAAGTGTCAAATCCCTTTGAAAAATAAGCTAAATTAAATTTGATTATAAATTATATATTAAATTTTATATTAAATTATATATTAAATTATATATTAAATTTTATATTAAATTATATATTAAAATATATATTAAATTATATATTAAATTGTATATTAAATTATATATTGAATTTTATATTAAATTTTATATTAAATTGTATATTAAATTTTATATTAAATTGTATATTAAATTATATATTAAATTATATATTAAATTGTTTATTAAATTGTTTATTAAATTATTTATTAAATTGTATATTAAATTATATATTAAATTTTATATTAAATTGTTTATTAAATTGTTTTATTAAATTATATTTAAATTATATATTAAATTGTATATTAAATTGTATATTAAATTGTTTATTAAATTGTATATTAAATTATTTATTAAATTATATATTAAATTGTATATTAAATTTTATATTAAATTGTTTATTAAATTGTATATTAAATTGTATATTAAATTTTATATTAAATTGTTTATTAAATTATTTATTAAATTGTATATTAAATTATATATTAAATTTTATATTAAATTGTTTGTTAAATTGTTTATTAAATTATATATTAAATTGCTTATTAAATTGTATATTAAATTGTATATTAAATTGTATATTAAATTGTATATTAAATTTTATATTAAATTGTTTATATTAAATTGTATATTAAATTGTATATTAAATTGTATATTAAATTGTATATTAAATTTTATATTAAATTGTTTATATTAAATTGTATATTAAATTTTATATTAAATTGTTTATTAAATTATTTATTAAATTGTATATTAAATTGTATATTAAAATTATATATTAAATTATTTATTAAAATTGTATATTAAATTATATATTAAATTATTTATTAAAATTGTATATTAAATTGTATATTAAATTATTTATTAAATTGTATATTAAATTTTATATTAAATTGTATATTAAATTGTTTATTAAATTATTTATTAAATTGTATGTTAAATTGTTTATTAAATTGTTTTATTAAATTATATATTAAATTATATATTAAATTGTATATTAAAATTATATATTAAAATTATAATTAAATTTTATATTAAATTGTTATAAATTGTATATTAAATTGTATATTAAATTATATATTAAATTGTTTATTAAATTGTTTATTAAATTATATATTAAATTGTATATTAAATTGTTTATTAAATTGTATATTAAATTTTATATTAAATTATATATTAAATTATATATTAAATTTTATAATTAAATTTTATTAAATTTTTATTAAATTGTATATTAAATTATATATTAAATTTTATATTAAATTGTATATTAAATTGTATATTAAATTTTATATTAAATTATATATTAAATTATATATTAAATTGTATATTAAATTATATATTAAATTTTATATTAAATTGTATATTAAATTATATATTAAATTGTTTATTAAATTGTATATTAAATTGTATATTAAATTTTATATTAAATTGTATATTAAATTATATAATAAATTTTATATTAAATTTTATATTAAATTGTTTATTAAATTGTTTATTAAATTGTATATTAAATTGTATATTAAATTGTTTATTAAATTGTTTATTAAATTATATATTAAATTTTATATTAAATTGTTTATTAAATTGTATATTAAATTTTTTATTAAATTGCTTATTAAATTGTTTATTAAATTGTATATTAAATTGTTTATTAAATTGTCTCGAAATTGCTATAAATATATATAAATGGTATTTAATGAAAATCTTACTGCAAATCTCATCTACATCCAAAACACTTTGAATAGAAAATAATAAATAATTAAAAATGATAATTAAGAACAAAAAGAAAAATATAAATTGAATTAAATTAAATTAAATCAAATCATTCAAACCCATTGTGATCCAAATCAATTAAATCAAATAATTGTTGTAATTCTTCCTTATTTAAAACTCCATCATCAAAGAATTCAATCCATTCATCATAGGAAATTGCATGATCATCTTTAAATTTAATTATAAATTTAAATTGAAATTTTTAATTAATTTTTTTTTAATTTAAATTTTAGAAAAAAAAATTTTTGCTTTTTACCGTTTTTATCGGCTCTTCTGAACATATCTTTAAATAATACTTCTGCATTTGTTTTTGCTACTTCTTGTGGTAAATTTTCATCTGTTTTTTCTTTTTCAGTTTCTTTTTCAGTTTCATTTTCAATTTTGGGTTTTTCGTTATCTGCCATTTTAATAATAATGAATAAAAGAAAAAAAATGAATTTTGTTTTTTTTAAATTAAAAAAAAAAATATTTTTTAAAATAACAAAAAAAGAGAATCTAAATTGAAAAAAATTTTTTTTTTGAAGTATTTATTGCTTTTTTTTTAATTCTTGAGAATTTTCCATTTTTTAAAAAATTCAAAAAAAAAAATGAGAGAAAATGAAAATGATTCAAAAAAAAAAATGATTTGATTTTAATTTTGATTTTGATTTGTTCTTAAAAATTTAAATTTTAATGAAATTGATTAAACTTTCCATCCATATTTCGAAACAAATCTATTTTTTAAATTTAATTTTAAATTCAAAATGAATTTTGATTTTGATTTTAATTTTGATTTTAATTTTAATTTTAATTTTAAATATAATTTTATTTTTAATTTTAATTTTAATTTTAATTTTGGATTGAATTTTAATTTTGATTTTAATTTTAATTTTAATTTTAATTTTAATTTTAATTTTAATTTTAATTTTAATTTTAATTTTAATTTTAATTTTGATTTTAATTTTAATTTTAATTTTAATTTTAATTTTAATTTTAATTTTATAAATTAATTTTGATTATAATTTTGATTATAATTTTAATTTTAATTTTGAATTAAATTTTGATTTTAATTTTGATTTTAATTTTGATTTTAATTTTGATTTTGATTTTAAATTTTAATTTTAATTTTAATTTTAATTTTAATTTTAATTTTAATTTTAATTTTAATTTTTTGATTTTGATTTTTAATTTTAATTTTAATTTTTAATTTTAATTTTAATTTTATAAATTAATTTTAATTTAATTTTAATTTTATAAATTAATTTTAATTTTAATTTTAATTTTTAATTTTAATTTTAATTTTAATTTTAATTTTTAATTTTAATTTTGATTTTGATTTTGATTTTAATTTTGATTTTGATTTTGATTTTAATTTTGAATTTGATTTTGATTTTAATTTTGATTTTGATTTTAAATTTTAATTTTGATTTTAATTTTAATTTTAATTTTAATTTTAATTTTTAATTTTAATTTTGATTTTGATTTTAATTTTAATTTTGATTTTAATTTTAATAAAAAAAATTACCTCATAAAGGCTTGTTTAGCTTCCATTTCACCATATTCATCA